>OX578144.1:69768040-70320540 GCA_951213105.1 Amaurobius ferox | reverse complement strand
TGTAGATCCAGCTTTTCAAGGATCTTTGCATCCACAGAGGTTCCAAATGTGTTTCGCTCAACGATACAGCCACATGGCTGAAACATCGTCAAAAGATCCGACACACTTCCAGACAGTAACATAAATGAAAATAACAAAAATAATAAAAGAAAATTGGAAGAAAAAAAAAAAAAAATATATATATATATATATATATATAATATGTAATATATATATATAATATATATAAATACATATAAATAAATATATATATATATTTATATATATATATGGTAGAATGGAAGTAGTAACTCATAATACACTAACTATCTTAAAATTTGACTACAAAATTCAATGAACTAAAATGAAATTCAACGGTAATGAGGAATTTAAAATACATATTACAGGTCATAAAGCTAAAGATAATTAACAAATATCAATGGTGTGGAATCGAAAATAGGAATACAAAAAATATCAAGCATTAAAGCTTGCATGTGGAAAAGCTCTAGGCTTAAGAAATGTTTATTTCGAAAAAATTATTTCTCAAGTCCAAATATTTAATTGAAATGAACACAAAAATTCTTGTTTCTGAACCACGAGATAGATCTTATCTATAAACTTGTGTTATTTGGACGACAAGCATAAAGATTGAAAAAATAGATAGGAAACATAAATAACTATATATATATATATATATATATATATATATATAACTATATATATATATATATATATATATATATATATATATATATATAATTCTTTGTATTTTACAGTTGTTGAACAGCATTGTTATAAAGCCTAAAGAATAGAGTAAAAAACATATTAAATATGTCACTGATTATGTCACTGATTTTTTTTTTTTCATTTTGGAGGTAAATCATTAATGCGCACAAAAATTACCGTGCAGTTTTCACTAAATAAAAAGACTAAAAAGAAACGCATTTCAACCTCTCGCTCTCTCTTTTTAATTTCAATTAAACATTTAGAGCCATTAGAATCATATTTTTGACCGTATTTGCTAATATTTATCATTTTCATTCAATCTTTCTATTAAATAAAAATATGTGGCAATAACGTAATAAAGTGCATGTTCTTAAATTCCTATTTGTATGCAAGACATATTTTTGTTGGTGGTACTAATTTTTTTTAATTTTCGGCTTGGGTTGTACGCATTTAGGAATAGGCTGGTAATCTCTGATCTAGACGATTTATGTCAAACAAAGATTACCACATAGTTTAAAAAAGACAGTAGACCCATAATCCACGCAAACTCAACTCTGAAGAATATACTTTTGACCCAAATTTGACTCAATTGTAAGGTGTTGAGTGAATTTTGTTGCAATTACATTTCGTGACTTATGCTTCGCTTTGGGTTTTGCAATTTTCATGTGACATTAAATATCAATCAGTTCTCGTAATTGCGCTTAGCACTACTGCAAACAAACTGCTCTTAACATATAATAAAGATGAAAATTAATTATTTACAAAGGATTTTGTTACCTATATAAAAAATTAATTTCCGGGTCTTTTTTTGTTGTTATTGTTGTTCTATTCAAAATGAAGACTCATATTCCCACTACTAAAAGTATCAAATATATCATTTCACATTTTCCTACTGAATAAAGTAATTTACAAACCGTGGCGGTTGGGGTCGAACTCGATAAACCTACCCCCCCCCCCCCAAAAAAAAAACGCCCCCGTGACAGTCAAATTGTTAATAAATATTTTTTACTGCACTGGATAGCGGTTGTTGCATTTACTTACCAAATAGCTGTTGTAGAACTAACATACTAAACAGTGGTTAGTACATACCTTACTAAATAGCTGTTACTACTTTGTTATGGCACTAAACTGAATAGTCTTCATCGCATCTTTAATTTATCTTCAATTTTTGTACAAAATTATGGGGATATACGAAGTGCAAAATAGTTCCGGTATCAAATAAAGCAGATCTCTAAGAGGCATTGATGGATTTCGGTGATTTAACTTAAATTGCTATTAATAACCTCATATATATTTTAATTAATTATTACAAATTTAGTTTCTTTGATATAACCTCATAAATAAATTGAGAAAAATTAGCCGCTTCAATTTCTGTGCAACATTATGGGGATATCAATTGAAAAATAGTTGAGAATCAAATGAACAGATCTATAGGAGGCATTGATGGATTTCGTTGATTTAACTTAAATTGCTATCAATAACTTCATAAATATTTTAATTAATTATTACAATTTAGTTACTTTGATATAACCGCATAAATAAACTGGAACAAAATACGCCGGTTCAATTTCTGTACAGCCTTATGGGGATATGAATTGAAAAATAGTTGCAGTAGTATCAAATGAACAGATCTATAGGAGGCATTGATTGATTTCATTGATTTAACTTAAATTGCTATCAATAACTTCATAAATATTTTAATTTATTGCAATTTAGTTATTTTGATATAACCGCATAAATAAACTGGAAGCAAACCGCCACGTCTTTCTTAACCAGACAACATCTGTTTACAGAATCTTTACAGAATTCCGTTAAAAAAAGTAATTTTTAATGGAACGGATGAAACCTAAAACATCTTTCAGAATCTATTACACCACCAATTATTTTGGCGACTTTTTTATACTTTTTCTTCGTGGAAATGTCTTAATTACTTCTGCATCGATCCCCTAACTTTTAATAGCCTCGATGGCAGTGATTTTTTTCCCTTCATCCTAAGTTTTTTGCACTCAAGCTCCATCTCACACAATAGAGCTACAGATGAAATAACCCCGCATTCCCCTTCCTCCCTCTCTCCAACTTTTAGGCTTTCTTCTTCCTAAAACCTTTCTCTAAATGAGAACTGGGTAGCCATTTACAGCGCTTTAAGTAATTGACTGCCCGGGCAAAATCTTTATCTGAAAATGCCCCAGCTTCGGCATATATCACAGAGGGCGACGGTAGGGGGAATGAAATGTCCGAATGTTTCTTGTTCCCAATTTCCTCGATTGCTGATTGGTTTCCAGTTTTTTTTTTTTTTTTGTTTACTTATTTAGTTTTTTTTTTCTTTTCTTTTTTTCATTATCTAATAAGGAATCAAATGTTAAAAACTTTCTTCCAAGTGTGATGTGTTTTGGAAAACTTGTTTTAATTGTCTCCGTATGTAGGAAAAGGGAATCCGATCTCCATTTGATAAGTATTGCATGTTGCTTTTACATAGATCGTGACCAGATTGATTTTCATTATATCGTTAGATCCTATGTAATTTACAGTACAGTGATTTCCGCTAATTACGCATTTTTCGTTCAAGCAAATTTAGCTATAACGTTATTAGAATCATATTTTGAATGCTGTCACCAGCATCCATGAACCGGTTTCGCTTTTTTCGTCGTTCTTTAACAGAAAAAAGCCGATAACTGCAACAAAAGTATTGCATGTTGCTTTTACATAGATCGTGACCAGATTGATTGAGAACTGCACTAGTAGCAAGAAAACTTGCTGTGTACAGCAAACTTTGCAAATCACTGAAGGTAAAGACGAAGTCAGTTATACAAACAACCTGCTTCAAATTTAAAGAAGACTGAGTTCTGACAGCATGAGATTGTAATAGTCAATTTTATAATCACAGAACCCGCATTTAAGTACAAAGACTAGCCCTGTGCCTATGGCCATTGTTATCGCAGTCTTGTCTGTCTGAATTCAAAATTCTTTAAATTTTACGCCGGCTTTAGTATGTATGACCGACTTCGGTCACCACAGACAGTGGTTGGAAAAACTACTTTTTTGTAGTGAACTACAACTAATTTACGGCAAATGTACAGCTACAACTACTTTACGACAAATGTGATTAACTACAACTACAACTACTTTACGACAAATGTAGTTAACTACAACTACAACTGCTTTTCTTAAAAAGTAGTAACTACAACAAACTACTTTTAAAATATAATCACTACTTAACTACTTTTATAAGACGAATTTTGCCAGAACTTCAATTTATATAAAATGTTGAGGATATGGATATACTGTAGTAATTTAACACACCTCTTCAGAATAAGAACTCACATTTACTGAGCAACTCACAACCTTTACGCTTTTACCCATATCTGCAAACAATAAAATAAAACAAAAGTATAAGATAAAATAAAAAATAAAAGTATAAAATAAAATAAAAGTAAAAACTATTTATTGCAAACATTCATTTTTAGTAGAATTTGCATATCAAAATTGCAATCAGATATGCAGGATCTTTTGGGACATAACACATCTGAATATATTCATATAAAACTTGACTTTATGAAGCAACAGCTTTCCTAACCCTGCAGCATCGAAAATTTTATGTAGTTTCTCCTCGTTCTCTCTCAGGAACCGCCATATACGTTCGATTGCAGAATGCATTGAGTTCCATCTCGTCTTATTTGGTATTATGAGACGGGCACTTAGCTCTGAAGATATCTTGTCAGCTAAAACAACTGACATTTATGATTTGTTCCAAATCTCTGGGTACTGTACACATCATATCAATGCGCAGAACACTAAGTTTCATACTAAAGTAGAAATGGTTATCACGTGATATGTAGAATGGCATCTTGTTTGTTTACTGAAGTAAGGTTAAAAGTAGCGTCAAAACTCGATACAAACTAGCGATTTTTTGTATCGCCCTACTCCCTACACTACTTATTTTTAAAAGTAGCGCATTACACTACAAACTACGAGAAAAAGTAGTGGCTAGTATAGTTTCGCTACTTTCGACCACTGACCACAGAGGTGTAGAAGTTTTTTTACTGAGAGGGCATTTTTTTTAAATACAGAACAGACAGTGTGGCCTAAGAAGTAGCAAGCCCATTTTGGCTGCTAAACTAAACTAATAAGGATAGATCGTGATTGAAATAGTTGACTCTATTTTACTGAGGAGCACTAAAAAGCATAAAATAGGTGCATGATAGATTTTGCTCACTGTATTGGAAGTTCTCTGTACTGGAAGTTCATTTAGGCCACTAAACTAAATTAATAAGGATAGATCGTCGCTGAAATAGTTGGATATCTTTTGATGAGGAGCACTAAAGCGTAAAATCGGGCCATGATAGACTACGGTCACTATATTGGAAGCTCTCTGTACTGGATGTTCATTTAGGTCGCTAAACTAAACTAATGAGGACAGATCGTAGTTGAAATAGTTGGCTATCCTTTGCTAAGGAACACTAAAAAGCGTAAAACAGGTTCATGATAGATTTTGATCACTGTACTGGAATTCTATGTAGGTTGTTAAACTAAACTGATATGGATAGATCGTCGTTGAAATAGTTAACTATCTTTTGATGAGGAGCACTAAAACGTAAAATAGGGCCATGATAGACTATGGTCACTATTTTGGAAGCTCTCTGTACTGGAAGTTCATTTAGGTCACTAAATTAAACTAATAAGGATAGATCGTCGTTGAAATAGTTAGCTATCTTTTGATGAGGAGCACTATAAAGCGTAAAATCGGGCCATGATAGACTATGGTCACTATATTGGAAGCTCTCTGTACTGGAAGTTCATTGAGGTCGCTAAACTAAACTAATGAGGATAGATCGTCGTTGAAATAGTTGGATATCCTTTGCTGAGGAACACTAAAAAGCGTAAAATAAGTCCATGATAAATTTTGGTCACTGTACTGGAAGTCCATGTAGGTTATTAAACTAAACTAATAAGGTTAAATCGTCGTTGAAATAGTTGCTATCTTTTACTGAGGAGCACTAAAAAGCGTAAAAAGTCCATGATAGAGTTTAGTCACTGTACTGGAATCTCTCTGTATTGGAAGTCCATTTTTATCTCTAAACTAAGCTAATAAGGATAGATTGGCTTTGAAATAGTTGGCTATCTTTTGCTGAGGAGCACTGAAAACGTAAAACAGGTCCATGGTAGACTATGGTCCTCTATAATATAAGCTCTCTGTACTGGAAGTCCATTTAGGTTGCTAAACTAAACTAATAAGTATAGATCGTTATTGAAATTGTGAGCTATTTTTTGTTGGGGAGCATTAAAAGCGTAATACAGCTGTACTGGAAGCTTTGATAAATGGCTAGAAAGTTATTAATTATACTTTGTTCCGGTTTACACTTATCGGTAATTTAGATAACGTTTAGGCTATCCAGTTCTTTGAACTCCCGGCGAATACACCTTCGTTTCTAAATGATACGTAGCAATAATATTGTCTTGTAAATAATAAATAAATGTTCTAATTAAACATAGTTTTTTTAATCTGATTTAAATGACAAAAGCACAAATGATCATTTTCGTTCAGCTAATTTGAAAGGGAGCTTGATTAAAGAAGTTTTAAGCTATTTAATCAAGCAATTCTTGTAATTGGATTTACAGATTATTTATGCACATTAGATTCTCATAATTATTTATATTACTTCAGTTTAATTCAGGCTGTGGTGTATTTAGGTGATATACTGGAATTTACGATTTCACACACTGAGGTGGTAATGTTATATGAATGAAGATAACTTTGAGAATTTTATCTATATATTTAAAGCATTGTGTTTAGAAGTATAGATAATTAGACATTTTCAGTTTCAGTTTGCACATGCGAAATGACTGGTAGACACTAAATGTGACAACTATACACATTTAATAGAAGTTCCGAATATCAAAAACCGGTTCAAATTTAAGCATAAAATGGCGCACATTTTAGAGTTCTATTAACATGAAAATTACGGTATGGTAATATTTCAAATTACGGTAATATTTCAGTGTTTTAGAACGAATGAATTAAATAAGCATGTTTATTATCTCACGGCTGCACCTGCTGTCTTGTTAGAAAATGGAAAAATTGTTTTACCGTAAAAATAGTGATATATAATGAAATTGACTTCAAATTTGTTCAAATACGTTGTTAACAGTCATTGTCATGGTTATAATCAAGATTGGTATCACGTCTGCATTCAATAGATAAAATCAAGGACAAAGTGTTTTCAAAAAACGAAAGGTTTCTTATTTAACACATCCTAAAAGACGTACAAAATATATGCAAATTTGCTTTAAACTGGTCTCTCTATATATAAACATTCCATGTTTTTTACTATCCATATAGCTACTGATGAAGGCCGTATATACGCGCTCTGGCAGTTTTCAATATATTTTGTACGTCTTTTAGGATGTGTTAAAATATGTTAAATAAAAGACCGTTCGTCTTTTAAAAACGCTTTGTCCTTGATTTTATCCATTGTCATGGTTGATACTAATGGCTAAAAGTGTATTAATGTTAATTTATTCATGAGTTTTATATTTATGTTTTCATATTTATGTATCAATTATTATTAATTATTAATTGTCATAACTAACTAAACATTTTATAATTAACTATAATTGACATATGGTATTTGCTGAAATATCTTACTCCATTTTTGAAAAATTCCTTTTTATTCCCATGCCGAGCATTTGAGCATGGGAAATTACGGTTCGATCCTGAGCTGAAACGTGGTAATCATGCCGAGCATGAGCATGAGCATGACGTGTATCATGAGCATATTAAGATTTCGTGGATTACCTAATATGTAACGTGAATAGGATTCAGCTTCTTACAGAAAATCTTTTACGAACAGCAACGCTCTCTGGGTAGCATTACCATATATGGCCTTAGTCTAAAAATATATTTTCCCCCTTTCTCTTTCTTTATACTTCCATTCGTATGTCAACCAAGATATTAAGGGGGGGGGGGGGGACCTTTCCTCAGATTTTTTAAAGATAACTGTATCAAAATATCTTTATATCGGGTTTTAATTAAGAATCTCCCTGAGGACATTGCTGATAATCGTTATCGTTGACACTAACGAAACCCAATTTTATTCGACTTGAATGATTAGCTGCCTCCATCTTCACGCGATTCCGGCATATACATATTTTGAGGAAAATATGGTGTGGAAGGGGAGGGGGATTAAAACGTTTCAGTAAATCTAAATTTTTGCACGACAACCCAATCTTGACTTTTTATACACTCTTCTTCTTCGGATATATTCTGTTGCAAGCAATTATAAGCATGGCTACGTATCTTGGAAAAGTTGTAAGGGGGGGGGGGGGGGTGCGCATAACTGACCAACGCTGATTTACAGTGCTAGATTTCGTTTCCCAGTGTGTGCTTTATGGAGTTCAAATGGAAATTTTGCGTTGCAGAAGGGGGTGGGTGTTTATGAATAAATGAAAAATAAAATTACTTTAAAACAACAAATTGGATGTGATTTCAAAAAGTACCAATTTTATGTGTTATTTTTTCTCTGTATTAAAAAGCAAAAATCGCTTTTTGACATTGCGTTACAAATAGGCGGAGGCAAAATGCACAATTCTGAAATTTTACATATAGAATAAACCCATATGAACCTAATATAAACCTAATATTACCTAATATGAGCCCGCAAATGTGCAAGACGAGCTTAGGGTTCTTATTTAGCCCCTAGTTAATAAAATATTAATTCTAATAAGTTTGCATTACCAGTAAGGGCAAAGATTTAATTAATGGAGATTGGTTGCTAATAGAAATCTCACAAAGATATCTGAGGATACTGATATGTATGCCTTATTGTCGATTCCTAAACTGAGCAGTTTCATTCTATGTATTATTCTCATTAACAATTGCGATTAATATGCAATAATTGTAGTTAACAATTATATGCCTTATTGTTGATTCTTATAAACACATAATTAAACAAAGAAATTAAAAATTTAATTTCTTATAATCACAATTGTAAGAACTTTTAGCATACTAACTGTCTGCTCAATTAAAATCATTTAATTCGTCTGCATTTCAAACACCGTTTGTTATACAATCAATTAAATCTCGAATTAAATATTAATAATGTTAATTACCTAGTTATTAATATAACCTAGTTACAGATAAATATTTACCTGGTTACAGATCAGATTCGGTTTCATATTATTATTATAAAATTCCGTCAAAACGAAAATGATCTTATCACACTAGAATGAAACTCGGAAACATCATAGAGCTGCTGGTAGGCCGTCTGGTTTAGGCATAGACAGGGGGGGAGGGGAGGCCTTGTGAGCCCGCGAAGAGGCAGTAGTAGATATCTTCGTAAAACTATCTACAGTGGAAGTTCTTTAGGATATCTTCGGTGGGTATCAAAGTGTTCCCGCCCGTTGCGCGGGTGGAGTGAAAGAGCTCGCAAAGCGATCGTCGACATCATAAGTATGCTAGTTCAATTAGGATTATTACGGAAACGAGTTCCGGGCGCTGCTGAACGTCAAAGTGTAGGAGATGAAATCCCCTAGTGTAAGAAAAAGCAGAAAGTGATAAAGACATACATGGAAAGAAAAATGGATTTAGTTATGTAGAGAAAGTTGTTCTCAGCATCGCATCTATTCCTTTTGTCTAGTAATTAACTTAGGTTGTTGTTGTTGAGACCCAGACCGTCCGACCTACCAGAAAGGTGTAAGATAACTGTTTGGACGGCCGGGAAGTGCCATCCAATTTAGACCGGAACCCTGTGGGGAAGGCATCCACAGGGACCGTACCCTCCTTCCCCTACCACCAACCTCTCGGAAGGACTTACGGATCCACATGTTTAACGTGATCGTACTCCGCATGAACACGGCGGCAGTTGTGGCAGCGTGCAAATCCAGCGCGCAAACCACCGGGCTACCGCGCCCGAAATTTGCCAATAGCACGCGGTGTTCCCAGGTGGTAGTATTTAACTTAGGTGGTAAAAGTTTCATGGCATTGAAAAACTTTTCCGTATATTTTTTATACTTTTTCTCCTTATTCATACTTTAGCGTACCTTGATTTTTTTCTTCTTCTAGAGCTTGGAAAAGTCGAAAGCCCAGAACGACCGACTCGTCCGAAGACATGGGCATAGAGCTTGGAAAAGTGTAACAATTGGTCTCACGCCTTGGCAAATTTCTGCAAATTTCAAAGTTGTTCTGCGTGTAACGTTATAGCAAAGATCGTGATTATTTTGATTATGCCTTCCTCAAATTTCAAATTAAATACAAAAAATCTTCCTTTAAATTCCTAAAATATAACTAAATCAAAATGTCTTTACATCTGCTTTAATTAAGCATCTCCAGGGAGTGGGGTGCTTGTTGATTATATCTGACGCTTTGATGCGTTAATGAGACATAATTTAATTAGATTAGAAAGAATATCTGTCGTCGTTTATTACATGGTTCAAAGATATTTTGTTAAGAAAGAAAAATAATAGACAGAATTTTAAATGAATTATTTTTTATCTTGAGTCTTTAAATATCGTTTTAGGAATGTGTAATTGTTAAAAACAGCATGGTAGTTTTAGAGGATGCTTTGTATTTCGTTGTTTTAGTTCATAATTTTTATTTTTTGAAACATTTCACTATAAGTGTAAAACACTGTAAAGCTTTGGCGTATATAGAAGGGTGCAAAGGGTTGTAAGTATACTCCTTTACTTTTGATGTGACATTAATTTAATTTGGCTTAAATATGAAACGGTTTTTGTTATTCAGAAATTTTATTAAGTGTGTAAGTGCCATACTTGGTATCCACTAGCGATTTGCAACTCGCAAAGGGCAGGCGAGGCCAATATTATAACCTGTTACTCGTATTACTACGGTTATCAATATTTCGTCATTTTCAAATAATTTCGCCTAAACTGTTCGCAGCAGGATTTGGTGAGGTCAATTCCGGCCCATTGCCCTGAAAGTAAACAAAAATAACTAATTAGATGCTATTAGGGTAAGTTACGTCATATTTTTTTATCATGCTACGGAGAAAGAGTAAACAAATACAATAAACAACAACAACAAAATTCTTACCTTCAATATCTAAATAAGCCGTCAATTTCAAAGAAGAATTTTAAAAAGAACATTCAAATTGTTAAGAAGACATCAAAGATTTCAGAAAAATTTACTTTGCACTGCCGAAACCAGTTTTGCTTGTATAACTGTTACTTAAGGAAAATTATGCACCGTAACATGCATACATATTTACGGTGTACATAAAACGCCCATTTCCAAAGAGACAAAATTAATTGCACAACTTCTACTGTATCAACTTACCCGCGTATCAAATTACACCGGTTTTCCCTACTGGTAGCTGCGATATCCGCAGCCAGATGCTGGTTTTTCAAAATAGTTGATTAAAAGTTTATTAATATTGAAAATGTGATTTACCAAATTCCAATTTCCCGCTTGCTACTCGTTAAAGTGACCTCAAAGAAACAAAATTAAAGTAACATCCAAAGAGTCATGTTAAAGTGACCTCACAGTGACAAAATTATGAATGTGCGTTATTGCACAACCTCTACTGTATCAACTCACTTATGTATCAAGTTGCCTCGGTCTCCCCTACTAGTAGCCGTGATATTCGCAGCCAGCTTTGGTTTTCAAAATAGTTGATTAAATATGTATCAATATTGCAAATACTGTTCACCATATTCCACGTGCCCGCCTGCTACACGTCAAAGTGACTTCAGTTCTCTTCTTTTTTTATATAGATGATATCATGTTGCTTCTTGTAACTTTTTACTTAATCTGCAATACATGGTAATGTATAGGAAAAGTATTGGAATCATGTCGAAAATCGCGACTCAAGTTTTCGACAGATCTACACGTTTTGAGACCTCTAGAACACAAAAATACCATTTTCAGCGTGACATCTGTGTATGAGTCTGTGTCTGTCTGTCTGTCTGTCTGTCTGTGCAGACTTTGTATCCACTCTAACTAAAAAACTAATGGACCGAATTTCAAAAAATTTGGAAGGTAAGTCACTTGTAAGCGAGTCTGGTGCTGATTAGTTTTGGGTACGATTTGGGATAAAAGAACCCGCCTTTTTTTTTGCGAAATGGCCCGCAAAAGCTTGTATCCACTCTAACTAAAAAACTAATGGACCGAATTTCACAAAATTCAACAGATGAGTCACTTGTGGGTTACTCTGGTGCTGATTAGATTTTGGTATGATTCGGAATTTGGTATGATCGTCAAAATCTAAACTAAAGAACTAGGTATACTCAAATATATCCATTAAATGCTCGTTTAATACGTAATTTTTAACGACGAAAAGAATAAGACCAACCCAATTGCACTAGGACTAGCCGTTCTCGAGATATTTTAGTTTTTCGTATTTTCTCTACGCCACCTTTGAAAATAAGTCCGGTTACCGAATGAGAACGGAAATTGAATTAAAAGTGAAATAAATTTAATTAAAATGAAGAGAATGTGGATATAAGTCTGCAGGGAAAGTCATGTGCTGCCCACATCAGATTTTTATGAATTGAAACCATTGCCATAAATCTTAGGCAATAAACCTTAGGCAATAGCCTTAGCCAATTAAAAATGTAAATTACAGATTCAAGACCTAAATCAACCTCAGTTGCTTAACTGTATGGTTAAAATGGTGCGGCGCCATTATAAGGAACTTATTCAATACCAGAGAATCATTCAATAGTAAAAAATCATTCAATAGCAGCTGACTATCGATCTCTGGCTGGCCTACACATTGAACTGCTGACACGATTATATATCCTTATATATTTGAAGTACACCCTGCAAAGTCTACGACTGAAAGAACGGACAACTTCTTGCTTTCAAGTTGCTATAAATTTTATACCAATACATGTTATCGTTTTCCTCATAGATTTATTTGTATATAAAATGAAAATGCCTTCGAGATTTTTAAGAATAACTAAATCAAAATTAATTCATACGGTTTTTAATCAAGCATCACCCGAGGCTCTGTTGATAGTTGTTGACGTCGAGTCATTAACGAAACCTAATTTAATTAGATTTGAAAGATTACCTTCTGACACCATTACATGGTTCGGTGGCGATATTTTGTGAAAGGAAAAAAATATAATGTAATTTGTAAGAGGAGAAATATCTATAAATATCGGTGCAATATACGATTTTTATATAGTCTTTTTTTCTGTTAATAAAATATTGGAGTAATGGATGTGGAGTAGTTGTCAGTTAATCATAATACAAATTCATATATATAATATGGTTAGATAAACATAATAGAGATAGGCTTCTGCACATGGACATGTGCAGAAGCATATTACTTTCCCTGCAATACTTGGTAATGTATAGGGAAAGTATTGTAATCATGCCGAAAATCGCAACTCGAGTTTTCGACGGATCTACACGTTTCGACACCTCTAGAATACGAAAAAACTATTTTTAGCGTGACGTCTCTGTGTGTGTCTGTGTGTCTGTCTGTCTGTGTGTCTGTCTGTGTGTCTGTCTGTGTGTCTGTGTGTCTGTCTGTCCGTGTGTCTCTGCAATGTATGTATCCACTCTAACTCAAAAACTTACGGACCGAATTTCATAAAATTTGGTAAGTCACTTGGGTATGACCCTGGTGCTGATTAGTTTTTGATACGATTCGTAAAAACAGAACCCGCCTTTTTTTGCGAAATGGCCCTCAATAATGTCATGTATCCACTCTAGCTAAAATACTAATTTACCAAATTTCACAAAATTTGGTAGATAAGTTACTTGTACGATACTCTGGTGCTGATTAGATTTTGGTATTAATCGGAAAATAACAACCTGCCTTTTTTACGGAATGGTCGGCAAAAATGTCATGTATCCACTGTAGCTAAAATACTGATTGACCAAATTTCACAAAATTTGGTAATTAAGTTATTTGTGGAATACTCTGGTGCCGATTAGATTTTGGTATTATTCGAAAAAGAACAGCCTGCCTTTTTTTACGAAATGGCCCTCAAAAATCGCCAAAATCTAAAACAAAGCTACGTATGTTCAAATATATCAATTAATTGCTTGTTTTATACGTAATTTTAGATAAAGAAAAGAATAAGAACAACTCTAGTACTCTAGGACTAACCGTTCTCGAGATATTTGAGATTTTCCGCATTTAGTAATGCAACTTTTGGAGAAATGTCCAATTACCAAATGAAAACAGAAATTGAATTAAAAATGCAAATTTAGTGTTATTTCGTGCAATTAAATTCAATTTGAAGAATGATTAAAGAAATAAAAAAAAATGAATTTGAGTCTGCAGCGAAAGTCATATGTTGCCCACATCAGATTTTTTGTGTTATGATCACCATAAAAATTTCAGGGAAACTGTAAAGTTTGAAACTTAATTAGCATGGCATGAAAGTGAAAACCCGAATTTAATTTTTAAACTGAGACACTGCACATGCAGCGTTTACTATGCATATGAAAAAAATTCCAAATGAAAGCCCTCAAAGCGCTTTTTAACACTTTACAACGAAGTTGAAAAGTGTTTATGACTTTGTTCATTCTGTCTGTATGTCTGTCTGTCTGTCCGTTAGCACGATAACTGCCGTAAAAATCACTTAATCAAAATGAAATTTTAGTCTGTTGTTCAGACTGTCTGTGGAACCTATGGGAATATAATTGAATAATATCACCCAATTAGTTTTTGATTGAACCTGGGTTGAAAAAATGAAATACATTGAACCCTATGGGACCTAATTCTTCAAACATTTTTTAAACGGATTTAAAATTCGCAAATTGCTTCGAAAAGTTTAGATAATATTCAAATTATCCTATAAAATATATAAAAAAAAAATCAGCAAAATATATTCAGTAGTTTTTTAAATAAAAATTAAAATAATAATTACACCTCTTATATGAAGCGATCACGTGATCATTACATGAAGAGATCACATGACCCTCTTCAAAATGAGATATGGCATCCATCTTGTGTCAAAATCGTGATTTTTAAAGTTCTTTTTAATTCATATTGAGTGTTGTATTCGTCCTAAAACCGCTTTATTTTTGCTTAAATTCTGTGCATCTACATACTGAAACAACGCAACTACAATATATTTGAGTTTAAATGATCATCCAAATTTATTTATTTCTACAACGAAGCCTATTTTTCACTTATGGAAAATGTAAACAGCAAAATATGTAGAATGAGTTGTATGAGAATTGCCACATTTCTTTAACGCAAAATTATTTAGCTCATGGGGTCTGCAATATGAATGAAACATTCATTGACACAGAGACGCAAACAATTTTTTCGATGAAGTTTTAAGCATAGAGTTTAATTACTTGTATCTCCATGGCTTTACGTTTTTAAATAAAATAAATTATTATAGTATTTTGATGAACGAAATGAATGGAAAAAGTTATGAATGAAATGCTGCTTTTTATTGAGAGCCTGGCGTCTTATATTTCGATAACGTCATTTGAATAAATTTCATTTGTTTTCGATGAAGTTTTCAAATATAATAAATTATTGTATTATTATGATAATTTTAAAAATATTACCGAAGAATGTATCGCATTTTAGAGATGTTTAAATAAAATTGCATTTCAGTTGGAAAGTGTTTCATAATCAATGCTTTATGCATGATTGATCTTTCCTGTTAGTTATTAGCTAGACTAAACTAAAATAAAGCTCTACTAATAAAGAAATACATCAGTATTTCGATAGAAATGTTTTAAAGTTTTAAAATTTAAAAATGTTTGAAGTTAGAAATATTTGAAGTTTGTGTTAGGTTAAAAATGTTTGTAGGTAAAGTGAGTTATGTTTGAAGATTTTGGTTGTAAAGGACTCAAATTTTCAACTCGTTAATCCCAAGACAAGTGCTCTTCTGACTGTAACTCCCTTGGATCGAGAGGAAGTCGCTATAATATTAAATTAATAAAATGTCTGTTTGTTTGTTTGTTGGTTGGTCGCGTAGTGAAAATGTAAGCAATCACAGCCATGAATTTTGGTACAGAGGTACTTCGGCTCCAGAAACGAATCACCTCGTCGGAATTTGTTTAAATCGTCGGAATTTAAATCAGTTTAAAAGTTATGAATTTAATAGTTAAAATTCAGCCCTATTCTAGTACATAGTTCTAAGAATTTATTAATATTTTGAGTGTTCTTTCACACCAAATTTAAACTTTAATTAGTTTATTTTGCATATTGCATCAGATCTTTCATCAGAAAGCGCACTTAATTCTTTTTCTGCTGTTGTGAAAGACATCATCCTCTTGACTCGCTAGAAAATTAATTTTCATTACATCATATTTAGAACTAAATCCCCTATTGTATACCTGAACTAATATATTTTGTTCATTAGCATCATGTTGGGGATATTGAGGAAGAGATCTGACATCTGAATATAAAAAAAGATGTCAAACTGAAAAACCAAGAAAGAGACCGGTAGATGTCAAGTTTCTACAGAAACCTACAAAAGTCCGATTATTTAAAATGTACTTTGTAACCAGCGTTGCACGTAATTTACAGCAGGGATTCAATTACCCAATATCAGCCTTATCGTCATTTGAAAAATTTAATGTATCACTTCACCGAATCCCTGTTTTAAATCTCGGGCAACGCCGGTACATTTTCTAGTTACAAAAAATTATACTGCGAGAATTCAAATATTGCGGGTCACATATATATTTTTTTCTTTTTTGAAAAAAAGTCAGAAAGGAAAAAAAGATTAGTCCATCCAATGACCCATTCTCCTGTCAAATCGCTAATTAAAGGCTTTAAAAACCCGTCTCCATTATTGGCGCAAAAGTTGGGCACAATTAAGCCACGGATGATGAAAAGAATGGCCGAGGCATGCATCAAAGACGCGTCACTAATGCAATTTCTGAAGAATCTACGCTTTTTATATACCTTTATAATTTTTCTTCCGGCTTTTCGAAAAGTTCTGAATATTTTTAAATTATAAAGTATAAAATATTAAATTCCTAACAACTCCTTCAGTGCTAATTAATGAAATTATGTTCTATAAAACTTATTCATCACGAACAGATACGGCGCTATTAAGAGTGTTTAATTCACATAATATTTGATCTTTTAGTTAAAATATTAGTCTTCTGGTATCTTTCGGACGAATGGAGCGATATGAATGAAGTTGGTACATAGTATCGTTTTCAACCAATAAACATCCGGATTGGATCAGAGGAAAGCCCCAAATTTTTAGAGCACAATTTTCTGAAAATTGATAAATCATTCTAAAAATAATTATGCTAAATTTTTCTAGAAATAGATGTTAGATATGCAATTTTTATTGATATTATATTTTGACATCATTTGACGCTAACGTATTTTGACCGTGATCCATGATATATTGAACATGTTTGATCTAAACGTAGGCCATAATGATAAAGAATCTGATGTGGGCAACACATGACTTCCCTTATATAATGCAATGAATTTACTACTTTTACAGTAAAAAAAATAGGTTTTTCTTATAGTAGATACTTATATTCTTTCCAAGATATTGAATTTTCGACAATTCGTTGTCATTTTCATTGATTTGGAGCCATTTTAATCCATTTAGCGAGATTTTCGTTAATTTGGCAACATTTCAAAAAGTCGCCAAGTTGGCGACATTCCGCCAAATTTGTCGCCAAAATCTCGCCAAGCGTTATGGACGGAAAAATATGTTATTCTTATAGCAGATAAATTGGCGATTATTGACGTTCAAATACAAATGTATTACTCAAAGTACCTTTTCTCATGAATGGAACCAGCTAGATCCACGAGAATGATGTCACCAAATTTATCGCATGATATTATATATGAAAAGTGGACATGTTTCTCAACAGTTAATGTTTTTTTTTAATTTATGCGATATTTCGATAAATTTATTTGAAAAATGCGCAATATCTCAAGAACGGTTCATGCTATCGTTCTAAAGTTTATGTCTATTTTCTTCTAAGAAAAAATTACTTAAGAAATGTCTATTTTCGTAGCTTTATTAAAGGTTTTGATTTTTTGATGATTTTTTCAAAATTTCATTCGAAAATTTAGGGAGGTTCTGAACATTCGATTACGTCTAAAAATAATAGGCTTCCAGTATTCACGGATTGTGATTTTTGTACCAAATTTAATTCGAATCGCTCCATTCGTTCGTGAGATATCGTCTCCAAAAACTCACTGACACACACACACACACACACATACTTTCACACACACACAGCCATCACCTCAAAAATGTTTTATTCGTAATCAGGGATGCTTGAAACGTGCTCTCCCGTCGAAAACTTGAATTCGAATTTTCGACCCCGTCACAATATTTTTCTTATACATTATGTATATAAGGAAAGTAATAAATATAGGGGAGATTAGGGC
Organism: Amaurobius ferox; assembly: GCA_951213105.1. Taxonomy (NCBI): domain Eukaryota; kingdom Metazoa; phylum Arthropoda; class Arachnida; order Araneae; family Amaurobiidae; genus Amaurobius; species Amaurobius ferox. The sequence continues at coordinate 70,302,523 of OX578144.1, read as the reverse complement.
ACATCAAAGGACTTAGTAAAAAAATTATATCTCAAATGCAAACAGCAGTAAAAATGAAATAAGACTATAATAAAATAATACTTCGTTCTATTATACCTTTGAAATGAAATCAATATTTTTGATAATTGTCCTTTATTTCTCTGCAAAACAAATACTAAAATGTAATATAATGTAAATTCTTCTATCTGCTACATACATTCCACTAACTGCTACATTCTTCTATCTACTAATTTGATACATATTTTATTAATAGCAACCCGGAATTCATGATTTAGGATTTTCTTCATTGGAACTTCAGAAACGGAGAATTTTTTGTTTTTCTTTTCGTATGGATGCATCCGGATTTTTATACCACACCCAAACATGTCGATTATTATTTTTTTTTAAATTTTTACCTCCCTCCCAATTTTATCAACTCTTCTCGATTTAATCACTTTAAAGTGCCTCTGTTATTTTTTCTGTTTTGGGGTTGGCATGATGTATCTCTGAAAGTTATTATTACCTCCTGAAATTTGAAATTTATTAATTTTTAAATTAATATTGCTATTGGACCAGTAATCTGCATCTGCATGCATCATTTCAGAGCTGCCGATTGAATAGTTCAGCATTAAATGGCAGTGAAGACTGGCATAAACAAATCGTTTATAGGGTTTCTATTTGTTAACTACAAAACCCCAAACTGCAGGGTTTTTTAACACTTTACAACAAAGTTGAAAAGTGTTTATGACTTTGTTCATTTTGTCTGTCTGTCTGTCTGTCTGTCCGTTAGCACGATAACTGCCGTAAAAATGACTTAATCAAAATGAAGTTTTAGTATGTTGTTCAGACGGTCTGTAGAACCTATGGGAATATAAATGAATAATATCACCCAATTAGTTTTGGATTGAACCCGGGGCGAAAAAATGAAATACATTGAGCCCTATGGGACCTAATTTTTCAAACATTTTTTAAGCGGATTTAAAACTCACAAATTGCTTCGAAAATTTTAGGTAATATTCAAATTACTCCATAAAATATATAAAAAAAAATTCAGCGAAATATATTCAGTAGTTTTTTAAATAAAAATTAAAATAATAATTAGACATCTTATATGAAACGATCACGTGACCATGATATGAAACCATCACATGACCCACTTCAAAATGATATATGGCATCCATCTTGTTTCAAAATCGTGATTTTTTTAAGTTCTTTTTAATTCATATTGAGTGTTGTATCCGTCCTAAAACTACTTTATTTTTGCTTAAATTCTGTGCATCTACATACTGAAACAACGCAATGACAATATATTTGAGATTAAATGCGCATCTAAATTTGATTATTTCTACAACTAAGCCTATTTTCCACCTATGTAAAATGTAAACAGCAAAATATATAGAATGAGTTGTATTAGAATTCCTGTGTTTTTTTAACACAAAATAATTTAGTCCATGGAGTCTGCATGGCTGATAAGAATGAAATATTAATTGATTTCATAAAGAGAAGGACGATTTTTTTCGATGAAGTTTCAAGCATAGAGTTTAATTTTTTGTAGCTCAATGGTCTTAAATAAAATGTTTAAATAAAATAAATTATTATAGTATTGTGATGAATGAAATGAATGGGAGAAAGTTATGAATGAAATCCTGTTTTTATAGAGAGATCCAGGCGTGTTATTTTTTCTATGACGTCATTTGAATTAATTTCCGTTGTTTTCGATAAAGTTCTCAAATATAATAAATTATCGTAGTATTATGATAATTCTAAAACTATTACCGAGGAATGTATAACATTTTAAAGATGTTTAAACCAGGCAATTTATATTTCAGTGCCGTCATTTGAATGAAGTTCATTTTTTTCGATGAAGGTTTAAGTTTTCAAATATAATAAATTAATGCAGTATTGTGATAAGTTTCAAAATATTACCGAGGAATGTATTGCGTTTTAGACTTGTTTAAATAAAATTGCATTGAAGTTGGAAAGTGTTTCATAATCAATGCTTTAAGCATGATTGATCTTTCTTGTTTTTACTTTCCCTGCAATACATGGTAATGTATAAGGAAAGTATTGGAATCATGTTGAAAATCGCAATTAGAGTTTCCGACTGATCTACACGTTTCGGGACTTCTAGAATACGAAAAAACTAATTTTAGCGATACGTCTGTCTGTGTGTCTGTTTGTGCTATGTATGTATCCACTCTAACTCAAAAACTAATGGACCTAATTTCATAAAATTTGGTAGGTAAATCACTTGTGTATGACCCTGGTGCTGATTAGTTTTGGGTATGATTTCGGATAAAACAACCCGCCTTTTTTTGCGAAATAGCCCGCAAAAATTGCCTGCATCCACTCTAATTGAAAAACTAATTGATCAAATTTTACAAAATTTAATAGACAAGTCACTTGTGGGTCACCCTGGTGCTGATTAAATTTTGATACGATTCGAAAACGAAGAACCCGCATTTTCTTACGACATGGCCGGCAAAAATTGTATATATCTACTTTAACTCAACTAATCGATTAAATTTCATAAAATTCGGTAAGTCACTTGAATGTGACAATGGTGCTGATTAGTTTTTGGTACGATTCGGAAAAAAGCCCCACCAATTTTTGCGAAATGGTCCGCAAAAATTGTATGTTTCCACTCTAACTGACAAACTAATTGATCAAATTACACAAAATTTAGTAGATAAGTCGCTCGTAAGATATTTTGATGCTGGTAAGATTTTGATACAATTCGAAAAAAACAGAATCTGCCTTTTTTTTTGCGAAGTGGCCCGCAAATCTAACATATTCGATATAAAATGAAATTATACATGTGCAAGATAGTAAAACTCTGAAATCAATGACTGAAATTGATGAAATATATTGATTAAGTTCTTGTTCTACATGTAAAATTTGACAACTAAGCGAATAAATCTGACCTTATGACTGTAGGATAAACTGTTGTCGAGATATTGTAGTTTTTGGAATTTTATGGATCTGAAGAATTTAAAGTGAATTAAGTTGCCAAACGAAACGAAGATGCAATTAAATAAACGAATTGGATATAATATCAGAAAATTATCCATATTATTTTTGCATTTAAACTCAATTTAATGCATAATTAAATAAAAAATTACAAAATGAATTTGAATCTGCAGGGAAAGTCATGTGCTGCCCACATCAAATTTTTCAAATCAAAATATCGAAATTAAAAAAAGATCTTTCTTTTGTACTATAATGTATAAATGCTAAAATTTCAATTTTTCAGAATAAGTGTTCTAGAGAATAAAGAAACATTTTTTATGAACATAAAATATAATAAAAATATCATATTTAGTACCATCCTAATTATTTTAATTGGCTGTAACCAGTGCAATGAAAAAAAAAAGTCCTTTCATTCTTTTTTTTTATATCATTTTTTTCTACTGACAGCTATTTTCTCTTTTTTTTTTTTTTTGTTACCCCCCCCCCCCCTCTTTTTGCTAATTAAAAATCTTAACGTTTTCGATGACATCTATTAGTATAAAAAATAATTTTAACAAAATGTTATAGAGAATAATGAAAGGAGTTATAAAGGCATAATTTGTTGCGGTAGAACATTTATGTAAACAAAGGTCTATCATATTTTTTCGGAAACATCAATAATGCCTAAAATTTGATAAAAAAATTCATTTTATCTAAAAATTTCAATAATCCAAAATATAAGAAATAGAATATTAATGAATAATTTATGGAAGGCAATTTTTAAAATCAAACCAGATGGATGCAACATATTGTTGCGAAACCGTAATATTCCCTTTCATCCGGAGTCTATCCCCCCCCCCCCCCCTCCTTGCATTTGTCTCTTCAGAAGACCAGGCGGAGAAAACAGCCGTAAAGGCATACTTTCCCATGTCGTCATTCTAGGGTTGCCACTTTCGTCACTTAGGGTTACCAGATTTGGCGATTTATCACCAATTTGGTGACATTTGGCGACTTCCCGAATCTTCGAGAAGGACCGCGAAATAACGATTATTCTACGTGATATTAGAGATTTCCAGAAGATTCTATGGAGAGTTTATAAATGAGTTATCACTCAGTAAAAGTTCAATTGACAGGATTCGAGCTAAATTGTACAGTGTTTTTTGTCAATGTTTCGAGAATAGTATCTGCTGTTTTGTAAAATTACTTTTATCAATGTTTTAAGATTAATATCAGTTACTTGTGAAATTAGTGGACCATGTAAGCGCTGTTTGACTATATATTGTTCATGTTTACGCTGTGCTTGTGAATAAACGTGTTATTTATCCAGAAACTTGGATTTTTTTCTTTTATCCTGCCTGCACACCTACGATTTTAGAGAATGCGTCGTAACAATATGCTCGATGACAAGAGTTTGTTCATGTTATTCGCTTTTGATGAGGTAGGAAATTGCTTTATGTTAAAATAGCTATTTGCATTGCAATAATAACACTTTATGCATAATATTTTTATTAGATGTTATAACTTTTGGTTGATTAATTAAAATTTAACTCAAAATAGAAGTACCACGAATTCACCGGTGATTTCTCGAAAACGTATCCTGTAAGCTAACAAGTACTTGCGGCATCCGCCATTATTTTCCAATCACTCAAGGAAGAGTTACTTTAGTTACCATAAGCACATATCATCTGTTGTAAATGAAGCAAACGAGACTGTAATGAAAGAACGAACTCATTAAACTTTATTGGAGTTTTATTTTACAAAATGTTATTTACACAAAGCCATTTCCGCTCCATCGGAATTGAACCACCGCCGAATTATTCTGTCGCTATCGTTCTGTTTTCGGGTTCATTTTGTTCTTTATTTCTATATTTATATTCTATTATTTCTCATTCTTCTCACTAGAGGGCAATACAACTGCTGTATTTAACATCATTAAGGCTGTTATATAGAGTATGTAGGTCTTTAGTCATCAGCATGTGGTCAGCTTTATGGCGTGAAGCCATAGGCTTGTTCACACTAAAGAAAAACGCAGAGCGTGTTTTCAAAACCATTGTTTACTTTTCATTTGCCCAACATTATACGATGTGATCTACGAAATCCCTTAAACACCCCAATAGCTTTGTAAGGAAAGGTTCATACATGTCCAGTAAACGTTAGGTTGATCTATAGCAAAGTGACCATGCCAAATGGAAAGAAAGTAATTACAGCGCGTAAAATTTTAAACGTTAAGGATAGCTAACTCGACAACAAAACGAGATAGATGAAAAAAGGCCGTCATAAAGTTGTAAAGCATTGCCTAATGAGAAGAAATAGACAATAAACCTGTTACAGAAGGGATTTTTGATCCAACAAGGTTATTAGTGAATGGCTAATAACCCTGTATTCAGCACCCTGTATAAAGTACTTGAGAAAACATTGTGCTATGAGAGCAGGGTGTTGGTGCATCGCACGATGCATTGGCTGTCGACTTTGCTAACCATAGTGCTGAATATGAGGTCTTATTCGAGAACGATGCTCGCTACATAAATATAAATCTAGTGAAGAGCCTGTTTAAAACACCCTCTGTCAGAAACAATTCACATTTGAATTCCATAACGAATATTACGGCGTACTTTGACAAACATTGTAGGTGTCACTGCGTTAAAGACCCTGATGATGCAACGTTTTGACGGGCAGATACTGCTTTCCGTACACCTGTTTCTTTCGTTTCTGATGCTGATTCCTATTTATTAGGCAATGCTCTGCAACTTTATAAATGGTTGTATTCGCCTATATCGTTTTGTTGCCAAGTATTTAATTTTAATTTTTTAATTATCCGTCAGTGGCGCTGCAATCACTTTTATTCGATCGGATATGGTCACTTCCTATAGATAGACCTGACGTGTACTGTATGCACACTGATGGACCATTCTTTACAATGTTATTGGGATGCCTATGGTTAATGACTTTATGGTATTATGTTTTAATAATATTTTAGCACATTTGAAAGTGATATTTGTATATGTGTATATAAAAAGCCGAATAGCGCTTTATACTCCAGCTAGAGATCTTTTAATTAACTTTAGGGTGGCTGAACTCGATTTTCTAATACTAGAATCCAATTTTAGTATTTTTTTTTTTTTAATTTTACAAGACATTTTTTGAAAAATCCATATCATGGGAACAATTGATTGCAATTATAGCGTGTTACCCTTCACTTTAAAGGGCTTGAAAAAAAAAATTTTTTTGATTGATATTATACTTGAAAATGTACCACCGGGGTTCAGGTAGGTAACTTGTTCCCCGACGAAGTGTGTGTGTGTGAGGGGGTAATGACAAAAAATCAGGAACAAACAAACAGGGGATCAGGAACAAAAAATTGTTTCGCGACTATTTTTCACAATAATGATTGATACTATACACTATTGTGATCATTGGGCCATAAATAAACCCTTTTATGCATGATTATGTCAAATTTTATCCTATGCTGGTGTGTTAATTATGTACAAAATTTCGAATAAATTTCGAAGTTTTCGCTCGAGTTTAAAAAAAATTCTATCTAGTTCTAGATTTTTTGATAACAAAGCTGGATATAAAGTTTCGAGAAAACCCATTAATATGTGTGGTCGCTATCGGGAAGACAAGAAATCGACCACAGACATCAGATAGACAGAGGGATATCACTCCAAAAATAGTTAAAACGTGTTCATAAGGTCTTAAAACATATATTATACACTATCAATACTACGCATGAGAAAGTAAAAAATCTGATGTGGGCACCACATGACTTTCCTTATATAATGCAATGAATTCACTACTTTTACAGTAACAAAAGGTTATTCTTATAGTAGATACTTATATTCTTTACAAGATATTGAATTTTCGTCAATTAGTCGTCATTTTCATTCATTTAGCGTCATTTTTATCCATTTGGAGAGATTTTCGTTAATTTCGCAACATTTAAAAAGTCTCCAAGTTGCCAACATTCCGCCAAATTCGTCGCCAAAATCTCGCCAAGCGTTATGGACGGAGAAATAAGTTATTCTTAGATAAATTACTATTGACGTTCAAATTCAAAAGTATTGCACAAAGTATCTTCTCTCATGAGTGGAACGAGCTAGATCCATGAAAATGATGTCACCCAATTTATCGCAAGATATTACATATGAAAAGTGAACATATTTCTCAATAGTTAATATATTTCTTTTAATTTATGAGATTTTTTGATAAATTTATTTGAAAAATGTGCAATATCTCGAGAACGGTTCATGCTAGCCTTCTAAAGTTTATATCAATCGTTTCCTAAAGAAACACTATATAAGAAATGTCTATTTGCGTAACTTTATTTAAGGTTTTGATTTTTTGATGATTTTTTCAAAATTTCACTCGAAAATTTAGGGGGGTTCTGAACATTCGATTGCGTTTAAAAACAATAGGCTTCCAGTATTCACGGATTGTGATTTTTGTACCAAATTTCATTCGAGTCGCTCCATTCGTTCGCGAGAATCGTTCTCCACAGACTCACTGACACACACACACACACACACACACACACTTTCACAGACACACACACACACATATATACTTTCACACACACACACACATACTTTCACACACACACACAGACATCACCTCAAAAATGTTTGATTCGTGATCAGGGATGCTTGAAACGTGCTCTCCCGTCGAAAACTCGAATTCGAATTTTCGACCCCGTCACAATGCTTTCCTTATACATTATGTATATAAGGAAAATAAAAATACATTCACCAAAATAACACATTAAGTAAACATCTCTTCACAGAAAGGTAATTTGTTTTTCTTTTCTTATTCAAACTCCTGAAGATTTCTGTGAAAATGTTGGCGGTCAGTTCTTCCGAAAACTTTCCCGGAAGTTGAAAATCTATTTTTTTTCCCCCCAACTTCCCGCCTAGCTAATTAAAAACCTTTAGCTTTGGAGCGCTCTCCTTTTATAACAAAAGTGGAGACAATTAAGCGTTCAAAAGAGGGGTGTAGAAGGGGTTAGTATGAAGGCATCGGCCATTAGAGCAGAGGAAATGTTCTTGTCATTGATTTCATCTGATAGAAGCAATTTGACGACTAAGTTTCTTAAAAAGTAAGTCCACACAATCCAGTCTGATCGTCGAATCGAATTTAATTGTAATCGAATTCGGTAATATGAAGTATTTAAAGAGTGAGGAAGTATCCAGAAATTGTTTACAGGAATGTTAAATTATTTTATGACACATCATTATTCATAATAATTGATTATTAATAGTGATTAATAATTGATAGTTATTTTTAAATTAAATGACATTTTATTAATTGAAATTTATTATTGATTTACAAATGATTTTATTTTATATCAGAAATATGACTGAATTTATTAGAAAAATTTAAAAATCATATATACTTATCCCATCTTATATACTTTATATACTTATCACATCTTATATACTTTATATACTTATCACATACTTATGCATCTCATATATTCTTATTTAACCAGGTTGAAACCAAATATGAAATCCATTTTTTAAATTACTTCTTGGATCTGGAGATATAGCCGCTTAAAGTTTGGCTATTTTTTGGTACTTTGTAAGAAAATGCTGTTCTTTTATATAACTCCTCCCTTAAATTGAATTATTTTCCGTTGAAGCTAATAAATTTTCCCAAAATTTGACCCTGTCGAAGTGAATGGTCGACAGGAAGTAACGTGTGTTCCTGTTTATCACGCATGATTGTGGTGTGCTTCTTCCATAACAATAAATGTTCCTTTCAATCAAATGTACACAAACTTTCATAGTAAATTTGAAAACTACAATAATCGTTTAAAGCAAGTTTTCTTAGACGAAACGAACCTGTTTAGTGTGATTACATTTTTAAAAGCAAGTGCCGAAGTTGTTTTATTGTTACCAAATTACAAATTTGAACAGATTTGATCCCAGTTTTACAGATCCCAAACAATAGCAAACAGGCGTAGTGGGCAAAGCCCACGAGTTCTGCTGGTGGAAAAATGCTAATTTCTCCAAATTTCTTGCAGTCTTTTGAACTTCTTTTCTGTAAAGATGATACACCATTTTTTTCTGTGTTACCTTACACCTTTCTGGTTAGTCGGACGGTCTGGGTCTCAACAACAGCAACACCATTTTTTCTAACAAGATAAAAAAAATAATGGTGACTATTCTTCAGTATTTGCTAGTGCCGTGACGGAATTCGTCACTTTTATGTAAATTATAAAATTACATTACTTTTAAACCTTTGTATTAATATTTATTTAATTTGTGACCTGGAACCCTCATGTCGTTGTATATATTTTAACATATTTAAATGTATCTGAATCTGTGCAGAATTGTGGCCATTTTCATTTCATATAATAATTCTTTCACTCTCGAGGAACAGCGACCGTTAATTCAAGGTCGCACTTGTTTGCTGGCGGAGACAAATGTCTTCGTTCTTCTTGACTTCACGTGGCAGCTGCACGTGCCTTGCGATTTGTCGTTTGATGGGCGGACCCCTGGATGAATTTGAAAGTCATGTGTTTTTACATTGGTGGATAGGTGAAGATGTGAGCCCCTCGTAATTTTTCATTAGCCGGGTTCTGGATCCACCTGGAATGTTTAAAAGCGGTGTGATCTTGTTTCTGGGCTCTCTCCCTGGAAAACATCTTCGAACCACGAACGGCTCGGGACTCATCCCTCAGGCTGGGTTACCGTAGCTGTGGGGGTTGGGAAGCGACGCCATTGCCGCTACCGTCGCCACTGCTTGACTGGACCATCGCTGATGCCGAGCCTCGATGTTTGCCTGCCGCCGTTGACCGTCCGGGAACCTCCTGTTCCGGATGCCCGCAGACCGATACTGACTGAGTTCATGATGAAGCCTGGGCCCTGTGCGGGCCGTTGCTCGTATTCTGCTTGCTGCGTGCCTGTCGCCTTTCCTTGGTCGGGGAAAGATTCTCCCCGAGGGTTTTGGTGGATGTACGACTTCGTCATTTCCTGTGTCCTTCCAGATATGGAGGTAAGCGACCTTTTCGGTAAATAGAGGCTGCGATGCCTCGTCTGACTTAGTGTCTTGGGACTGGTCCTCCTGGTGTATCCTCAAGATCTTCTGAGCTAAATTGTTATTGAATTGATCTTTTAAAGTAAAGTAATAGAATTAAATTAAATTAAAATTAAGCCTTTAGCGTTCCTCGAGTGTGCATTATCTCCTTGACCATACAATAGTTGTAATTATGGAATATGTGATATTAATATGTTATACTGTTACTATTGATTTTTGGAAATGAATATTTAATTCCGGCAAAGAGCCGATGGTTTTTAGTAGAAGTGGTCCAGTGGTTAAAGAGCTGATTATGAATCAGCATTTGTATTCATGATAACTCCAATCTTTAAATAATTAATAAATCTGGATTTAAAACGAAATTATGAGTTTTTATTTGTGTAGAATTTGTGTTGATTTATGTATTTTCAGCTGCTGATGAATCCTTAAAGGTAAAGGTAATTCTTTGGTTATTTTGGATTTTGTTTGGGTTTCCTTTGCAGGTCATCAGTTGGAATTTTCCAACTGACGAGAGGTGTGTTTCGAACCTGGGTATATGAAAATTCTCTGAGAAAGTTAGACTTTCTCTGTCAGCCGTGTCTGGCGGGAATCCGTTGCGACGTTTGATGCCCTCGGAATTCCCGTCTTGACACTAGTCATCTCCTGTAGTGTATGGGAGAAAACCTGTTTTTTGAGTCTAGGAAAATCATATTATCACATCTGCTGTGTTCCAGGGCAGGATAGCCAAGTGGTTATGGCATGGGATCTTAACCACTGGCACTTGGAACCACTCTTAACCACGGGCACTTGGAACCACTCTTAACCACGGGCACTTGGTTCGATTCTCGAAACTACCTAAACTATCCCTGTGTCTGCGCGTTGTACGGGCGCATTACATTTGTAGGTCTGAAAGGCCTTCCGAGAGGTTTACGGAATGGAAAGGAGGGTCCGGTCTCTGTGGATGTCATCCCTAATAGACTCCGGCCTAAATTCGGTGGTTAAAAATCGCATTGTGATCCAATACTTTCAAAGTGCCGAGGCAGCGTCGCATGAGGGCCAAATGGTTCATGCCTCGCCCTCTATAGGCAAATATTTTAATTCAAAACTTCCTGCCATTGGATAAAAAATACTGCTGCGTTCCATGTTGTACTATAATAAGCTATTGCAAATTATCCCTGAAACAGTAGGACCATTTGACAGGTTCACTGTTATTCAATGCAATTACAATTCCATCTTCTTTTGCAGACATTGCAGTACTCTCATATTTCTTGACATACTATTTTTCCTCTGCGTGTAGTTTTCAGAAGAGAATTTTCCAATTTGTGAAGTTCCTGAGTGTATCGTTTATAGTAGGAACACCACAATCAGCTTCCCTGACGGTAATTTCAATACAGTCATATTTATATTTATCATTTCCTTTCTGTCTACGAAAGTATTTCAGGAAAATGCTTTGCTTACTTCCTTACCCGTTGCTTACTTCCTGTCTTTTTTTATTCTTTTCATGTGTGGCACTGGACTTCAAAAAGTCGTTTTTTATCAGCCAGAGCTTTATTTGAAAATTAAATAAAAATATATGTGAGATCCAAATTAAGTTAAATTTAGCAGTATTTTTATTGTTTAAGAATGTGTTTAATTGTTTAGTTTTAGTGTGTTATGAATAAATAATCAACTATACACTATTATGAACGATGAACTATTATATATTTCTCATATTATATTTTTTCTTAAATGTAATAAAAGGAAAATTTTCTGCTAATTCTAAGAATTTCTGTACCCTAGACGCCAGTATAGCCTAATGGTAGAGCCGGTCCTGCACACGGCCATTGCACGTTATGTGCCAGTCTGGGAAGCCATTTCGTGAGACCTTGATCTCCTCTAATTGTGCTGCAAGCCAGTTTGACAGCTCGTTTGTATGTCGACGATTTTCTACAGCCGATTGTTTTGCCTATGTTGTTAAATTCCTAGTTTCCATTTACCAACAAGACAACGCTCGACCACATACTGCACGATTGTCTCAATAATGTCTTCGAGGATTTAATACCCTCCCATGGCCATACAAGTCTCCAGACATATCGCCAATAGAATACGTCTGAGCCATACTGGAACAGCAATTGCAGCCATCTCAGAATACCACTGAATTAGCTGACTAGTTAGAAAAATCTGTGACAAGTTCTTCCGCAGAGGGATATAAGCAAGTTCATTGCCTCTATGCTGTACGGAATATCGGCTTGTATCAGCTGCCAGGGGAGATTTACTAAAATGTCGTCTTCTCATTGGCCCCATTTCTTTAACATTTAATTGCTCCCAGATTCTAATCATTTGGATAAATCCTCAAATGATACTAACATGCCAAGTTTCGCGGCTATAGCTCAATTTCTTATTGGTGCATATATTTTTGGAACATAGTGTATTTTATAATTATGTTTTCTTTTAGTTTAGTATTTTTTAAATGTTTATTCCATTTGTAACCATAATAATAAAGTTACGTTTCAAATATCGAAATAGTCTGCCGGCCATTATTCTGATCAAACTACTGAAAATATCGCTTTATTAATAATTGCATTAATAACATTAATAATTGCATTAATAATTAATAACAGATCTATAAAATGTGATCCACTTTTATGTGTTAATTTGAATTGTGTTTTGATATCCATAACTTTTAGTAAACTTTATCATCATCATATTTGGCACGACAGCCCAGGATGAGCCATGGCCTTCCTCTGAAGATTCCTCTAGGACTGTCTATTTCTAGACCTGGTCTGCCAGTCTCTTGCTCCAATCACTCTAAAATCCGAATCAACTGAGTCAAGCCATCTCAGCTTTGGTCTTCCTCTTTTTCTACTAGTAAAGGACCTTGCAGCAAACATCTTCTTTACCGGGTCCCTTTCATCCATTCTAGTAATATGAGAGGCCCAGTTCATTCGCTTAATTTTAAAATATTTAATAATATCGGGTTCCTTAAAATATCTCTAAATCTCTGAGTTAAAGCGCCTCCGCCATAGGCCATTCTCCTTTACTCCACGAAGGATGCCTCTGAGAACCCTACGCTCAAAAACAGCAACTCTACCCTCTCCATTTTTTGTTAAAGACCAAGTTTCCGAACCATACATTTGGACAGGCCTAATGATAGTTTTATAGATAAGGAACTTTGTTTTTCTGGAGAGGAAATAAGACCTCAAAACAGGGCGAAGTCCAAAACATGCCTTGTTGGCCAGTGAAATACGATTTTGAGCTTCAGGAAAAATATCATTTTTTGCATTAACAAAAGATCCCAGGTATTTAAAACCAGAAACAGTTTCAAACTCATGTGGGCCAATTTTCAGAAAGTTGGCTGTATCACCAGTTGATGTTTTCTGTACTGGCATATATTTGGTTTTAGAAACATTTACAATCAATCCCATTCGACTTTCAACCACCTCCAAGGAGGAAAATGTTTCTCTCAAGGCCGGCACACTCCTAGCAACTGTATCGATATCATCAGCGTAGGCCAGGAGCTACACAGACCTGTGTATGATGTTTCCCCGTACATCAATTTTTGAATCTCGTACAGCCTTCTCCAGTGCGATGTTAAAGAGAATGCACGAGAGAGAGTCCCCCTGTTGTACACCATTATTGACACTTAGGCTCTCGGAAGGACGCCCAAAAATTTGATTTTACATTTGGTGTCATGCATCACAAGTCTAATCAGTTTAGCAGGAATATTAAATTCATACATTGCATCCATTAGATGCTTCCTACTCAAATGCAGCCCTAAAGTCAATAAACAAATGATGAGTATCAATACCATATTCAATTGATTTTTCCAAAATCTGACGCAAACAGGAAATTTGATCAATAGTGGATTTTCCTCCTCTAAATCCACATTGATAGCTACCAATCTCAGAATCAGCAAACGGCTTAGTAAACGTGCAGGTGATATTTATTGACCAATAGCCATTTGCCCCACGCGATGTAATAGTGAAAATAGCTAGTTAAATATATCAATCATTACAATGCTTATAAAAATATCTTTTAAAGAAATCCGCAGTAAGTTTCAGTGGCGTTGCGGAAAAACCGTTTAAGAGACACACTATACTTTAGCCCTCTATAAGGTCCTCATTGATTAAACGGTATTTACCCAGTTAAATTCTACATTTCGTCATTGATCCTTCCCTTTTTCGAGATACTGATTATGCATTTGATAATTTTTATCAATAGAAAACATCATATAAAGATAATTTCTGCCTTTTCTAATTATAATTCACTCGTATTTTAAACATATACATAAGCAAAGACAAGATGTCTGTCCATCTGTCTGTTCAGAGATTCTGATAAACGGAATTTTGATAATCTGAAGAACTCTTCTTTAGAACATTATTCCTGCTATGTTATTTTGACAACACTATTGTATCGAGATAATATTTAAATTGATTGCTGTCGAATAAAATATAGTTTATTCTATTCAAATACAACTTCAGAACTTCTTTACAATAAAAGCTTCTCATTTGACAGTCAGTGAACTTTCGAACTATTAATCAAAATTCTTTAACATAAGGTTGGGCCAATCAAAACTCTCAACCAATCAAAAAGTTGTCAGCTTAACGTAATTCGTGATGTCACGGTCCAGAGTAAACTTTGAGAGAAGTTGTCAAAATACGAAAGGTTTTCGTATTATTAATAGTTAAAAATTGTCTGTTAATTACTTTCCTTATATACATAATGTATAAGGAAAGTATTGTGACGGGGTCGAAAATTCGAATTCGAGTTTTCGATGGGAGAGCACGTTTCAAGCATCCCTGATCACGAATCAAACATTTTTGAAGTGATGTCTGTGTGTGTGTGTGTGTGAAAGTATGTGTGTGTGTGTGTGTGTCAGTCAGTGAGACTGTGGAGACGATAACTGACGAACGAATGAACCGATTCGAATGAAATTTGGTACAAAAATCACAATACGTAAACACTGGAAGCCTATTGTTTTTATATGCAATTGAATGTTCAGAATCCCCCTAAATTTTCGAGTGAAATTTTGAAAAAATCGTCAAAAAATCAAAACTGCTAATAAAGTTACGCAACTAGAATTTCTTATGTAATTTTTCATTAGAAAACGATTGACATAAATTTTAGAACTAACATGAACCATTCTCGAGATATTGCACATTTAAAAAAAAAAAATTTTCAAAAACTTATATAAAATTAAAAAAAATATTTCCTATTGAGAAACGTGTTCACTTTTCATATGTAATACAATGCGATAAATTTGGTGACATCATTCTCGTGGATCTAGCTCATTCCATTCATGAAAAAAGATACTTTGAGTAATACTTTTGTATTTGAAAGCCAATAGTCATTTATCTGCTGTAAGAATAACTTATTTCTCCATAACGCTTGGGGAGATTTTGGCGATGAATTTGGCGGAATGTCGCCAACTTGGCGATATTTTTAATTGTTGCCAAATTAACAAAAATCTCGCCAAATTGATAAAAATGACGCTAAATATATGAAAATGACGACTAATTAAAGAAAATTCAATGTCTTGGAAAGTATATGAGTACCTACTATAAGAATAACATTTTTTTTATCTGTAAAAGTGGCAAATTCATTGCATTATATAAGGAAAGTCATGTGTTGCCCACATCAGATTTTTTTAAATTGTGCTCTGCACACAGAATTCAGTGACGTCCAAGGAAATTTAGTGACGTCGTGGAGTAAGATGCAGTCGCAGTTAACTAGTTCGGACCCTCTTGAAAGCCCGAGAACAAAATGCGCGCGTTCTTAATTCCCGTGTCACCATATGCGTAGAACCAAGTAAAAATAAAGAAGTCATTCATGCCTGGAATAAGCAACCCCTGCTATTAACGCAGACTATTAACTTGATTTTCCAAATTGACGATATTTCGACGAATTTTCCGCCAAATTTGTATCAACCAGTTAAGCGATCTTGCAATCATCGTAATAACGATTGGCTACTGCAAAGACTGCGCTTTTACTCTCACTAAGGGCAGAGATAAATATATCAGGTAATTTCAACTGTATTAAAATAGAATGCTTGGAGAACCAAATTTTAATCACAGATGAGTCCAAGAATAGAACCCGTTAAGATTCTTGACAAAAGGCCACAACAAAGAACCACCCAGGGACCCAGATATATTGTTCTAATTTGTCTTAATCACTAGAGTCTTTGAATCACAAAAATACCTCTGCAACTTTAGTTTTCTCGTTTCTCCGTATTATTTAGCGCTAATTACATGTGTTGCGCTTTAAAATCTTTTGAAGTCAAAGATTACGGTGGAACTACGAGATGAACATAAACTAATTGAATGTAACCGTCAGCGAAATGCTTATTTTCTTCATTTATTATTCAATCAAAGTAGCTTTATTTGCTTTATCTGATTTCAAATAACGTGATCTATTACTTTTTATATCTATATAGAAAAAAATTGAAATCTACCTATCTTATTATAATGGGAGAATTGTTGTACTTATTTTAATGAAAATTGGATAGCTGACCTTGGTATAGCCCGACTTATGGTTTTGTCGTTGATCGGTTTTTCTGTCTGTCTTTCTACATGTAGTATAGTTTTTTATAACTCTGGGCGTGATCCAATGGTTATATTGACAATGAGATCCAATCATTATTTTAGCCTCCAAACTAACGTGACCTAATTGTTTTTTGAGTCTTCTATCTTCCGAATAAATGCAATTCAAAATGCTATAACGTGACCCAATTGGTTTTTGTGCCCTTATGACTAAAATTAAAGAAGATTTATAAGCAAGGCAAGACATTCAACTGCTGTATGCATAGACAAAGGCGCATTCAAAAGGAGGAATTTGGAAGTTTGATCCCCCCTCCCCGAAATCCTAAAAATGAAACTGCTTTTGAATTATATGGGATAGTTTGCATACGTAAACAGGATTGTTTGGCCTCCTGAGATCCACACAATTTTTCAAAAACATTTCTGGATACGCATTTGGGCATAGGCCTAAGTATATGCTGGTTTTTGCACGGCCAACTGTATGATATCGCTTTATTTATCCCCTAAAAAGAAAACCAAAACTTCTTTGAAAACTATAATAAAGTTACTGTGCAATAGTAAAATTGTTATTATCTGTATAAATAAAATTGCAAGTTGTTTTTCAGTCTGTCCGTTTACTATGTTCAAGAACTAGCTTTTTTCCTCTTTGTAAGAATTATTATAAAATTCCATAAAAGGAGATTCAAGCATTAAAAGTTCCCTATAAATTGTGAATTTCGCCTCTTTATATATATTATGTATTCCATACGAAGATCGAATATACAGCTAATAGATAAATAAGATGTTTCCAATCTCATGAATTATATATATATATATATATATATATAATCCAAGAAAAAGAAGATTTAAAGGAATATGGGATAACCAAATGCTTTGCATTTAATGGTTGGGGGGGATTGTGACTCCCCCTCCCGTTTAAAGCTGCTTTTCTAGCCTAGGCAAATACTCACGTTACCAATACAAAGCAAAGGTTGGTCCCCAATGCGTGCTAATACGAAGGCACCCGGATACGGAAGAACAAGACCAACCAACAGAAGGAAACTGGACCAAAAGTGAATCCTGCCCATCTCGCTATCTTATATATGTTCATCTTACGCATGCGTGCAATCCTAGCAGGTACGCATAAACTTTATTTACTTGCAGTTTGATGAAGTAAACTGTCAAAATCCACATGATCCCTGAAAATCGATTTATAACAATCCTTTAAAAAATATAAAGGATAATGTTTATATAAAGCCTCAGTTATGATTATATATATATGTATATGTATATATATGTATATATGTATATGTATATGTATATATATAAATGTATATATATATATGTGTGTGTGTGTGTGTGAGTGTGTGTGTGTGTGTGTGTGTGTGTGTGTGTGTGTGTGTGTGGTGTGTGTGTGTGTGTGAATGTCATAAAACGAGAAAATTCAAGTGTACAAAAAGTGCCAAGCAAGAAAAAAGACATAAAAGCGCAATGCAGCTTGTTAATGTCGAGAAATACAGCAAAAGCTACGAGACAATTAACATCGAAGAAAGGAAAAAGGACCAACTGCGAATACATAAAAAGCCTAGGGGGTTGTGACCCCTAGTTCCCGGTTAAGAGTCGACTTTTACACCAATGGTAACACTCCCGGAGCTATATATTACCTGTGGTGAAATTCCAGATTTTCGAATCTTTTTATTTTATTTAGTTTTAATGGATTTACCTTTATTGGTTCCATGTTCTTGTTGTGTGTGCATCTTCTGCTCTGACGTTGTTCTGGAATTTTATCACAGGTAATATATGGCTCCGAGAGTGTAACCAATGGTGTAAAAGTCGACTCTTAACCGGGAACTAGGGGTCACAATCCCCCTAGGCCATTTATGTATTCCCAGTTGGTCCTTATTCCTTTCTTCTATGTTAATTGTCTCGTAGCTTTTGCTTATATATATATATATATATATATATATATATATATATATATATATATATATATATATATATATATATATATATATAAATAGAACGATTTTAATCGAAAATTATGCATAAACTACTGTATGTACAAAAAACCCATCTCTAGCATATCTGTTATAAATGAGTAACTATAGACCAAGACTAAGGATAAAAATAGAAGGTAACATATCACTACAATGGAAAGGGGGATGAGAAGAATATTAGGATACAAAATTCACAATTAAAAGTATATAAATATAAATAAAAAGAAAAAGAAAACACGGCAAAAATGAGAAAAAGCGATAATAATTAGCTCAAGATAAAAGATTAAGACATAGAGAACAATCAATTGAAACTACACAAAAAATGGCGGTTAGTTCGAAATTGCATTCTCATCAGGACAGCCATACAATTCGAATTAAAACCGATAGAATAGCCAGTTTCTGACAATGGCGATAGTATTTATCTATAGACACCATTGGAACTGTCTACTGGCTAGTGGAAGGAGAAAAATAAATCAATTGAATTACAAATCAGAAAAATAATACCTCCTCGAACAGAAATATGAACTCACAAGCATTGTTACCACGTGTAAGTTGAATAAGCGACTGAGCATTTCACCTCACTTCGTCAATGCGAGTGGGTACCGGAATGAATACATTTCAATGATACATAATATGTATGGAGACTTTCAAAAATAGTAATCAGTATAGGACTCAGGACAAGTGGAAAATAGTCATTCGAAAATAGTAAACAGTATTAGACTCAGACCAAGTGGTAAGCTAGGTGATAAGAATGGGTGAATTCTCAAAATTGAGTTATCCAATCAAAGATAAATAATGCATGTGTAAAATTATTACGTGGTATATTTGAAATTATTAATAATATTATTTACAAATACTTCCAGATATTGGTAATTTTGACAAATGCGTTTAAGATTATTGATGTGGAGAAAGTGAAACCGAGGATCAGAAAGTCGATGTATTCGAAATAGCTGGTTTATAATGATGTTTCTAAACAATTGAATAGAATTACAAGATTGATATGATAGCAGTTTTATGATAGTGAAGCTGTAAGAATCTTTTTTAACATATAGATTGGTGATTACATGATTATTGAGGGTATCTAAATTTAGGTCTAAAAAATTTACAGTTTGACTAAAGCTAGGCTCATTAGGAATTAATTCTAGGTTAGATGGGTAAAAATCAATATTAATTGGATAGGAATCATCAATGATAATACAAATTAAGTCGTCAATATATCTATATATAATATATGAATTAGAGTTAAAATGACATTCATAATAATAAAGATATAAGTTAGCGAGTATACTACTACTACAGCCACCTTATGGTACTCCAGATGTTTGTAAATAAATGTTATCACCTTGGATAATATAATTGTTGTATAACACAAAGTGCAAGAGCATAGAAAAGTTTTTGACATTAAATGCAACATTATTGGAAGATAGATAGTCATGATAATGAGAAATAATAACTTTATATAAATCTTTAATGACAATATTATTAAATAGGTCTTTAAAATCAAAGGTATGGAAACCAAGAATTTGTGGAATCTTGCTAAGGTGATTTACTAAATCAAAACTATTGTTCAAATAGAAATATCCTGAATTCCTAAATTTAAGAGATTCATTAATTCTATTTAAACAGTTAAGCAAGTACTTACTAGCTGTAGTGGTAAAGGTATTATGTCCACAAGTGACTGTTCTAAAACTGAGAGGTGATTTATGGAATTTAGGAACCAAAGTAACATAAGGAAATTTAAAAAACTTACAATTAATATTTAATTGTGTATATAATTTTAGCATTTTAGTTTTGATTTTGATAGACTGATTATTAATGGGTTTAAAAATTTGATTATTTTTTAAGTAATTCTGTAGCAGAGAAACATAATATTTTTTACAAATGATGGCATAATTATTAGAAGCTTTATCTACATAAGTTATGACAAAATGTTGTTGTATTTCTTTAATAACAGATAGGAGTTGTTTATAAGGATATCTAGGCTTCGTTAATTTAATGTTTATAATATATATATAACATTTTTAAATAGATGTAAGGTAGTATACTTCCATAGATGGAATGCTTCAATAGGAATGGAATGTGAACAAGCAAGTTGATATATGAATTTATCAAAATCAAATGATATAGACTGAAGAAGTTGTTTAGGGTGATGGCAGAATGGAAAGCGAAATTTAGACCCTTTATTCATAATATCCCTAAGTACATGATCCTGAACTATACTGAGATCCCCAGTAATAATGTGTCCATGAGAGGAGTTGACATAAGGGGCAAGATTTTTATTGCTGCATACACATGATGTAAGGTCATCGGAGTTTAATGTCCTGGAAACTTTATTGTAATTGTATATAGTTCTACCAATTGGTAAATTATATTTGAAGGATTTTTGTATTTTGATTTCTTTTAAGTGTAACAAGTGCTGATGTTTTGCAAATAAATTATTGAAGTTAAGAGAATTAAGAATAGGGTGTTTAAAAGAAATTACACAGTAAGCTATTTTAGTATGTGGATTTGGTGAATGGAGAAGGTGGTAATTTAAGAAATTTGTACGTGAAAGAAGCAAATCATAAAATAAATGTTTAAAATGCTCATGAGTTAATTTTAATTTTAAAAAATTAGTATAAACAATACTTAATTTGCATTTTCTGGCTTTATATAACCAAGTTCTCACAGGTAGAAAATTGAAAGTTTGAGAATAATTATATTGTAATTTCTAAATGTCTGCATTGTAATCAATAGTTTTACTTAAGTTACTTTTTCCTTTGTCACGCTTATATCGCTTTTTACTAGACGTTGATGACTTTGAATATTGAAAAAGATGTTAACAACATTATTATTATTATAAATTTGATTTAAGCCATAGGGGAAGAGAGTTTTATATTTCTTTATGTAATAATTTTCAAAGACTAATCTATCAGTGAGTGAAATTTCAATATCTAAAATATGAAGGGATACATTTTTAAATCCGTGTGTAGCAAAGTGCTGATATTCAAATTGATTTTTAGTAGGGAGATCATTAAAGACTTTATGATCAAATTTTTTAATATGATCCCTGTGGACATTCATTCTCAGATGTAAAGGGTTGCTGGTTTGGCCAATATATGATAAGTTACAAATAGTACAATTATGTTTGTATATGCAATTAAAAACTTTGCAGAATTTTTGTGAAGTGGAATTATTATTAATTTGTAATGGGTCAGCATAAGGACAAGTTTTGCACCTAAGATTATTGCATCTATTGAAGGAATATGATTTAGATTGAGAGTAGGTATGGTATTCTTCCAAATCGTCTATAACGCTAAATTGGTCAATGTTTGTCGATCTATAATTATCCCAATTCATAATAAAAATAGACCGGACACTAGGTAAAGAATAAAATTTACATCACGAATTTTAATTAAAATTCCCAATATAAACGCCTTCAAAAACTATTTTGTCAGGTTCGAATTTCAAATTATAACTAATACCATAAAGAATTGAAACGAAATTTCGGAGAGTAATAAAACAAGCGTAGTAGATAAGATCTAAATGAGATTTTCATAGGAAACATTCATAAATAAGCGAAGTGTGGACAAATAGTCATAATCATCCGGAATGGAAGATATACAAAGCCATTAATACGTATGTGTCTGACTGAATCCCTACAACTGCTGGCCAAAGAGTACCACATATAGTGGAAATACATGTCTAGATTAAAATGTAAAAGTAAGCAATAAAAGATATTGACGTCTGGGTTAACTAAAAGATACAGAAATAAATAACATAAAAAAAACACAATAAACTCTAATGCCTGCCGAGAGATGTCAGCACTATACACACACATATAAAACGAGTTTGAGAATCGAGTGTGAAACCTACCAATAAGAGCAATAACCCGCAGAAAAAATCATAAAAGCGATGAGAGAACTCAAACCAAAATACTCCAAAATGCGAAATGTGAAGACATACCAAAATCAATCAATTGAAGGAATGAAAGGATTAGTTAAATAAAAACAATATCCATAGAGGGCCATGTTAAGACATAAATGGGCTTGTAGTTAAAGCATAGAAATGCGTTAGCGATAATCAAAATAAAATTAAATTGAAATTAAAATATATATATATATATATATATATATATATATATATATATATATAATATCAGCTAATATGACACATCAAATTTTTATAGGTTCAGATTCTCTAATTTAAAATGCAGTACAATTTATCAAACTGCTCATTTTGCACAGAATTTCCGTGATTCGATGAGTTAATATTTATTTACTGTTGCCACAATAGACCAACGGAATAGTTCATAACAAAAGTTTTCGATCTTCCAATCTCTAATTTCACCGACGAAAATAAAATCTTCTGGAACAAACTTGATTCACTGTTGATTGCCCGGAAAGAACATCCCCCCTAACAAAGGATACAATAAAAAGCATCCAGAGGATCGAATATCTTTGCAACTACCATTGTTCTAATTTGTCTTAATCATGGAAGTCTCTGATTCACAAAAATGTCTTTTGAAACTACTTTTCTCTTTTCTCTCCATTCTTTATCGCTAATTAAGTATTTTGTACTTTCTAATCTATTGAAGTCAAAGATTACGACGAAATTACACAGTGAATTTACAGGATAATCGTAATTGAATATGTAATCCTCGGAGAAAAGCCATTTTCTGCATACATTTTTCGAAGATCGCCATATCTGTTGAGTTATCATGACGTGATTATGTTCTTTTTAGAAGACTCTTCATATTCTTCTGGGTTAATTACTATTCTCGTGGTTTTGCGCAATTTTGAAGAATATCCAATCATGAAATAATTGATTGCGAATATTTTAAAATTTTCGATATATAAAAAAATCCGAAAAGCCATTTACTTTATGCAAGAATTGGTTCTACAAAAATGTTACTATTAGCATTTATCCGTAGGGGGAGGGGGAGTGTCTTTAAATGTACAGTGTGTCTGCCATATATTATTTAATCGAAACATGTTTTGCTTATGATCTGTTATTGAAAATAATATGAGAAAAACGGGATTATAGATAACAGCAAAATAAGAATACCACATTAGCTCAGCACGCCAAGAACTGGTAAATATATTACAGCAAATCACAATTACAACAGTTTTGCTGATGTAATGATATTTGTATTTTAAATTATTTCTATGCAGAGGTTCGAATTGAAAATAGTTATAGAACTGATAAACAGTGCATCAAATATTAGTTTTTGATCTCAAAATTATAGCGACAAGGATACTAAGTTCAGGTTCAGAAGCCCACGACGGCCAAATATAGGTTTATGGCGTATCAGGTTTGAATCTACGACCGTTATACCTGAGATTAGTTTGAATCTTCTATTTGCAAACACTGTGTCAATAACTGTATTAAATTCCATAAATATCAGGCCTCAAATTGAGTTTAAGAATATAGAGCCAAAAAGTTAGCCTGAATGCTCAAACAATGTGTCAGACGTTGGGAATTAGATTCACAAACACAGTGAAAAGGATTATGTTTGGTTCTACAAACTTTGTGCTAACATTCAGATTTGGAAGCTCGAACTTTGCAAAAGGTTGTGATTCAAGAACACTTTTATACGGCAACGTTTAGTTCCGAGAACATTGTACCACAGATTGGTTTAAATTTTCCTGAGCATGTGCCAAAAATCATATTTCAACCCAGGAATGTTATATCAGCAATTGTACTTGCGTATTTTAACTTTAGGGAGTATTAGGTTTATATTCAGCAGCGTAGTATTAGAAATTTAGTATTAAAATTTAATTTAGCGAGTTTTGTGGCAAAAATTAGGAATGAATTCTTTCAGAAATATCGGGCTAGTGTTTTATTAGAATTTTCTTCCTGTGAATAATGAATGCATTAGGGACTTCTCGTATTTTGAAATCTCGTAATTTTAATCTCATATTTTGAGTCTCGTATTTTGAAATCAGGATCGAGTTTTAATTAAATTATTCATGATAAAAATGACGGATGTGTCAGCTTCAAAATTGAACTGCGCTAAGCTCAGATATTGCTGTAATGAAGTTTAAAACGTTTTAAAACGAATTTTAAAATTACATTTTAAAACGTTTAAGTACCAACTTTATGTATATTACTTTACATTTCTTGTATTTGTGTTATTTCCTTCATGCAATCCTAACTAAGAGATAGAAAAAAGAACAAATTTTTATTTATTTTATTCCATCCCACGTTGCATAATATTTTAAAAATAATACCTATAATATGTATAGAAATGTTGCTTATATCTGGATCGTAATAAACACAGGCAAAAGACCGAAAATTATTTTTAATTCTCTTGTTTTAACATAACCTGTTTGAATTAATCTTAATTTTCTTATTTATAAAAATAGTTCAGAAAGTTTTTCCAATATATGCAAGCTTGACTTTCGTTTAAATAATCCATGGTTTATACAAAAAATTTAAAATCTCATAAAAACGTAAAATAAAATAGAAAACTTCTCTGAAATAAAAATCCCACATTCCTTACTAAAAAAAACTACAACTTCTCTCTAAAGTGCTGCATAATTTCTAAATTTTTACTCTTCATTTACCACGCTAATTAAAAATCGTTTACCTCCAAGTATTCTTCAATTATATCAAAAGATATGGTGGCAATTAGGTTAAAAGGAGAAAAAACGCAGATGATTTCTTTAAAACGAACAACTGTTATGAACAATAAACCATCTTTCCACGATTTTCTTTCCATCTTACGAAGTCGTATAGTCTTATCTCTATAAGTTTGGGACTTCAAATTGCTTTGAAATATTTGCAACTGATTTAAATTTTATCGACGATTGGGTTTTGGTTAGTTTACCTAAATATATATATATATTTAATATATATATATATATATACAGTATTGTGGCAATTAATTGAGAAATGTCATTTTTTTCGTTTTATCACACGTAAGCTTAGGAAGAAGCACTCCAAATTAGCTCAGAGTTCAAATTGCAGTTATTATCAAAGTAGCAGGTGTTCGTATGCACCTGGTAAGTAGCAGGTGTTCAAATTCCTCCGCCAGGTGGCAGGTGTTCCACAGTGGTAGTTTCTCAGTTGTTGCGGGGCTCATTAGCGTCATGGATATCTGCGCGGAAACACGTGCTAAAGTGATTGCGCTTAGAGAACACACTTCTAAGACGTTCGAGGAAATAGGTAAAATATGTGGAGTGAGTACAGCAAGTGTCGGGAGGATCTGGAAGCGGTTTCAGGAAACAGGAAATGCTGGAACCAACCGCTCTGGAAGATGCGGCTGAAAAAGATCAACTTCGACTCGTGACGACAAAACTTTACATCGAATGAGTGTTAAAAATCCTCGATTAACCAGTTTTGACCTGTCTAAGTCCATGGTGGCAGCTGGTGTTGATATTGCACCTTCAACAGTGCGATACAGGCTGTTAGAACGCGGACGGAGAGCACGTCGACCGTACAAGAAGCAGCTTCTGACGCTTCGCATGAAGAAAAAAAGGTTGGAATGGGCACGAAAATACAAAACATGGACTGAGAAGGACTGGGAGAAAGTTCTCTTTTCTGACAAACACATTTTGTGGTTCAGGGATTTAGATCTATGTTCGTGAGAAGGAGCCAAGGAGAACCTCTCAATCAAGCACCCAAGCATCCGCCCTAAAAGATGTTTTGGGGTTGTTTCAGCGTTTTGGGGACAGAATCTCTTGTTCCCGTAGAGGGAATAATGAACAGTGCCAATTACGAAGTCATATTGACCCGAAAAGTGCTTCCAACCATGGCTAAACTGTGGCCGAACAGAGATTGCGTTTTCCAACAAGACAGCCCGCCATGTCACACTTCGAAGCGAATCAAAAATTTCTGCTCAAAAAAAAATATTACCGTACTGGATTGGCCCGGGAATTCACCAGACTTGAATCCCATAGAAAATTTGTGGGCTATTGTCAAAAAACGGCTTCACAAATTTGACTGTACGACGATGGACAAGCTAATTTCGGCCGTTATTGACATATGGTTCTGAGACGTTGAAATTAAAACTACATGTGCTAGTCTAGTACATTTCATGCCGAAACGTGTCTGTAATGTTATAAAGTCTCGGGGAGGTCATATCACTTATTAGTTTTAAATGTATCCATAGAAAACTTGAATAAAACTGAATTTTATAAAAAAAACTGCATTTCTCAATTAATTGCCACAATACTGTATATATATATATATATATAATTAATAAAACGAATAAAAAGGGGGGGATGCCATATGAATTGCATATAAATGGCAGAGAGGGATAGCGACCTCTCATTCCCGTTTTAAGTACTTTTACGTCTAGACAACGCCCACGGATACCAATGCAATTCAATGACAGATCCCCGTACCATGTGCAAAAATGAAGGCACCAGAATGCAGACGGAAATGGAACAACGAAAAACACAGCGGCATTGCGCCTTATTCTGAGTGGTATTTTGTAAATTTTGATAGTATATTGCATCCTTTTGTTGTGTATATATATATATATATATATATATATATATAAATATATATCATTAGAGAAATAAAAAAAATGTTTTGCTTTAATTGCAATCTTATATTTAGAACTAACTTCTTATTTGTTTTATCTTCTAAAAAGAAAATCTAGTTTAAATGTAATTCACCTGTTCTAATGTCATTCCCTTGTCTACCAAGAAGACAGGTAAATGACGACAGGGGAATGATATATCATGCGATTTTACTGAGTATATGAGTTTTATTTGCATTTAAGCGTAACTTGATATGCAGTTTGCTACACTAACTGGGCACAGTTTTTAGCGGGAGAGCACGTTTCAAGCATCCCTGATCACGAATCGAATATTTTTGAAGTGATGTCTGTGTGTGTGTGTGAAAGTATGTGTGTGTGTGTGAAAGTATGTATGTGTGTGTGTGAAAGTATGTGTGTGTGTGTGTGATAGTATGTGTGTGTGTGTGTGTCAGTGAGTCTGTGGAGACGATAACTGACGAAAGAATGGACCGATTCGAACGAAATTTGGTACAAAAATCACAATCCATAAACACTGGAAGTCTAATGTTTTTATACGTAATCGAATGTTCAGAATCCCCTAAATTTTCGAGTGAAATTTTGAAAAAATCGTCAAAAAATTAAAACCGCTAATAAAGTTACGCAAATAGACATTTCTTATGTAACTTTTCATTAGAAAACGATTGACATAAATTTTAGAACGCTAATATAAACCGTTCTCGAGATATTGCACATTTTTCAAATAAATTATCAAAAAATGATATAAAATAAATAAATATTACCTATTAAGAAACATGTTCACTTTTCATATGCAATATCATGCGATACATTGGGTAACATCATTCTCGTGGATCTAGCTCGTTCCATTCTTGAAGAAAGATACTTTGAGTAATACTTTTGTATTTGAACGCTAATAATCATTTATCTGCTGTAAGAATAACTTATTTCTCCATCCATAATGCTTGGCGAGATTTTGGCGGAATGTCGACAACTTGGCTACATTTTTAATTGTTACTAAATTAACAAAAATTTCGCCAAATTTATAAATATGACACTAAATCAATGAAAATGACGACTAATTGAAGAAAATTCAATATCTTAGATAGAATATAAGTATCTACTGTAAGAATAACATTTTTTTTAACTGTAGAAATAGCAAATTCATTGCATTATATAAGGAAAGTCATGTGTTGCCCACATCAGATCTTTTGTCATATTGAGCCGCAATTGTTTGAATTCATATAAATCCACTGTTGTTTCGTATTGGACCACAAAAGTTTGTGAACCACTGTTATATAGAATCAAGCACATACAAGTGAAAAATATATCCCTTTAGGCAGAAAAAAAAACTTCTATTGTCTGGGGAAAATATAATTATTCCATTGCATTATATATGACAGAAAAAGTACTTTTATGACACGTTGTGTTCCCCTGAAGGAAGATGACACATGTTTTTCATAATAAGTTAATAGATTGCAAAATTTTAATTATAAGAAAACTTACAAAGTTAAAAAAAAAATTTCGAAAAAAAAAATTTCTAATACTCTTAAATTTTACTTCTTCCCAAACAAATGGCGGGAAAATTAATTTTTTTTTCTTTTCATTTATCACCCAAATTAAAAATCGTTAACCTTCAAGTATTCTCCCTTTGTGTCAGAAGATATGGTGGCAATTAGAGGACGAAAAGAAAAGAATACTGCAGTCAATTTTCAAAGAAATGGAACAACTATTAAAAGACGTCTTTTCACGATTTTTCTATCATCTCAACACTCAGCGTTATCTGGGTAATTTTGGGACTCCAAATTGCTTTAAAATGCCAGCAATCGGTTCAAATTTTATCGAAGATTGGGTTTTGTTTTAACCGTCCGCCATTTATCGGTCGTGCTTATCTGGAACCGATAAGTCCTTCAAGTAATGGTTGTTGAAGGGTGGAATCTTTGACAATGCCTTATCTTTGTACCTTTGAATGATCACCGAGAGTAGAAGATGTGGTAGAAGAAAATGCATATTGTGGTGTGGCTCCCGACGTTTCTTGTAAAAGGAGTGATATATTAGTGGGAGGGTTTGGGGTCTGAGACTCAGTAATAAATTATTTGAAGTTACTAAGACAAGAGCAATTAAGTCAAAATAAATGTACGACATTACATGCAGTTGTAATTAATAATGCCCGTACATGATATGACAAGAAAACTGCATAATTTAGCAAATCAATCAAGATTTTTACAATGTATTAAATAGTTATAATTACTCAGGAAAAGGCCTTAAAGACCCACCTAAGAATCTTGACAATAGCCCAGTGATCTAAATTTTTCTTTCGATTTATTGAAGCTGATTAATAACTGTAAAGGTGAGTTGACTTGCTTATACATATGCTACCATGAGCATCACATTATTATTAACAACAAGATCTGGAATTCTACATCTTTCCCATATTAACTTTCAATATTTGGTAGTTTCAGCGTTGATGGATTAATTTCACGAACTCTCTCGACTCTCTTGAATTTCCAAATTCCCCTCTCACTTGTAATGGGCACTTTGTTTTCCGTCCTTTTGTCCTGGCGACTCGGTTCCAGAGTGCGCACCATTCACAGCACTAATGCCTAATAGATTTAGGGGCGTACTCCATTTGTAGGGCCACGTGCCCCTAGACAATGACGGCCCCTGTCAGGAAGAGCAAGACGGGCCCTCGGCCCCCTCTAATGGATGGCCATTTTCGACATGTGCCCGTCCTTGCGATCCGCCTCTAATCATAGGTGAGGGCTTAGAAATGCGTATTGGGATATGGAACTGAAATGTCATGTTTGTATAGTGTGGGGCATATATAATAACGGGTTTAAATGGAATGACTATGTAGGAAGAAATTGTTTTAAGTGTATGTGGAGTTAATGCAAAAGGGAACTGGGATTCTGCTGTTAGGAAACTTACTATGAATTCATAATTTCTATTAATGGATTGCAAACATGGCGTATTCACGAGTTATTAGCATTAAAAGTATTCAAATGGATATGGGTTTATAACAAGCCTGGTGGTGTAATTCACATTATCGGCAATCCCAAAGATCCTATGAAATCGTTCACTTTTGAAGACCGTCGATCCGGAAGATTTGTTGTTGATATCGAATATGAGAAAATCGAAGTTTTGTCACATTCAAAAGCGTACCCAGAAAAGGTGCAAAATGGACATATGCGCCCCTGAATTTTCTGAAATTGCGGTAATGAATGATAAGTTTGAAAAATATCTCTCACTGATTTTTAGAATGTTGTTAATTAAATAGTGAGTTTATTTAGTAATTTTTACTTTCGCGTTCACGAGAAAGTAAACATTACTAAGTTATTACTACCATAGGTATTACACAGAAAATGTTTGGTTTTCCTGAAAATTTTCGAATTCCAGATATTGACGGATAATTATGTTTTAAAACTTCTCGTGCCTTTTCGAACACTTTTGTGAAAATACCCAGTTATATGTGAATGCGTGTGTGTGTGTGTGTTTCTGAGAAAAAGAGAGGGAAAAAGAGGTATGGACTCTGTAACTCTGAAACAAATATACCTATTGCTATCAAATTTCGATACATTACGTGAAAACTATAACTTGGTAAAAATGTTCAGTACTTCAATTATTCTATATCTTAAATTTTTATATTATTATTTCTATAGCAGAACGAATATAATTCCTGCAAACTAAATGGGAATATTCACAGCTAATAAGCGTTGGCGCGTATCAATACTATATCATTAGTCAACAGTGCTCGGGGTTTCCACAAAAGTTTGTCATTAATGCGGCTTGCACACTGCACGTGCACAGAACAGAGTTGGCCCTTATTCACTATTAGACTTCACGTTACTGTAATATTCGATATCAATAGAGATGATTGAAATCAGATCCCACTAGCCTGAAGTTCCGAGAGGAAATTATAAACTAACAAGCTTTAAATATTTCCCGACCGAATAAATTTTTTGAACTCTATACCTGTAAACTTGATTAACGAACGTCATTACGAGCATCATTTTCCTAGCACCCAATTTCTGTCCGAGCGTCCAATTGTTCTCTGCACCCTCTTTAGAATTTTACCTCGTCCAGTCTGCCCATTCCATCCACGCCATTCTTCACCATTTTCGCTCCGTCGAAGTTCCAGGGCTTTGCAAATCATTTTGCTGGGCACAGTCAACCCCATTTAATTTCGATGGAAATAACCATCGAAGGTCCGCACTCTTTTCCCACCGAAAATTCTAAGGCTGTACGTGTGGTGGGGTGGACCGCCATTGGCCAGCATTCAAATCACCTCAGTTGCATGTGACGTGTTCATTGAGCTGTCGTCTTGAATATTCCAGGTCGCAGAATAACCCGCTGCGCTGGGGCTTATTTCGGGGCACGCAGCTGTGGGCCCGATGCTGCGGCATGTTTCTAAAAAGGAAAAGGGGGGTCATGAACCGGGGGTGGTTAAAAAATTGCTCTGGATTTGTTGGTTGGAGATAAGATAAGGTCGACATCGAATTTCATGTTCGGTATGGTATCGAATGGTCGGTTCTTTTGTCGGTGTGGGTATAGAGGAGCAGGTATTCTTCTGCTCTAATGCGATTATCGGTAGAGATGTTGTCTGATGAATATCTGGCATCGGCTGCGTAAAGAAGGCCGTGGCGTAGAAGAACAGGGGCGGTAATTCGATAACTTTGAGGACAGAATTCCGAAAGGAAAGGGTTGTGAGTCAGTGAAGCAAGAAGGTTTAAATAATGCACCCTATTACAACCTTCATCAGTTCAAGGGTATTAGGAAAACAAGAAAAAAAAATCCTTTATTTAAATGAAACTTTGCTATAGAGGGAAAATGTGACCTACCGACCTCTTAATTTCACAACAATTGCTCTACTTACTGATTCCCTTCCTTAGTGCTATATATAAAAAATGTTGGGAACCTCAAGACGACTACATTTTGGGGTAGGCATTTATTATGGTATAAATCGCTAAACAATGGACCAAATTTCATTGATATACTGTGTATATTGTGTAGAGAATGAAGTAAAGAATTAAAAAATATATATATTTAGCTTGGCTCAGAGATCAAATGCCTACTTGTTTCGCCTGGAATGTCTCAGAATTCACTCGATAGGCTAGTTTTCCTTTTGTTTTACATTAACACATTTTTTAACCTTTTGCTTACGGGTGGAACAGCGTCAATTCCAAACTAAGTACCTCTCAAAAATAGAGTTATTTGACATACCCTATCCCAAACAGTTCGATCCCCCTTTGCAGACATTGGCGTCCGGACGCCAATACCTGCACCCATAAGCAACCGTCCCACCCATAAGCAAAAAGTTAATTTCTGCTTTTTTATTTCAAGTGCAAAAATAGAATGATTTTACTAATGCGATTGATATCCTCTCTAAAATGTGTTTCCGAAATTAGTTTGCCTTTTAATGTATGTAATAATGACAAAAATATAAATGCTTTTAAAATCTTGAGTTCGTTTTAGTTAGCGATTTTTTAAAAATCATTTTTTTTTAATTTCTTATATCAAATGCAAAAGTAAAATTATTTTAATCATGCAATTTACATCCCCTCTTAAAATTATTTCCAAAATTGTGCCTTTACTGTATGTAATAGTAAAATAAATATGAATAATTTTTAAATCCAATGTTCTTTTGATTAAAGATTTAGAAAAAATAAATATTTCTGTTTCTCATATCAAGTGCAAAATTAAAATGATTTTGAAAATGCAATTACCACAAACGCTTTCAAAAAATTATTTTATTTCTTTTTCTCATTATTACATTTGAAATTAAAATATTAATATTTTTAAAACAATGATTTTTTTTTAATTGGGAACCTTAGCAAAACTAATTCAAAATGGGACCAGACAAAAATGATGGTACACCCGAGCTTTTAAAGTTTCATGCCGCTAATTATCAGGCCCACTTATGATGTTAACATAACCTCCAAATATTTGAATTCCCTTTCTTGAATAAAGTTAGCTGCGAAACTAGTTGTGCTTGTGAAATATCTGGGACTGCAACAAAGACGTAAATGTCTCACGAAATACAATATGTGAATGTCGATGTAAGGGCTTACAGAACTGTACTGTTACCTATTTGTATCGACACCATACTAATCTGACATTTTTAATGTAGAACCATGTACATACAGCAAGCACACCTGTAGTCGCCAGTAACAAGAATCTTTATTACACACCGGCAGGTACTATATATACAGAGATTGACGTCACTGTTAAGTTGATATCGATTTTTACATATCGGACTTAAAATTTCTTTACAAATCATAAGAGAAAATAAGAACGCACCCAAATTTAAATCTTTATCGAAAGGAGTGAGGGCGCGATTTTAATCTATCACGTCCCTCTGCGATAGTATTCATTATATTACGACGTTGTGAGCATTTGGGTATCTATGATGTTTAATTTATCAATATTAAAAGAAAAAAAAATTATCGGTAGCTAATTTTTATTTAAATAAGTATACGGATAAATATTATACTTTTTGACATCTATACAATTTGATAACTTGCACTTTTCTTTATTACACACGGGCAGGTACTATATATACAGAGATTGACGTCACAGTTACATTGATATCGATTTTTACATATCGATGTTAGAACGGACTTAAAATTTCTTTTCAAATCATAAGAGAAAATAAGAACGCACCCAAATTTAAATCTTTATCGAAAGGAGTGAGGGCGCGATTTTAATCTATCACGTCCCTCTGCGATAGTATTCATTATATTACGACGTTGTGAGCATTGGGGTATCTATGATGTTTAATTTATCAATATTAAAAGAAAAAAAAATTATCGGTAGCTAATTTTTATTTAAATAAGTATACGGATAAAATACTATACTTTTTGTCATCTATACAATTTGATAACTTGCATTTTTCTTTATTACACACGGGCAGGTACTATATATACAGAGATTGACGTCACAGTTACATTG
Source organism: Amaurobius ferox (assembly GCA_951213105.1). Classification (NCBI taxonomy): domain Eukaryota; kingdom Metazoa; phylum Arthropoda; class Arachnida; order Araneae; family Amaurobiidae; genus Amaurobius; species Amaurobius ferox. The sequence continues at coordinate 70,268,678 of OX578144.1, read as the reverse complement.
ATATCGATTTTTACATATCGATGTTAGAACGGACTTAAAATTTCTTTTCAAATCATAAGAGAAAATAAGAACGCACCCAAATTTAAATCTTTATCGAAAGGAGTGAAGGCGCGATTTTAATCTATCACGTCCCTCTGCGATAGTTTTCATTATATTACGACGTTGTGAGCATTTGGGTATCTATGATGTTTAATTTATCAATATTAAAAAAAAAAAAAATTACCGGTAGCTAATATTTATTTAAATAAGTATACGGATAAAATACTATACTTTTTGACATCTATACAATTTGAAAACTTGCATTTCTCTTTCACTTCCTTACTCAAGATTACTTCCCCGGCCAATCCCCAATTTTGTGTTCCCAGGTACGCTACGTGACCCAGGTTTGCTTGATTTGTGACTACCTGCCATCGCCTTCACACCTAGATTTTGCATTAGGTGTGGTCTACCCCCTATTATATCCCTACCCCCGGAATTCAGGTGAGAAGCACCCCTCTGGGCCCTTTTTTGGGACATTTATCAAATTCGATGGAGGGTGGTCCTGCCCCTGTCGATTTGAAGGGGTGTCAGAGATTCATGGATCTCTCTTCCGCCCCTAAGATCGCAGTCAAACTTTCATGGATAAGCTTGAACTAATAGTTTTTTGGCACTTTTCCGTTTCACAGTGAATTCGTTACGAATTGATGGGAATTTTTGGACGTTCCAAGTCAAGGCTGAAATAATTGGTTGCTCACACGCTTGGACACAACATACGTTATAAATAACTAAAATTTATTTACACCATATCAAAGTAACAATCTTTTTCTATTTCTTAATAAATATAAAAATAATATATTAATAAATATATTAATAAATATAAATATAAATTTTTAAATTATATGCACTATTAAATATGACTTCAAATTATTTTAAATTTCCATATATTTTATTATTTCCAAAATTTCATAAAAATCGAATCACATTTCGAGGATTTAGTGTCAAACACCATTTAACTGCAAAATTGCACGTTTTGAGATAGCGCTAGTTTTATATATACAGATACTAATGCACATGATAACAATAAAACTGTAATATGCCTTAAGCCAAATTAAACTTAGTGTCAAAACATTTTACCTGCATCACCCTAATAATTATTATTTATTACAAAATTATTAAACAATGCAATCATCATAAATGTTGGTAAATACCCCTTAATATTTCCCTTAAACTGTAATGTGCCTTAAACCATATTATATATATAAGTTTAATGTCAAAACACTTTATCTGTATCATCCTAATAATTATTAATTATTACGAAATTATTAAACAATGAAATCATCATAACTGTTGGTAAATATCCTTTAATATAGCTCTTAAACTGTAATGTGCCTTAAACCATATTATAAGTGTAATGTCAAAATACTTTATCTGTATCATCCTAATAATTATTAATTATTACAAAATTATTAAACAATGAAATCATCATAAGTGTTGATAAATATCTCTTAATATAGTCCTTAAACTGTAATGTGCCTTAAACCATATTATATATATAAGTTTAATGTCAAAACACTTTATCTGTATCATCTTAATAATTATTAATTATTACAAAATTATTAAACAATGAAATCATCATAAGTGTTGATAAATATCCCTTAATATAGTCCTTAAACTGTAATGTGCCTTAAACCATATTATATATATAAGTTTAATGTCAAAACACTTTATCTGTATCATCCTAATAATTATTAATTATTGCAAAATTATTAAACAATGAAATCATCATAAGTGTTGGTAAATATCCCTTAATATAGCCCTTAAACTGTAATGTGCCTTAAACCATATTATATATATATATAAGTTTAATGTCAAAACACTTTATCTGTATCATCCTAATAATTATTAATTATTACAAAATTATTAAGCAATGAAATCATCATAAATGTTGGTAAATATCCCTTAATATAGCTATGTAATCTGTAACTAATTTTTGTTTGAGTATATTAAGAACTCTTAGCTGTTCATGAGATATAATAGATATCAAATGCAATTAAAACAGTTTTCTCTCATTATTTAAAAATCACGATTTTGTACATAGTTTTCTAGCTAAAGCTGTTCGGCACTAATCTCCGATTTAGAATAGAATGTAAATAAGTACTTATTAAAATGTTTGAATGAATTTAATAATAATCTTAGAATTAGGGTATTGTATTTATTTTGAATAATGGTTATGAATTAATACCATTAAGCTTCATCAAATTTTTAGATTTAACACTTTCGACTTTAAAGATATCTTTAATAATACAACAAGAAAGATCAATCATGAATAGAGCAAAGATTATGAAACACTTTCCAACTGAAGTGTAATTTTATTTAAACACCTCTAAAATGCGATACACTCAGCGGTGATATTTTTTTAATTATCACAATACTACAATAATTTATTTTACTTGGAAACTTTAACGAAAAAAAGGAACTTTATTCAAATGACGTCATCGAAATATAAATTGTCTGATTCTCTATGTAAAAGCAATGAATACTTCATTCATATCATTTTTATTCCAGACTCCAGAGCTAAATAATTTTGCGTGAAAAATTCAGCAATTCTTATACAATTCATCTTACAATCACTTGTTTACATTCTGCATCCATTAAAATTAGGCTTCGTTGTAGAAATAATCAAAGTTTCACGATCACTCAAACTCAAAAATGTTGTACTTGCTTTGGCGCAGAATATAGCTGCACAGAAAATACGCAAAAATAAAGCGGTTTTAGGACTGATGCAACATTAAATATAAATTTAAAGGAACTTTAAAAATCCCAATTTTTACACTTGGAAAAAAAGATGGATGCCATATTTTATTTTGAAGTGGGTCATGTGATCTCCTCGTATAATATGGGTGCAATTTTTATTTTAATTTTTATTTTAAAAACTACCGAACATATTTTGCTCAATTTTTTTTTATATATTTTATTAGATAACTTGAATATTTCATTTTCGAAACAATTTGTGAATTTTAACTACGCTTAAAAAATGTTTGAAAAATTAGATCCTATAGGGTTCAATGTATTTCACTTTTTTTAAATCTAATTGGGTGATATTATTTATTTGCATTCCCATGTGTCCCGCACAGACCGTCTCAATAACATATTAAAATTTCATTTTGATAAAGTCGTTTTTACAGCAGTTATTGTGCGAAATAACAGAGAGACAGAATGAACAAAGTCATAAACACTTTTCAACTATGTCGTAAAGTGTTAAAAAGAAATAATTTATATAAACTAATTCAATCTAATGATTATATTACTCAAAAACCGGTAACCGATGTACAAAATGAATAGTATCTAAAAACAAAATTCGCCAATTCTCATTAAAAAAAAAAAACAAGTGCCTATAATTCGTTCTCGAAATACCATTTGGCCATAGAGGACTGTCCTTGAAAAAGGACACCCGAAGCAGTGTCCAGAACCTCCTTCCTGCCGCAAATGAATTTCCAATTAATCAGCCTCTCATTAACGCATACCCACTCGTTAGCTCAGAGGCCGTCTATCTTAGTGCGCGCACTATCTACACTTGCGCAACACACGTCTAGCAGTTTTTCCGCTTGAGGTGGCGCACTATCATCAGAAACCATCTCCGAGTTAAAAATATAATTAAACGATATCCGTGGGAGATACATCTTCGGGCGCAAGGCCGTCTCCGGAGCACAAAGGGCCCCTTTTTAATGAGGGCCCTCTCTCGATTCGTTGAGCACGGGGCCTTTTGTTTCAGATTATTTTTTTCTGATGGTCACCCAGTGTTTATCTGATGTAGGGTTAGGAATGTGGAAATCATTAATTGTAATCCAGATTTCTGCAGTAATTGGTTATTCTGTGGGAAGCTTTGAGTATGGTACGAGATGGCGAAACTCTGTGTTGGGAAATCTGTGTATCTTGAAAGATTTTGTATTAAATTAATTTCCTTACAAAATTGTTCCTGTCTGGGTTAAGATGGTTGAATACTTTGAGATGTTCATATTTTTTTTTATATATACCAAACTAGGGGCTTCGCTCGCACTTTCGTTTCGCATGCTACGCAGGTGTAATACTAAAATGAATACCGTCCTTATTAACTGACATTCACCATCCCTAGAACTCGCTTCGCTAGCTCTTACAATTTAGACGGCGCATACGAACGGTTAGTGTACCATGCTGACTGACGCTCGCAGAATCCCGGGGTTCAGCCCTCCATAGGCTGATTAACCCCGTAACTCGATTCACGAGTCGACAGGCTTCGCCTCCTAATCGCTGATGCTCGCAAAGCCCGCTTTGGGAGCATTTACGTACCGACTGCTACGCAAGCGTAATGCATCCGTTGGGGACCGCCCCTTGTTAACTGACATTCACCAGCCCTAGATCTCACTTCGTAAGCTCTTTCAATTCGGACGGCGCACACGATCGCCTACTTATCCCATACTCGCTGAAGCTCGCAAAACCCCGGGACTTCGCCCTCCATTGACTGCCATTCATTAATCGCAGCTCGCCGCAGGCGTGATGCCCCCGTGGGAGCTTCGCCTCATTAGCTGACGCTCACTAACTCTCTTAACTGCGCGAGCAATGTCACCAAGCTCAGCCCCCAAATCGCTATGCTAGTCAACACCAAATATCGCTTCTTGAGTTGGGAGGCATCGTCTTCTACTTCCTGGCGCTCGATGAGTTGCATCGCGAATCTTTTCGTGCCTCCTGCTGTTAAGAATAATAGCTTACTGTATTAGGACGAAACGACGAAATTTCATAAATGTGGGTTTTGCTGCTTGTCCGTAATACAATTTCATAATACGTGTTACGCTTTCAGTATAGAAATATTTACAACAATAAAATATTTAATTGTTGTGCAATATAACAATGAAATCCTGATACTCATGACAACAGTGGTTGCGAAACTCTCTGTTTGTTTGGCAGAATGAACAGCAAGTCATATGATTGTCAAAATTTCACATTTTCCTAAGTGCACTATTGACTTTGTATTCATGTTTTGAAATAAATATCTATACTTTTAATGTTTGAAATGCTTTAATAACTCAGTGTTAGTCCCTTCTGTAACGTTTCTGCCAGAAACCAATCAGAAAGAAGCTAGCAATCGTCTCGACCAATTAAATCTTCGCCCATAGAGATGGAACATTTTCACTTCAGAAGTGCATAAAAAATTGAATAACTCATTAGCTAAATCGAAATTAAAAAAAGGGCTTCGTCCTGCAAAAATTCAACTACGTAGGTACATTCCACCAAAAATTCAAATACGTAATTAAATACAACCAAAAATTCAAGTTCTTGCTATTGCTAGTTTGTTCAGGAAGCGAACTCGCAGCTCAAAAACTCTTCCTGTGATTTTGGCATTAAATATTTCCCAAACTAAATTTTAAATCGAAAAACAGTTTATATCAGAGGGTTCCCTTAATATTTCTCTACAAATGTACCAAATATTATATTTTCGTATACTATAGATTTTGCGCTACGTGACAGAGAAACTTGAGAAACTCAAAATTTGTCAAACAGCGACGGAGGCAGCTACTTCCTTTAATATAGAGAGATACTTTCTCATATTATACAGGATTCCCGCATAAATCATTATGTAACCCTTTAACTTTCGATTGAAGTGTTCTATGGCTGCAGAGGCGGGGTCTAGCAACTATGTGTTATCGATTGAGAAAGTTTGCAGCGCCTCAAGCGGCGAATTGAAGAAGTTAGAATTCCTATCTCGAAAATGAAGCAAGATAGGCTAAACTTTTCAATTGCAAAGTTGTAGAAAGTTCTCTATTTAGTATGGAAAATGAGAGGTTTGCAGATAGCATGTACACAAACCATGAAAAATGGTGTCAAAGAAATGGAACAATTACGGTACTGCTTTATTTGTCTGCTATTTTTATACAGCATTTACTTTTTACTGCAAAATTATAATTATAAATAAAATAAAATTAGCTTATCCGGATTATTAATTTTTCTTGCGTATCTCTCCACATTTCACAAGTACCTCAGTATAACGAGACATTTGCATAATTATCGCTTTCCATTGACCTTATTTTTTTTTATTGTCTATAACTTTTTTTCTCTTTCGTTGACTTTACTTGTTATCGTAACATGTACTGTGTCAGTTCCGGACATAATCCCGACAGCCGAAATCCCGACAAGCCAGAATCAAGACAGCCGAAATCCCGACATGCCAAAATCCCGACAGGGTCGTAATCCCGACAAGTCAAAATCCCGACAAGGTCGAAATCCCGACAAGACAAAATCCCGACAAGGTCGAAATCCCGACAAGCCAAAATCCCGACAGCCGAAACCCACTCTTGCACAGACTAATACAACACTAAAGCGGTCATCGCAGTGACGTCACTAGGGTTAGAATTTACTAATCAGCACCCCCACCCCCCCACATACACACGCACATGCGCTGGACTCACGCTGGGCATACGCACATGGCTGTCTACGCCTATATGTATAGCTTGATCAAAATTATCGGCGTTTTTACATCTCTGCATTTTACAAATTAATAGTTTTAATCACTAAATCATAACAATTATGCCATTACTGAAATAAATTTTGACAAATTGAAATGACAAAGATTAAAATGATATAACAGGTTGGTATAAGATTTAGGAAATTCATTTTATTAAAAGAGAAAAAAATAGTTACACATTCTGCATACGTTCAAATAGCATATGGTCATTGTCGTAGCAAGCGGATGGAGACAAGAGGGAGCGTGAGTCCAGTGCTGGGGGGGGGGGGGGTGCTGATTAGTAAATTCTAACCCTAGTGACGTCACTGCGATGACCGCCTTAGTGTTGTATTAGTCTGTGCAAGACTGGGTTTCGGCTGTCGGGATTTTGGCTTGTCGGGATTTCGACCTTGTCGGGATTTTGGCTTGTCGGGATTTCGACCTTGTCAGGATTTTGGCTTGTCGGGATTTCGACCTTGTCGGGATTTTGGCTTGTCGGGATTTCGACCCTGTCGGGATTTTGGCATGTCGGGATTTCGGCTGTCGGGATTCTGGCTTGTCGGGATTTCGGCTGTCGGGATTACGACCCAGACCCGTACTGTGTGTATGTTATATGCAAACCGCACGCGTTTCCATACTGAATATAAACGCTCCGTAACTTAATATGTAATTGAAAATTTTCGCCTGCCTTGATCCAACAAACCGGAGAAAGAACGGAAATGAAAATTTCGAAAATAAAATGGAAATGTAAAATGCATATTTTGATGTATTTAAATATAAAAAATATTAAGGAATTGTCCTACGGATTCTGTTCAAAGGTCTTAAAATTAACGTTCTTCGATCTTTCCAAAGATGGAAAACATCAGTATGGAAACGTTTTCATACTATATTCGATCGCTAAGGTACCGATTTGAATGAAAATCGTTCCAAAACCATGATTCAACATAAAATAACTCAAATAATATATATATATATATATATATATATATATATATTTGAAATGTAATAATAAGAATTATGTAAAAATAAAAAATAATAAAAATACAATTCAAGTAATATTAACATCACCATAGAAGCAAATTCACGGCCATAATGCCGATAAGAGAAAAGAACAGAACCTTCCCAAATTCGATGATTAATCAGAATTAAATTCCTCTTCAGGTCTGAGTATTTAATTCTAATTAACCCAGACAAATGCCTGTTTCAGATTAAGCAATAGTACATTACTATAAATGCTTAAACTCAGACTACAGGCATCAAAAAATGAAAAAATGAAAAAAGGATACATTACGAAAATTGTATTACCATGCGGCATGAATCATTCCTCTTCTACCACGTGTATACACGATCAACCTCAACAACTTAATCTAGAAGCACCGAAATGAACAAGTCGAAATTCTACCAGGGAGGCAGTACGAACGTTCACGGAAATAATCCCAAACCCGTCCAGTGAGTCTAAGCTGAAGACTGGACAAGCAATTCAGAATACAACTTCCCAAACATGCAGAACAGAATATGAATATGAATCATAGATGAAAATTCCTACTAAACAAGAATTCATAGGAAAACTGGATAATCGAGAATGCCACTATACACCATTATAAGGGCGCACAAAACGTAGTTTCAATACTGACAAAAGTTACATTTTTTGCGAAAATAAAATTCAAAACATTAATGTTAATGCATCTTATTTTCCGATTTTTTGATTTTTCTAATGTTTTTGACTTAGTTTATTATTTTTCATTTTTATCTATTTATATAATTAATAAATAACTATATATAACATACAAACATATATATATATATATATTTATTTATTTATTTATTTATTTATTTATTTATTTATTTATTTTTTTTTTTTTTTTCTCTCTCTCTCTCTCTCCCCTGTATGTTAGTCACTAAAAATGGGAATGTTTTCTAGGATGTTATCGAGTGAAATTTGATACACTGAGTTGATAATTTTAATAACAAAATTGGGGGGATATGCATTATTAGTCGCTGTACTCAATAATTCCATAAAGTGCGCTAATTTATAATATTCATCACAAATTTTATTGATTCTAAGAGCCTGGTTTATTATAATATTTCTAAATACAGATATATGCAGACAAGAGTCAAAATGTTGAATTTTTGATGTATTAAATTTAAAATCCTGTCTTTTATCATACAAGTTTATAACCATATTACAATTTTGTAAATTTAAATTTAAATCTAAAAAGTTTGCAACATTAGTGTCATTATTACTTGCATTTAATTGTAAATTTTTTGGATAAAAGTTTAATACTATAGGGATATTATTATTTGGGGATACACATAAAATGTCATCTATATATCTAAACATGTGCATATTATGCAAGCTTGGATTAATGTTTTTTTCATAGAAGAATAAATACAGATTAGCTAACAATGATGAGGCACACCCCCCTTGTGGGATACCAACCTGTTGTTTAAAAATAGTACCACCATGTTGAATATAATTCTCATAAAGAGTGAAGTTAAGTAATTTTTTAAAAAGAAAATTTGAATATTTTAGGTTGATATTATATTTTTCAAAAATTCCTAAAATAATTCTATACAGATCATTTATATTAATATTATTAAACAAATCTTTGAAATCAAAGGTATAAATACTACGAATATTAGTAAGAGTTTTCAATTTCTTAACTACTTCAAAACTGTTTTTTACAATATGACAATTATTTGAGATTTCATCTGACAAGGATACTTCATGTAGTATCTTTAATAATAATTTTCCAGCATTAGTAATGTAAGAATTATGCCCACTGGTAATGGTTCGAAAAGCAACAGGGGATTTATGAAACTTGGGTACTAAAACAATATATGGAATGTTATTACAACTATTTTTTAGATGGATTTGCTTATATTTGGCTGATATTCTATTGTATAAGATTTTAAGGTTAGTTTTATGTAAATTATAGATATGATTATTAAGTAAGTGTGACTGAAGGGTATTTTTATAATAATATTTACATATAATTGAGTAGTTTCCACTTGCCTTATCGACATATGTAATGACAAAATCCTTTTGTATTTCTTTAATATCATTTTTAATTGAATTAAGTTTATATGAATTATTAATTTTCTGATTATATATATAATGATTTAAGTATTGCTCTATTAAGACTCTCCAAGGTTTAAAGGCTTCTACAGGGATTTGATATTTATAACTGATTTTATAAATAAATTTATTTAAGTCAAGAAATAAACCTTTACATATTAATTTATGTTTAAATTTAGTAGGTATACGGTACTTAGTACCCAGTAACATCAGTGATCTTAGTGCATCATAATTAATAATATTTAGATTTCCCGTTATAACATGCCCATGGTGTTTATCTACGAAGTCTTTGTATTTTTCTAAATGACAGTGGCAATATGACTCTTTATCCAATTCATAGTTTTGATTAATATCTACTGATTTGGCAATTTGATTATAGTTGAAAATATAACGTCCTAGCGGTTTATCATATTTATATGCAATTTTAGGATTTACATGTTTGACTGGAAAGTAATTGGAAACCGATTTTAAAAAATTATTTATCTTCAGATTATTTAATACAGAATTAGTAAAATTCAAGGTACAATATTCATTGATTTTAGTATTTTGTTTTGATTCGTCATTAAAGTTTAAGTCTGTGACATAAAAATAACTATTAAGATTTTTACTTCTGGTAATGAGCAAATCATAGAATAAATGTTTAAAATAAACGTTATCAAATGCAGTACTTAGAAAAAGATTATATACCATATTTAATTGCTGTTTTCTAATTGCGAAAATCCAGTTTTTACATTGTTTCCAATCAAAAGTATTTTTAAAATTTGCATGTTGCTGAAGGATGGCATTTTTTAGTTCAGATAATGATGGCAATTTTTTATTATATTTACTTGCTCTTTTAGTTCTTTTTGATTTACTTTTATGATTGTTGAAGGAATTATAAATATTATGGTCTTCATTAGGAGAATTAAAGGACTTTTTAACTATATTATGATGGTTAAATATTTGATTGAGTCCATATGGAAAGATGGTTTTGTGTGCACAAATGAATTCATTTTCAAGAAACAATCTGTCATAGTAATTTTTTTGAATACACAGAATACTAATTTCAATGTTGTCGAACCCATGTTTAGAAAAATGTTCGTATTCAAATTTTGATTCATTAAAGGAAGTTGCATTATTTGAAAAATTTTTTATGTGATTCCTGTGTACGTTAATTCGGAGATGCAGAGGGTTGCTGGTTTGACCTATATATGACATATTACATTTTTTACATTCAATTTGGTAGATACAATTATATGTTTTACAGAAGACAAGATTATTGTTACAATTGATCTGATTACTATTAGCAAACGGACAAGTTTTACATCTATTAGAATTACAAGATTTAAATTTAAGTGTGTTATTTAGTGATGCATGGCTGTACGATTGAAAGTTATATGAAGTGAACAAAGAATACTGGCTGGATGTACCGAATGAAGATGGAATAGTCATAGAGGATAAAGGATATTGTTGGTAGCTGGATAACGATCTAGGAGAACCCCAACAAGTTCTCGAATACCGAGCTTGGATGTCAGAAAGCATCCAGTTGCCAGTCGCTAATTTTTTATAATAAGACATCATGTAATAGGGAATGATAGTAACCTTTATTTCCCCAAAATAAAGGCACTTGCATTAAAAAAAGAGACTCTTTAGCCAAGAATGCACCTTAATTCAATTACAAAGGTGGAGACACAATAACAACATAAGAAAGGTACCATTATTTTTCAAACTAATAGATCATCTAAAACACTTTGAAAATATATAAACTAATGTGTAGACACATTAAGACCCGGATTAAATAAATGCTTAGGAATAAGCAAAACTAGGATAGATAGTGGAAAAATATACATATACACATTGACTATTCCAGAATAAATTGATTCAAATTAACATCCATCAATACAACATGAAACACAATATTTTACTTCAGAACTAATATAATCTAATAATAATACAACCATTGCTGTAAATACAGAATTCAAATTCTTCCAATAAATATGCATTTATTTAATGATTCAACAATTCAGAGATTCAACGTATGAAATGCTACGTACGATCACAAAAACAATAAGATATTCAATATATGAAAAACTAAGATCGATCACAAAAACAATGGCTAAGAATAGAATTATTACCTAGGAATTACAATTACCAGACATTTTAAAATGATAAGATAAGGGATAATGAGATAAAAATGAAGTTAAAATTTGACACCAATTCAGCGCAAATGCAGCTAACTTTAGTGTAATTCAGTTCTAACTAATTAAAAATGAATGTTACCACAGAAACTCGTAAACAACTTGACAGAAAATAAGAAACCAATATACAATACGCGCATAATGCAGCAGACAAGTATATGGATAAATATTTGAAATGTAATAATAAGAATTATGTAAAAATAAAAAATAATAAAAATACAATTCAAGTAATATTAACATCACCATAGAAGCAAATTCACGGCCATAATGCCGATAAGAGAAAAGAACAGAACCTTCCCAAATTCGATGATTAATCAGAATTAAATTCCTCTTCAGGTCTGAGTATTTAATTCTAATTAACCCAGACAAATGCCTGTTTCAGATTAAGCAATAGTACATTACTATAAATGCTTAAACTCAGACTACAGGCATCAAAAAATGAAAAAATGAAAAAAGGATACATTACGAAAATTGTATTACCATGCGGCATGAATCATTCCTCTTCTACCACGTGTATACACGATCAACTTCAACAACTTAATCTAGAAGCACCGAAATGAACAAGTCGAAATTCTACCAGGGAGGCAGTACGAACGTTCACGGAAATAATCCCAAACCAGTCCAGTGAGTCTAAGCTGAAGACTGGACAAGCAATTCAGAATACAACTTCCCAAACATGCAGAACAGAATATGAATATGAATCATAGATGAAAATTCCTACTAAACAAGAATTCATAGGAAAACTGGATAATCGAGAATGCCACTATACACCATTATAAGGGCGCACAAAACGTAGTTTCAATACTGACAAAAGTTACATTTTTTGCGAAAATAAAATTCAAAACATTAATGTTAATGCATCTTATTTTCCGATTTTTTGATTTTTCTAATGTTTTTGACTTAGTTTATTATTTTTCATTTTTATCTATTTATATAATTAATAAATAACTATATATAACATACAAACATATATATATATATATATATTTATTTATTTATTTATTTATTTATTTATTTTTTTATTTTTTATTTTTTTTTTTTATTTTTTATTTTTTTTTTTTCTCTCTCTCTCTCTCTCTCTCCTGTATGTTAGTCACTAAAAATGGGAATGTTTTCTAGGATGTTATCGAGTGAAATTTGATACACTGAGTTGATAATTTTAATAACAAAATTGGGGGGATATGCATTATTAGTCGCTGTACTCAATAATTCCATAAAGTGCGCTAATTTATAATATTCATCACAAATTTTATTGATTCTAAGAGCCTGGTTTATTATAATATTTCTAAATACAGATATATGCAGACAAGAGTCAAAATGTTGAATTTTTGATGTATTAAATTTAAAATCCTGTCTTTTATCATACAAGTTTATAACCATATTACAATTTTGTAAATTTAAATTTAAATCTAAAAAGTTTGCAACATTAGTGTCATTATTACTTGCATTTAATTGTAAATTTTTTGGATAAAAGTTTAATACTATAGGGATATTATTATTTGGGGATACACATAAAATGTCATCTATATATCTAAACATGTGCATATTATGCAAGCTTGGATTAATGTTTTTTTCATAGAAGAATAAATACAGATTAGCTAACAATGATGAGGCACACACCCCTTGTGGGATACCAACCTGTTGTTTAAAAATAGTACCACCATGTTGAATATAATTCTCATAAAGAGTGAAGTTAAGTAATTTTTTAAAAAGAAAATTTGAATATTTTAGGTTGATATTATATTTTTCAAAAATTCCTAAAATAATTCTATACAGATCATTTATATTAATATTTTTAAACAAATCTTTGAAATCAAAGGTATAAATACTACGAATATTAGTAAGAGTTTTCAATTTCTTAACTACTTCAAAACTGTTTTTTACAATATGACAATTATTTGAGATTTCATCTGACAAGGATACTTCATGTAGTATCTTTAATAATAATTTTCCAGCATTAGTAATGTAAGAATTATGCCCACTGGTAATGGTTCGAAAAGCAACAGGGGATTTATGAAACTTGGGTACTAAAACAATATATGGAATGTTATTACAACTATTTTTTAGATGGATTTGCTTATATTTGGCTGATATTCTATTGTATAAGATTTTAAGGTTAGTTTTATGTAAATTATAGATATGATTATTAAGTAAGTGTGACTGAAGGGTATTTTTATAATAATATTTACATATAATTGAGTAGTTTCCACTTGCCTTATCGACATATGTAATGACAAAATCCTTTTGTATTTCTTTAATATCATTTATAATTGAATTAAGTTTATATGAATTATTAATTTTCTGATTATATATATAATGATTTAAGTATTGCTCTATTAAGACTCTCCAAGGTTTAAAGGCTTCTACAGGGATTTGATATTTATAACTGATTTTATAAATAAATTTATTTAAGTCAAGAAATAAACCTTTACATATTAATTTATGTTTAAATTTAGTAGGTATACGGTACTTAGTACCCAGTAACATCAGTGATCTTAGTGCATCATAATTAATAATATTTAGATTTCCCGTTATAACATGCCCATGGTGTTTATCTACGAAGTCTTTGTATTTTTCTAAATGACAGTGGCAATATGACTCTTTATCCAATTCATAGTTTTGATTAATATCTACTGATTTGGCAATTTGATTATAGTTGAAAATATAACGTCCTAGCGGTTTATCATATTTATATGCAATTTTAGGATTTACATGTTTGACTGGAAAGTAATTGGAAACCGATTTTAAAAAATTATTTATCTTCAGATTATTTAATACAGAATTAGTAAAATTCAAGGTACAATATTCATTGATTTTAGTATTTTGTTTTGATTCGTCATTAAAGTTTAAGTCTGTGACATAAAAATAACTATTAAGATTTTTACTTCTGGTAATGAGCAAATCATAGAATAAATGTTTAAAATGAACGTTATCAAATGCAGTACTTAGAAAAAGATTATATACCATATTTAATTGCTGTTTTTTAATTGCGAAAATCCAGTTTTTACATTGTTTCCAATCAAAAGTAATTTTAAAATTTGCATGTTGCTGAAGGATGGCATTTTTTAGTTCAGATAATGATGGCAATTTTTTATTATATTTACTTGCTCTTTTAGTTCTTTTTGATTTACTTTTATGATTGTTGAAGGAATTATAAATATTATGGTCTTCATTAGGAGAATTAAAGGACTTTTTAACTATATTATGATGGTTAAATATTTGATTGAGTCCATATGGAAAGATGGTTTTGTGTGCACAAATGAATTCATTTTCAAGAAACAATCTGTCATAGTAATTTTTTTGAATACACAGAATACTAATTTCAATGTTGTCGAACCCATGTTTAGAAAAATGTTCGTATTCAAATTTTGATTCATTAAAGGAAGTTGCATTATTTGAAAAATTTTTTATGTGATTCCTGTGTACGTTAATTCGGAGATGCAGAGGGTTGCTGGTTTGACCTATATATGACATATTACATTTTTTACATTCAATTTGGTAGATACAATTATATGTTTTACAGAAGACAAGATTATTGTTACAATTGATCTGATTACTATTAGCAAACGGACAAGTTTTACATCTATTAGAATTACAAGATTTAAATTTAAGTGTGTTATTTAGTGATGCATGGCTGTACGATTGAAAGTTATATGAAGTGAACAAAGAATACTGGCTGGATGTACCGAATGAAGATGGAATAGTCATAGAGGATAAAGGATATTGTTGGTAGCTGGATAACGATCTAGGAGAACCCCAACAAGTTCTCGAATACCGAGCTTGGATGTCAGAAAGCATCCAGTTGCCAGTCGCTAATTTTTTATAATAAGACATCATGTAATAGGGAATGATAGTAACCTTTATTTCCCCAATAAAAACAGTTTGAAAATCCAATGACTAAATAGAGAGAAGTTGCAACTCAAAAAAACCCAAAATTAAAAAAATGCCTAACTAATGAAAAAGGATCAAACAGTCAATCATCAATCAAGTGGAATATGAAAGGCAAACCTCAAGTCATTAAGCTGAAGACAAACAACAAACATCAATGGAAAGGAATCGTTAATAGAAAATCAAATAAAATCCAAGCATTAAATCTCTACATGTGGACAAGCCGTAGGCCAAATCAAATTAATTATTCATTTCATTAAAATGAACACAAAATGCATGTTTCTGATATCCGTGCCAGATTATATCTATAAACACTGTTAACTTGGACGACATGCATAAAGATTGAAAAATTATAGGAAACACTATTATATATATATATATATATATATATATATATATATATATATATATATATATATATATATATATATATATATATATATATATATATATATATATATATATATGTATGTATGTGTGCGTGTGTGTCATGGATTTATTTTGTCTTAAATAAAGCTTTGTTTGATGTTTCTTGCCAGTCCTATTATTGCGTTGCGTAAGACTACGTGTGTAAATAAATGAAAAGCGCCCTCTAGCACTTAACCGCTTTATTTGCGACCATGCTTTGTATGATGAAAAATGTTTGTTTTGATGTGGTCTATCACCCCTAAAGTTTGTTCCATTAGTTTTGAAACACCCTATATATATATATATATATATATATATATATATATAGTATATAAATATATATATATATATATAGTATATAAATATATATATATATATATATATATATATATATATATATATATATATATATATATATATATATATATATATAAATTAGTAAATCCAAAGTTAGAATGTATGTAGTAACTCATAATACACTATTCCAAAATCTTCTACGAAATACAAAGAAATATAAGAAATTAAGACATAAATAGGAAATAATAAAGCGTAATGCAGATCATAAAGACAAAGACAATCAACAAATTTCAAAAATGAGGAATGCAAATAAGAAAACAGAAAAATCAAGCAAAAAAGCTTGCACATGGAAGAGATTTAGGCTTACGATACGTTCATTTCGAAAAAATTCTCTTCGGGTCCATATATCCCCGAAATGAACACAAATATGCTTGTTTCTGAAACACAAGATAGATTTTGTCTATAAACTTGTGTTATATGGACGACAAGCATATAGAATGGAACAATAAAGGAAACATAAATACCTCAAAACACACCTCATCAGCGCAACCATGACGAGCAAAATATGACTAGAGCAATGTTGCCATATGCCAAAAAGAAAAGATGTGATTTGCTGTTGCCAAAGAGAGTAATAAAAACAGTACTGCGCAATATGTATATATATATACACACACATATATATATATATAGTATATAAATATGTATATATATATATATATACATATATATATATATACATATATATATATATATATATATATATTATACTGTAGAATATCTCCTATTATTGCCTTTTCGCTTTAGTGTTATTTATTTCTCACGATTGGCAACAGTAGATCTCTACTTTTGCTTTTATGATTGGCAACATTCGTCTCATCATTCAAGGTTTCATTAGATAGGACATATGCAGTGTTATTTTTTCCGGTATTCTTGTTTTCTATATCATTTTTCAATCTTTATGCATGTAGTCCAGGTAATTATTGCTTATAGGTATAATCTATCTCTAATTTCAGAAACATGCATTTTGTGTTCGTCTTGATTAAATACCTGGACTTGAAAAATAATTTATTCGAAATTAACAATTCATTTAAAGCTAAAGCCTAGTGCTTATCCAGGTGTATAGCTTTAAAACTAGGATTTTATTTGATTTTATATTATCAAATCCACTCTATTGATATTTGTTGATTATTTTTGGCTTGATGACTAAGAACATTGTATTTTATTTTCCACATGATTGATGATTCTCTGTATAATACTTCTTTTTATTATGTAGGCATCATCTAATGTTAGGATATTTAGAGTTGCAACTTCTCTCTATTCTATCATTTTCAGTTAATCCTTTGATACTTGCAATTTCTTGCTGTCCAAGCTTAGATTTTATTAACACTTTACAACAAAGTTGAAAAGTGTTTATGCTTTGTTCATTCTGTCTGTCTGTCTGTCTCTTTGTCTGTCCTTTTCCACGATAACTGCCGCAAAAATGACTTTATCAAAATGAAATTTTAGCATGTTGTTCAGACGGTCTGTGGAACCTATGGGAATATAAATGAATAATATCACCCAATTAGTTATAAATTAAACCCGGGTTGAAAATATGAAATACATTGAACCCTATGGGACCTAATTTTTCAAACATTTTTTAAGCGCATTTAAAATTCACAAATTACTTCGAAAGTTTTAGGAAATATTCAAATTATCCCATAAAATATATCAAACAAATTTCAACAAAATATATTCTGTAGTTTTTTAAATAAAAATTAAAATAATAATTACACCTTTTATATGAAGAGATCACATGACCATTATATCTCCACCCGGTGCGCTTATGTTTTAACATGGGGAAGTATAGCACCTGTAGGAGTCCCATGTTAAAGTATAGCACCTGGTGAGCCAGAACCCCCTTATTTACACTACTTAGAGGCAATCGGTATGACTCATACCCGTAGAAGACCGGAAGAGATATTTGGACGAGATAAGGCACTTAGAAAATTAATTTTTACGCGATTTTCGTGAGAAGGGAAAGCCGGAGTGAACTAGAGTAAGCGGCGATAACTGACACAATTTTCCAGGGAGGAGGAGGGGATGTGTTAGGCATTTTCGATGAAGATTATCCTGGGAGAGAACATAGTCATAACATAAAGCATTAAATAAGCAAGAACTTGTACCTTTTCAAACATACCACAACTTAGCATCGCTGAAACACAATGCATTTTAAAAATTAGAATAGTTGAAACAGAATATACATTAAAATCGTAATAGCTGAAACAGAATATACATTAAAATCGTAATAGCTGAAACAGAATATACCTTGAATAATACACACATATAAAAAAAATATTTTTTTTTTAGATTTGTGCCTATAGTTAAAAACAACATATCTTAAATAACATGTAAAAAAATCTGATGTGGGCAACACATGACTTTCCTTATATAATGCAATAAGTTTACTACTTTTACAGCAAAAAAAAATAGGTTTTTCTTATAGTAGATACTTACATTCTTTCCAAGATATTGGATTTTCTACAATTAGTCGTCATTTTCATTGATTTAGCGTCATTTTAATCCATTTGGCGAGATTTTCGTTAATTTGACAACATTTCAAAAAGTCGCCAAGTTGGCGCCATTCCACCAAATTCGTCGCCAAAATCTCGCCAAGCTTTACTGACGCAGAAATAAGTTGTTCTTATAGCAGATAAATGACTATTGGCGTTCAAATACAAAAGTATTACTCGAAAAGTATCTTTTCTCATGAATGGAACGAGCTAGATCCACGAGAATGATGTCACCCAATTTATCGCATGGTATTACATATGAAAAGTGAACATGTTTCTCAATAGGAAATATATATTTTTTATTTATAAATATATTCTTTTTATTTTATATGAGTTTTTGATAATTTTTTTGAAAAATGTGCAATATCTCGAGAACGATTCATGTTAGCGTTCTAAAATTTATGTTAATCGTTTTCTAATGAAAAATTACATAAGAAATATCTATTTGCCTAACTTTATTAGCGGTTTTGATTTTTTGACGATTTTTTCAAAATTTCTGAGCATTGGATTACGTTTAGAAACAATAGGCTTCCAGTGTTTATAGATTGTGATTTTTGTTCCAAATTTCGTTCGAATCGGTCTATTCGTTCGTCAGTTATCGTCTCCACAGTCTCACTGACACACACACAGACATCACTTCAAAAATGTTTGATTCGTGATCAGGGATGCTTGAAACTTGCTCTCCCGTCGAAAACTCGAATTCGAATTTTCGACCCCGTCACAATACTTTCCTTATACATTATGTATATAAGGAAAGTAAAAATGATATTTTTTAAAAATATACAATATACTCACAAAAATAATATAACGTAATATAATGTTTAAAAATTGTGCTTAGAAAATTATAAGATTTTACTTCAATATAGACTCAGGAGAGTATTTAATTCTTGCACGGAAAAGAGGGTTGTGGCAAGTTTTTACATGAAGAAGTTCTCACTCTCTTTCAGGTGGATAGAAAAGTTTAAAATCTGGATGCTATTTTTCAAATTACAGTTTTACATATGATAATATATGATTTACATAAATATTTATAATTTACATATTTAAGATATGTTGTTTCTAACCAGGGGCGGCAAATAGGGGGCGCGGTCGCGTTCCCAAATTTTTCTTATTCTGGACCAAAACTGAAAAGGCGTAAAAAAATTCCAAGCAAATTCAGTGAAAAAAAAATCCCCATGATGATGTTAAATCATATCACAGAATCAATATTCAATATGAAATTATAGAATCAGTATCTAATGAAATTGAGACAAGATTTAATGAGAACAATATATCCGTTTTGTTTGCCCTTAGTTCAGTATTATTCGGATCAGATATCGGAAAAGAAAAAGTTTCAACCATATGCAAAGTACATAACTTCCAGAAAGAGGAATTGCTATGTGAATTGCGACTGTTTTATTCGATGGTGAAAAATGTAAACATAGACCATCCCAATTTTAAAAGTCGCATGGATTATTTTAAAGAGCGGAATTTAAGAAATGTGTTTCCTGTCATAACATTATTAGTTAAATTATTTTTGACTGTGCCAGTCAGCTCAGCCAGTTTTGAAAGATCTTTTTCGTGTCTCAGGAGGTTGAAAAATTATTTTCGCAATATAATGGTACAAGAAAGACTTTCATCTTTAGCTACTTTAGCTATAGAATAGGATATACCACTGACTTATGACATTGTAACAAAATTTTCTCTTCATCCAGACTCTAAGAACCGGCGCTTAAAACTTCAATAACAGGTAAATAAATATAGATATTTTTATTTAGAAAAATTATGTTAACAATTATGTACAAAAATTGTGTTAGCAGCAATTATTTTTTCTCAACATCAATTTAATTTTGTGATCCCTCTCCTCCCCCCCCCCCCTCTGTTAACACACATTTTATTTATTTCATATTGGGGATTTTCATACAAATCTCGCACCCCCAAATGAAATGCTGAAATGCCGCCCCTGTTTCTAACCATGGGTATAAACCTAAAAAATATTTTTTTTTACATGTGTGTGTTATTCAATGTGTTTTCTGTTTCAGCTATTACAATTTTAGTCTGCATTCTGTTTCAACTATCCTAATTTTTAAAGTGTATTCTGTTTCAACTATCCCAATTTTTAAAGTGTATTCTGTTTCAACTATCCCAATTTTTAAAGTGTATTCTGTTTCAACTATCCCAATTTTTAAAGTGTATTCTGTTTCAACTATCCCAATTTTTAAAGTGTATTCTGTTTCAACTATCCCAATTTTTAAAGTGTATTCTGTTTCAACTATCCCAATTTTTAAAGTGTACTCTGTTTCAACTATCCCAATTTTTAAAGTGTATTCTGTTTCAACTATCCCAATTTTTAAAGTGTATTCTGTTTCTACTATCCCAATTTTTAAAGTTTATTCTGTTTCAACTATCCCAATTTTTAAAGTGTATTCTGTTTCAACAATTCTAATTCTTAAATGTATACTGTTTCAGCGATGCCGAGTTGTGACAGGTTGGAAAAAACAAGTTCTGGTTCATTTAATGTTTTATGTTATGACTATGTTCTCTCCCAGGATAATCTTCATTGAAAATGCCTAACACATCCCCTTCTCCTCCTCCCTAGAAAATTATATAAGTTCGTTCGTTTCTCTTAGTCTAGTTCATTCCGACTTTTCCCTCCTCACGAAAATTACGTAAAAATTTTCTAAGTGCCTTATCTCGTCCAAACATCCTCTCTCCCGGTCTTCTATGGGTGTGACACACCGAATGTCTCCTTTCTAGTAGGTCGGACGGTTTGGGTCTCAACAACAACACCGAATGTCTCTTTAACTTATCTACTAAAATTGTGAGTTTATTCCCCTCCGACTTTTCACTCCTCCTCCTGTTATCTCCTGGAATGACTCACTCCCTCTTTCCAACTTGTCTGGTGTATTTCTTCCTCCTCAGAGGAGGAGGAGGCGCAATAAAGAGAGCATTGGGGTATAGCGCCTCCTCCTTTTGTTACAGAACCAACCTTTCTTAGCTACTTGCGCATTTGGCTGCAGCCAGGATAAAATAAAATACCTTTGATTTTGTAGTGTGTTTTTACAATATATGAGTTTCGCAAAGGTTTTGAAATGTAATGAATTATTATTTTTATTTTAATTTTTTACTTTTATCGTTTCTACAGAACCGGTTTCTATATCACATGATGCGCAATAAAGCGGGCATTGCGCCTCCTCCTTCTGCTACAGAACCGGCCTTTCTTAGCTACTTGAGCATGCTCTTATAGGTGCAATTCCTCACCACCCTTAATGATCTCACTTTCAGTAGAGAATTGGGTTTTGTTAAAACTTAGCGATACACAACTACCTTATAAAAATCATAATTATTGAATGGTTGTTCCCAAAAAAGTAATTTTTGTTTCGAAGCAGTGTCTAGAATTCAATTTAACTTCTGTTAAATTATGAAGGTATTAGTATTAGTGGATTTTTCTATGAGGATTTCGTCTTCAAAACACGAAAAATATACATTATTTAAAAATTCCCCAAAATTCGTCTATTGATAGCATGCATTCTATTCAAAGAATTTTTTAAAGAAAATTCTTTGCTCCCACCGATGATGCTAAGATGGAATCTTTTCGTAAAAATTTTTTAGAACTAAGGATCCGATTTATGCAAAAATGGCTCAAAATGGCGTTTCAATATTAAATAACTGAAAAAATTATTTTAATTTTAAAAAAAATCTCAACAGAATGTTTCCTCTCAAGAACTGAGTTCTCACTGTACGACATTTCATGGCTGTACGTTGCTTAGGTTTTCTGCTAGAGACGACACAAACAAACAGAAGCTAAATCTTTTATTATCTACATTGTTTAATTTATTTTCTTTATCTTTTATTATTATAGATGCCAGAAATGGTAAAAATATGGAAATTCGAAGAATAATTTTAATGCTAATAGAATAACATAATACATATTTATCTGTCAAAATGTTTGATTAATTACTTTCAGAAAACATAATATTGTGGCTGCTCCTTATTGGAGAATTATGATAGATAATATCCTTAATTGAATTTAACACTGTGTTAGTGTTTTCCGATAACAAAATTCGTGCATCCCTATTACTATACGTGGCATAGGGACAGTATTCTTATCCAAAACTTTTAGAATATTAAATTGTGTCAGACATACACATTCCCAAACTTCTGAACACGTTTCAAAGACTTTTTAAATTATTTTCGTCTGTATGCACGTACGTCAGTGAAGTATATACGCAATAACTAAAGGAGGAACAAGTATCATTAAAATGGAATTTTATATTACGATTCATTCTCTAAAATGTTAGATGCAATTTTTCTATAACTGGCGGTGATTAGAACCTTAATGATATAAGTTGATTGAATTTGGATCTTATGTTCATAAATAACACATTTTTAAATATTTCGAAAATTCAAAATCTTTTCTGGGCATCTATACATAATGCGAACGCTCTACAAAGCATGAAAAATGGCCACCTCTCTTCGGCTAGTCAAGCAATTGCTCCGGACATCGTTTCTCTGAGAGTAAATCGACCCTTTTTGCACCATCTGGACTTTAATCGGAACATCTGACTGAACATTTGATCCGCCCCTGATCACCGGCTTTGCTACCAGATTTGTTCCCGGTCACCCCCTAGCAAGAAGGCAAAATCCCTCACTTTCCATTTAAGCCCCCCTCAGATTTTCGATTCCCCCCATCATTCGTCACTGGTCGGTGGCAACGGCTAAAACCGTTGGAAAGAAAAATCGAGTATGGTCCTACCCTTTGTTCGCAGTGACACAACAACGCCACCTCTTGTATGTTGTGATATGGGGGGGATATTTATTACAAACAGCTTTCCACGGATTTATAGATGATGGTGGAATATGGACCCAGCACTCATCAGTCAAAGGTAGAAAGCAAAGACGCTTTCCTGTTTGCATTATACACAAAAACAGAAAAAAGTTCATATTTTGAAGCAAGAAAAAAAAATCAATTTTATGAAAAAGAAAAAACTGCCCTTGCCGGTATTAGATATCAATAGCTCTTATTTTAAATAGTTCCTGAAAATAAAAGATGACAGACAGTGGCGCATGATAAATTTTCCACAAGGGGAGGGGCTAAATATTTAAATATCATTACTTATCAAGCTCATAATTACCGTGATGATTAATATTTATTATATACTAGTATTTAGGTCTAAATAACACATTTAAAAATTTAACTTGAAACTTTTTAATAAGTTTTATTTTGTTTATTAATGTCGAAAATAGTCGTCGTAGTTGAAAATTGGATCAATTAGATTCCACCCCGTGGTCAATGCTATCAATGTACAAAGTTCCAGCCATTGACCCCCAGTTGACTTCTAAAGTATCTGGAAATACTTTTCGATCATTCTCCATTTACTCTCCCCCCCCCACCCCCACCCAGGAGTAGAAATAAAAATTCAGGCTCCGTTTAGTTCCATGCCGTAGTTGATATTATAAGTGTGCAAAGATTCAGCTTTCCAAGTCACCGGGGAGCTTCTAGAGGATCTGGAAAGACTTCATAAACACCTCATTTTTTCTTTCCAGTGGGGATAGAAATGCGGCCCCATTAGGTTCTCCCAAGTCGACTGTACTACAAGTTTGCGGATATTCAGCCGTTTAGGTCACCTGCTGAGGGTGGGAGCTTCCTAGGATCGGAAACACTTTTCAACCCCCTCCCCTGTTTTCTTCGTTCTCGTAAGGGTATCGTAAATCCGACCTCGTTAGATTCTGTCTCATGAGTGTCATACTATGTGTGCAAAGATTTTGTCTTCTGTATCACCTGGAAGTTTTTAAATGACTTGAAAATACAAAAACACGTGGACAGTTATTATCTACTTGGAAACGTTGCACGAGATTTAAGTTGTTGTTGTTGTTGTTGTTGAGACCCAGACCGTCCGACCTACCAGAAAGGTGTAAGGTAACTGTATGGACGGCCGGGAAGTGCCACCCAATTTAGACCGGAACCCAGTGGGGGAGCCATCCACAGGGACCGTACCCTCCTTCCCCTACCACCAACCTCTCGGAAGGACTTACGGACCCACATGTTTAACGTGATCGTACTCCGCATGAACACGGCGGCATTTGTGGTAGCGTGCAAATCTAGCGCGCAAACCACGGGGATACCGCACCCGAGATGGCCAACAGCACGCGGTGTTCCGAGGTGGTCACCCACCAAGTACTAACCGCGCCTGATGCTGCTTGACTTCGGTGATCTAACGAGAACCGGTGTTTTCAGCACGGTACGGCCGTTGGCCTGAGATTTAAGTTGTAAACCTCTGATTAAAATCACACCGGAACTCATAGCGAATTCTCGAAGACCAATAAACGCTTTAATAATAGGCCGGCTTTTAACGATAAATACACGAAAAGTACATATTTTTTTAAAAAAATTATTAAAATTTGTCTAATAGTAGTACAGATTCCGTTCAAAATTTGTTTTGAAAGATAATTTGTATTTGTGTAAAAATCGCCCAAAATCGTGATTAAGCATAAAATAACTAAAAATATAATTCGAATTAAAAAAAAAATATCTCACCGAAGTTCATCGGTTCATGTTCTGATATAGCTGTATACCAAATTTCATGGCCGTATGATACTTAGATTTTCCGCTATATGGTTTCCGTAATGGGTCTCATTCTTTTTAACCATTGGTTCCCAACCTTTCTGAAACCCTTGAAATATTTTGTTGAATTTCTCGGACAACCCAATCTGGCTGACACATACTAGGTTTGCCATGGATATTATTAAATATATACTATACATGTAGGATTGATATAATTAACTCATTATTAGTATATTATAGTACAAACAACTCATTCTTTTGAACAAAATATAACAAATATATCCATTGCCTTTTCTAATGTATTATTGACTATTAATCAAACCATAATGAACAATTTCGCTTCGCATCTGGCTTACAGCTTGCAAAGGAATATTGTGTATATTTTGCAATGATTTTGGGCTATATAATTGTTATATATTTGTCTCATCAAAATCATGATTATATATTCATTTATTTATTCATTTATTTATTTTAATCAATTACAAATGAGGTGGCAAGTTGTAATTTTATTTTTTGCAAGCTTCTGCGAATTCTCATGGACCCCCCCCCCCCCCCCCCCCCCGATATGGTCTCGCCGAACGGAACCATTAAATCCTGGTTAGGAATTGCTGCTCTAATACACAGTATTCGTCTAATGATGTTTAGAGATCCACAACAGTACACAATTTTGATTCCGGCCTTTTTAGGGCATTCTATGGATTTTGATGTTTTTAATTATACTGCAAAAAATTCTGCAACCTTTGCTCATTTTTACTTTCCTTATATACATAATGTATAAGGAAAGTATTGTGACGGGGTCGAAAATTCGAATTCAAGTTTTCGACGGGAGAGCACGTTTCAAGCATCCCTAATCACGAATGGAACATTTTTGAAGTGATGTCTGTGTGTGTGTGTGAAAGTATGTGTGTGCGTGTGTGTGTGTGTCAGTGGGTCTGTGGAGACGATAACTGACGAACGAATGGACCGATTCGAACGAAATTCGGTACAAAAATTACAATCCGTAAACACTGGAAGCCTATTATTTTTATACGCAATCGAATGCTCAAAACCCCCCCTAAATTTTCGAGTGAAATTTTGAAACAATCGTCAAAAAATCAAAACCTGTAACAACGTTACGCAAATAGACATTTCTAATGTAATTTTTCATTAGAAAACCATTGACATAAATTTTAGAAAGCTAACATGAATCGTTCTCGAGATATTGCACATTTTTCATAAAAATTATCAAAAAATCATATAAAATAAAAAAAATATTTCTTATTGAGAAACATGTTCACTTTTCATATGTAATACCATGCGATAAATTGGGTGACATCATTCTCGTGGATTTAACTCGTCCCATTCATGAAAAAAGATACTTTGAGTAATACTTTTGTATTTGAACGCCAATAGTCATTTATCTGCTGTAAGAGTAACTTACTTCTCTGTCCATAACGCTTGGCGAGATTTTAGCGACGAATTTGGTGGAATATCCCCAACTTGGCAACTTTTTAAATGCTGCTAAATTATCGAAAAACTCGCCAAATGGATAAAAATGACGCTAAATCAGTGAAAATGACGACTCATTGACGAAAATTCAATATCTTGGAAAGAATATAAATATCTACTATAAAAATAATCTATTTCTTTTTACTGTAAAAGTAGTAAATTCATTGCATTATATAAGGAAAGTCATGTGCTACCCACATCAGACTTTTTTTGTATATATATATATATGTTATCATAAATATCAGGAACCTCACTCCTCATTACTGACAGATGATTCCTCTGAAACTTTTAGTAATATGCTTGTAAATGTTTCACAGTGTATTTATGAAGGTTTTTTCTTACTGTGCATCCAATTTTTGATCTATTACTTGAATCTGTTTTGTTTTTATTCATCCTTTTATCTATTTATTATATATTTTTATTATCTATTTATTATTTACAAGCCATTTTCATCTGAACTTTAAACGTTTGTAATGACTAGTAGCCATTAAATGTGTCACCTATACACGCTTAATAAAATTTGTTGACAACTTTTCTGAATATCAGAAACACTTTTAGATTTAAGAATAAAAATTGCGCAAATTTTATAATTCTATTAACAGGTTAAATGGGAAAATATACTGAATCTGATTTCCGCGCGAGATAAAATGATTTAATTGTTTAATTTTACAGATTGTTATCAGAAGGCTATAATTGTGTTTTACATTACTTCTGAGAGGCAAATGGGTGAAAGTTTTCGAAAATCTATCTGTATCGTCACCCCAAGTTTTTGAAATCTTCGATCGAATGACACTAAAACCAAAATTTTAGCTAACGTGAAAGTGCTAAATAATTTTGATATTTTTTGAATATCCATTCGTATCGTCCCCTTAATTGCAATTTTCGAAATAATAGATTTTTCCGTTGTTCTGGAAGCCGATAAAGATTGATTGAGACCCAAACTAAGATTCTAGCTAGAAAGGAAGCGCTCGATAATTAAGCAAACCTTTTTTTTTTTTTTTTTTTTAATTGTTCTTTTGCATCGTCCGTCCTAATTCAAGCTTTTCTACATATTCGATTTTTCTGTTGATCTACAGAAGCTGAGTCGTGTTAAATTAAATCAAAACCGGGACTCCGGCTCGAGTGCATGTGCTCGATAATTTTGAAATCGATTTAATCTTAACGATTCTTAATTCGAATTTTCAAAATTTTAGATTTTTTCCCCCTTATTTCCGAAGTTGAAACGGATCGAATGAATTCTAATTACTTAGTGGAAGTGCTCGTTTCGATATGGCAGCCAGTCACCTAATCAGTCTGTCTGTCCAGCGTATATTATTATGATTTATTCTATGTATTTTTACTTACTTTTCATCCATCTGTTAATTTTATTTATTTACATACTTATTTATTTTACAGGATAAGATAATGAATAAAACAGGCGAAGTTCTTAGTGTTAAAACTTAGTCTCGTGACCAGAAGACAAGCCGACGTATTTTTAGCATGTATGTGGTCAATTCTATTCTATTATGTTTTTTTTCTTTTCCTGTTATGGATTAAAAATCTAACTAATTGCAATTTTATGAATATGTTCATCAGATCCAGACATTTCAGTTAATATATGAGGATAAATGAGTGGAACGTTGAGCTAAAATTTTAGAATGTCTTCTATTTTTCTAAACAGTGGAGGGAATGTCATGCCAAATAATATTAATGTTATTCACCAGGTTCGTGTAATTTTATATTCAGATGTGAATGTCATTATTTATGAATCGATAATATTCCCCACTATTATATATTCTCATCGTGAAATAATTACATATTTTAATCCATTATAAAATATAAATTTATTGGCATTATTGTTTTGGCGTTATCACGAACTACTGTCGTATTATTCATACAAATAAAATTGAAAATTCATCTGTTTGTCTTATCATCACGACAAAACACGACTGCACTGAATTTCATAATATTTTAATGGTTAGCCTTTATGGGGTCCATCTCAAAATGTAGAAGCGCGATCGTCCTTCTTTCTGTGTATATTCTTGTATTTCTAGAGCATGATTCGATCTTTCTATAAGTCTCCTAACACACGGTCGCAATCGTCATTTGAGTCTCCAAACGTGATCTGATAGTTTTCTGAGCAAACGACAGTGGAACACCAAAGAGTATCTTCCAGTGTAAACGACAGTGGAACACCAAAGAGTGTCTTCCAGTGTAAACGACAGTGGAACACCAAAGAGTGTTTTCCAGTGTAAATGACAGTAGAACACCAAAGAAAACAATAAGACTCCAGAGAAAACGACAATAAAACTCTGAAAACTACAGTAGAACTTCAGAGTAAACTACAATAGAACTCCAGTGAAAACAATAATAGAACACCAAAGAAAACAATAAGATTCCAGTGAAAACGGCAATATAACTTAAGTGAAAACCACAATAGAACAGAGAAAACAATAAGATTCCAGAGTGACATATTTATCACGCAAGAAAATGATAGTTTGGACAGTATTCACTATAGGAGTGTAATAAAATTGTATATATTAACACAAATTAGATTATTTAATCAATCTGCTAGGTTAGGCTCATTTCAAACTTAAAAAAAAAAAAATTAAAGAATGTTTAAAAGATAGAATTTTTATTATACTGAAACTGAGAGTACTTTTACATAATGGCACTGCAGTGAATTTGATAGAACTGGTTAATATGTAAGAACATAATAAAGAAATTAATTAAGAAATTCCACGTAGATAGCCACGTAGATATTGACTTTAATTAATGGATAATATTTATTATTTTTTTTATTAAATGCTAACTCTTTCTAATAAACATTTCCATCGCTTTGAAGAACGGATGTTAGTAATTTGCTTATTTTTCATTATTTACCAGAAATCTTCAAAAATTATATATATTATTATAGTTTCATTTTTTCTGTTGATAACGAAAGCATTTTCTTTAATCTAAAAAATAGCCCTCCGTATAGAAATAGAAAAAAATACAGTTGAGAATTGCGTACTCTTTTATTATATGTTTATATTTTGTAGTATGGCCGTTTTTAAATACGTTCTAGTCGTTATATCAAGCAAAATAACAAGGGCGAACAGAGTTGTATTTGTAGCTATATTTGCATAAAACATTCCTTGGCTTTTTATCGTGGGATTCTTTCCGAAGTTATCTACCATAATATGTTTGCATTCAGCATCGTTTTGTGGGTTGCTCTTAAAGTTTAGACTTGAAACTGCCCATTGACGGAAACTAACTTCCTTAGCCTATTTTCAATCCGCAACCGGTGGTCAGCGTTGTAAACATCACGTTCTGCAGCACTCCTTTTTGCATCCTACATCACTACTCGAATCTTAATATAAAAGATGCCCGGACCTCGTGTTTTATCGACTCGATCTCCAAGTGCTCGGCAGCAGACGATCTTCTCCAATCTCCCACCCCTTCCCCGCATGATAAGCCCCCATCTCTCTCACTGTATTTCGAATATATATCACTGGTAACTGATTCTCAAAGCACTACTACAACCACCACCGCCACCCTCACATCGGCACTAGTATTTTTAATGAACCTCCGCAGATGACGTCACGGCCGCACGTGCTCGAGTGGCACGTGCCTTGCATTTCCGTTCCGTCCGCTCGAAAAACCGGAGCAAAAGAGGAGGAGGAGGGCTTTAAAATTTTTTAGAAGATCAGGAAAAGTGGGAGCCGAGTGCTCCAGAAGGGCCGGAGCACTTCAGGTTTCCCACATTTACCGGTGGCGGAAGAGGTGGGGCCGTCGAGAGAGACGTAATGGGGTACTCTCGAGCCCGGCGAAAGTGGGCCCCCGGTTTGTGTCCGAACGGTGGCAACTCTAAACGACCCTGAAATGGGAGGAAAGTTGGTTTTTAAAGCTTTCGGGATATTTAAAAATGATGGTGTAATCCACCTCACAGAGCGATGGATATCACTCAAGTGGAAGACGAACTAATTAATTGAAGGGAGATTTTGCAGAGCGGCAAAGGAGATATTAGTCTTAAAACAGGAAGAAGAGGGGAAGAAAAGATTTTAAAAATAGTTTTGCTTTTGTAATAGTTGTAAAATGCGATGCATGTGATTAAAGGGTGTCAGGCGAAGAATGAGCATTCTAGCTTAAAGGACTAATTAAAATTGCTATGCCAAATAAACAAACCAGATTCCAATGGATCGAAGGCTCGGACAGAATGGGGTTAATATCCTATACAACTTGGTGAAGCACAAGTTTCATCACCCAAATTATCAGCACCATGAAAATCCCAGATCGGGCAAGGCATACAGTCAGCTAGTGAATTTCACACAAAAAATGGTAAGCCAATTACAGGAAAGAGGCAATGGCGGTATTTCTCCAGGTTTTTAGCTACTGGTCTGGCCTAAACTAACATTAAACAATGGTGCCGTGACCAGGATCCTAACATAGACTGCTGTTTATTTGGCATAGTAATTTTAACTTGTCCTTTAGACTAAAATGTTCATTCTTCCTAATAAAAGGTAAAACGTATTTAAGAATAATATTACTCGCATGTTCATTAATTTGGGGACTCGTTTTCAATGGGGCATAATATGTCGAAGTTTAGCAAGTTTTTACTGTGAACTCAAAAATTTGATAATTATTTTCTTCTTCTTTTATTATTCTAGTCACAGCTTATGACTCTTCATAGGCCGTTTTACCACTTTACGCATCATATAATTACAATTTTCCTATTATGAAATTTCAGTAAAATGCCTTTAGCAGATATTCTCAATTAGCGGGTAATTCCATATAATTTTCACATTAAAACACGAAATAAATTTGTTTAGCGAGACAGTGGTTACAGGTTAAGGTGCCACTTTTGTGACAGATAGCCTGTCATTCATAAACAAGGGACACTTTAACCTGTAACCTAAGATACGATTTTTACTTCTTGGTTTCTTCTTTCTTCAAATTTCTTCTAAAGTGAACCCAAGTTAAATGAAGCATATTTCTTCTGATATGCGTGTAAACTTGGCCGTTGCAGTTTCATGTAGCCTAAGCTAAATTAAAAAAATAAGCAAGCTAGGAATAAAATGAGGTTTCTCAAATAATAAATATGAGGTTTCTCAAAATTCTGGCACATGGAAAATGCCCTTGCTGATATTGCAGATATCGGCTATCCCGTGCTGATTAGAACATAAACCGCTCCATGGATCTTGATATCTGCAATTTTAAGCATGATGTCAAAATACAGGCTGTTTGTCATTTTTGGAAAGCCCTCTATTGCTCCGTCATTACATTTTTTGAAAAATCGTTTTTCATTTCCTAAAGACCCTATTTTTACTGCTTTTAGGAACCCATTACTTGTTCCGTATTCTACAGGAACCTCATTCTAAAAGCAAATGCAACATGTGGGCTCATCTGACCGTGGAGAGGGCGGACGGTCCCATGATTTATGTTGGATCTAGCTCCAGCAAAGCCCTGGCTAATGTTTGTCCACTGTCTCGCAAATGCTTCCAAAGTGCTCCGCATGTCGTAAGAACCTTTTTATACAGCTTCTTGGGATACTTTGGGGGATCGAAAATTTTATTCAGTTTTCCATATTTTGACGTTCTTCATCTTTTATTCATCGGGTCGATAGTCGTCGATAGAACATGATACGCCGTCTGAGAATTTTTTAGGCTTAAGATACGTCACCTGTTGCATCATCGGTGAATATGCATTATGTTGATATGCTATTTAGAGGTTTTCGTGATTTAAATGGCAGAAAGAAAGTTCGAATTAAATTGACTTCAGAATTTCTATAAAATGGTAAAAATGCCTGCAAAAATTGGAAAAATGGCTTTAAAAATAGGAAAATAAAATAAACTTTAAAACGTTCTACATTATTATTTTTAAAATGTTGATGTAAGAAGCGTAAAACTTTCCCTACAGACTCAAATAATTCATTTTTCTCTTTCGTTACGTATTATAAATAACATAGGATGCTCGCTAACGCTTGTTGACTCACAGAGAGACCCCTGTTTGTTGCCGATCACTAACTACTTGAGCTCGTGGCCTGTTACGCAGGCGTTATACGACCACTGGGGCTCCTTCCCATGTTCACTGATGCTTACCAACCCCCTGGTTCAAATTTCGCGAGCGCACACATTCAAAAGCCACCGTTGACATTACACAGAAAAATATTGTGGGAATAGTTTCAATCCTTTCTTTCTGCCAAAAATTATGCGCAAAACAAGTATTTAATTAATGCAATTAAATAATATATATAATTTGCTGTCATTTTTGCGAATCATTTTTTAAAAAGGGCCACTTTTACTTTTCTTCTATTTTTGCTGTCCATTTAAAAAATAACTTTTTACTGCTTCATTTTAAACCAAATCTACAGGTAGTGCAAGAATGAACAGGTAGTCCAAAAAAACTGCCAAATTTCATTAAAACTGTCAAACAGAATTTTTGCTACAGTAAAAAGACACTTCTGCATAGACTTTCACATCAGACTGCCAAGAGCTTATGTTTCCAAGCCAAATCATTGGGCTGCTATGAAAGCTGTATTTCCTTTGGTACTTGAAATTGTGGCGGGGCTGCAGCATTGCGACACTCACTGCTACGAAATACATCCCAGATTATTCCTTCGGCCTCGAAGAATTCTTTTAGGCCTGATGGAATAGCTCGGGATCAGTAATCTAAAACGTTCTAAAGGGTTCCGTGTTCAAACCTATCCCCCACCGTTGGAGATCAGCGCCTCCCCCCCACACACACACACACACAGTTGGTGATCCGGACATGATGATGATGGTCCCGGGCTAGTCGTCTAATAGAATAAAATCTGAACACAGATTCAGACCGCATTGAACACTGGATATTTTCATCCATTGAAAATTCTTTGAAAGATCTATTGATCTTTGCCTACCCAGTAGACGTTCTATTCATTGAACTAATGAGTTGATAATATTTTCTTCAACTTATTATTCTGTGGATTTTGCAAGTAATTATTGAGATGTTTAAACTGTAAATTGATGGAAAAATTCAAGAAGAATGGTAATGAATGTCAAGTGATGCCTCTGGTTGACTTTTTACCACATTAATAGAGTTATAATTGCTCAAAATAATATCCCCCACCATTGAAGAATGACCACTTAAATACCTGTAAAAGATGTGCATTGAATCATACACTGGCTGACAACGAGTATTAGCGGTAATATGGCCATAATGGAACACCTACAAAGCTATAAGAAAAGAATAAAATCTGAACACAGATTCAAATCGCATTGAGTGCCTAATATTTCATCCATTCAAAATCCTTTGAAAGATCTAGTGATCTTCGCCTACTCGGTAGATGCTCTATCCGTTGAACTACTGACTGATAGTACTTTTTTTCAAATTGTTTTGTGGGTCTCACACGTAATTATTAGGACATTCAAAATATAAATTGATAGAAAAATTCGAGTCAAATGCTACCTACATCTCCCCCCCCCCCCCCACACACACACATTAATAGAATTATAATTGCCAAAAACAATAGAAGATTACCCCAAACAGTGCAGAATAATCACTTAAATACCTATTTAAGATATGCATTGAATCATACATTGCTGACAGCGAGTGTGGGGAATAATTTAGCTACAATGAAACATCCACAAAGATTCAATCGCATTGAGCGCCGGATACTTTCAGCCATTGAAGATCTTTTAAAAGATCTGTTGCTCTCCATCTAGTCTGTAGATTTTCTATCCATTCCACAGTATTTTCTTCAACTCATTGTTCTGTGGATTTCAATTATTAGCTTGTTTGAAACAAGAAGTCAAGAGGAAAGGTAGGAAAAGTCAAACGCTGACTACATCTCATTTCCCCCCACATTAATAGAGTTATGATTGCCAAGCATAACGGCAGATTGCTCCCAAACACTGCAAAATGATCACTTAAATGCCCATTTAAGATATGCATTGAATCATACATTGTTGACAGCGACTATTAGGGGTAATTTAGCCACAATGGAACACCTACAAAGCTGGCATAAAAGGCTGAAATCTGAACAAAGATTCAAACCGCATTGAGCGCCGGATACTTTCATCCATTGAAGATCTTTTAAAAGATCTGTTGCTCTCCATCTAGTCTGTAGATTTTCTATCCATTCCACAGTATTTTCTTCAACTCATTGTTCTGTGGATTTCAATTATTAGCTTGTTTGAAACAAGAAGTCAAGAGGAAAGGTAGGAAAAGTCAAACGCTGACTACATCTCATTTCCCCCCACATTAATAGAGTTATGATTGCCAAGCATAACAGCAGATTGCTCCCAAACACTGCAAAATGATCACTTAAATGCCCATTTAAGATATGCATTGAATCATACATTGTTGACAGCGACTATTAGGGGTAATTTAGCCACAATGGAACACCTACAAAGCTGGCATAAAAGGCTGAAATCTGAACAAAGATTCAAACCGCATTGAGCGCCGGATACTTTCATCCATTGAAGATCTTTTAAAAGATCTGTTGCTCTCCATCTAGTCTGTAGATTTTCTATCCATTCCACAGTATTTTCTTCAACTCATTGTTCTGTGGATTTCAATTATTAGCTTGTTTGAAACAAGAAGTCAAGAGGAAAGGTAGGAAAAGTCAAACGCTGACTACATCTCATTTCCCCCCACATTAATAGAGTTATGATTGCCAAGCATAACAGCAGATTGCTCCCAAACACTGCAAAATGATCACTTAAATGCCCATTTAAGATATGCATTGAATCATACATTGTTGACAGCGACTATTAGGGGTAATTTAGCCACAATGGAACACCTACAAAGCTGGCATAAAAGGCTGAAATCTGAACAAAGATTCAAACCGCATTGAGCGCCGGATACTTTCATCCATTGAAGCCCCAGTCTTTTTGTGTTTTCTCCCTTTTCAAGATCGGCAGTTTTGAAAATAAAAGGCTCGCACTGGGGGCTGATTTCTGAAAGTGTAAACGGTACATGCTGTTCAACAGTCTCGGGCAAGAAAAGGTTTCAGAAATTCATGAAAGAAGAGTTGGTGAAAAGAGTTCCATTGACAGCGATTATCATCGATGTTTTATCCGGGTATTTGACTTACATATTATTCCTACTGGGGTATCACAATTGTTCATTGTAAACTAATATGGTGTGACAAATTGAGGTACAGAGAGATACAAGAGCTTTTATTGAGAGCCAATACCGATGATTGACTTCAACAGGGGAAGTCAATAAGTCGGAAATTGTGAATATTTGTTTAGGAATACTTTCTCATGAATAGGTAGATATAGGTATAGATAACTTTTACCGATATTCATACAGGGTTCCTCCGAAAGTATTTAAGCACCAT
The DNA here is from genome assembly GCA_951213105.1 of Amaurobius ferox. NCBI lineage: Eukaryota > Metazoa > Arthropoda > Arachnida > Araneae > Amaurobiidae > Amaurobius > Amaurobius ferox. The sequence goes on along the minus strand of OX578144.1, from coordinate 70,232,508 downwards.
AATAACTTTGTAAGGAAATGTCAATAGTGTGCCCGTTAGGTTTATCTATAATAAAAGTGATTCTAGCGCCTTTAGATAATTAGAAAAGCTAGCATAATGATCTGAGACATAAAAAGAGATATACGAAAAAAGCCAATTACAAAATTATAGAATCGAGGGAAAATATTACCGTGTTCTTCGACAAGCATTGCAAGTGTCACCGTATTACAGGTCTTGACTTTTTGACAGTTATTTATTGCCTTCCATAAACACTTTTCTTGTTTTCCTAATATTAATTGCTAATTAGATAATGCTCTACAACTTTGAAAAATATTTTTTTTCCCTTTACCTCACTTTGTTGCTGAATTCTTTATCCTAACTTTTCGAATCGTGCGCTAGGGGGCGCTACACTCACAATTTCGATTAGGCATGGTCATTTTAAAGTAGATAGACCTAATATGTACACTCATGAACTTTTACTCAGACAGTTATTAAGGCATTTATGGACTTTCCTAGGAACTAACTCTGCTTTAATTTTTTTAGAGAAAATTTTGGTTACTTGTACGTTAAATCGATCTCTACGATATTCATAATCAAATTTGTAATATTGGTGTCTGGTGCTTTTGATATGTGACGCTATCCTTTGCCTATATTATGTATTAATCTGTATAAAACTTTAAATGTAAAGAAAATATTTTAAACCTTAAGTATTTAAATTTAAAGGGCAGACAAAAGCTTTATTAAAGCTTAAATTAATGAAACGCAAAAAGAAAGCTCTTTGAAATTTAAATTAATAAAAAGTAAAGAGAAGCTTTTTTTTTAACTTCTTGAAATTAAATTAAAGCCGTGTAAATCTTTCATTATTGATATGTAGAACAAGTTCTTTTTTAAATTCCGATTATTGAAAAGCAAGCTTAAGTTTTTAAAATTAAATTTTAAAAATCATGAATGTATTTTGTTTCAAAATGTATTCTTATTTTGTTTCTTCCAGTGTTTAATATTTATTTATAGCTGCATTTTTATCTTTTGCGCTTCGTTACGGTTTGCATTGTGTTCCATTCATGGCAACCGTGTAATTTCGGATCTGGAGGAACGCCGGAAGGGTGACTACTTTTAAATTGCTCCAAAGGATACTGGTATTACATATAGGTAGCACAATTTATTACTGTTACACTGAATCCTTTGAATTGACTTTATTCTTGCATAATAAGACACGTTACACAAGTTATACTAACAAGATATCCTAGCTTTCTTAATGCACAAGAATAACAAAGCATAAAGCACAAGGACAAAGCACTAGGATTGTGGACGCCCATAGAGAGGACAGGAGGGGCGGACACGCCCTCCCCTAGAAGTTCACGGTTACACAGGCGGACATCAAGCTAGTTGATGTTGTACGTCTTATCCTTAAGTTTGTCTCCTCCTGGTAAAAGTTCTATGTGAGCTCAAGACTAGGATTCAGAAATAAATTAACAAGAAAGATCAATCATGCATAAAGCATTGATTATGAAACACTTTCCAACTTCAATGCAATTTTATTTAAACATCTGTAAAATGCGATACATTCCTCGATAATATTTTTAAAATTATCACAATACTACATTAATATATTATATTTGAAAACTTAAAACTTCATAGAAAGAAATGAACTTCATTCAAATGACGGCATTGAAATATAAATTACCTGGTTAAAACATCTCTAAAATGCGATACATTCCTCGGTAATATTTTTGAAATTATCATAATAATATAATAATTTATTATATTTGAAAACTTCATCGAAAACAAATGAAATTTATTCAAATGACATCGTCGAAATATAAGACGCCTGGCTTTCTATATAAAAGCAGCATTTTATTCATAATTTTTTCCATTCATTTCATTCATCACAATACTATAATAATTTATTTTATTTAAAAACTTAAGACCATGGAGCTACAAGTAATTAAACTCTATGCTTAAAACTTCATCAAGAAAATCGTCCTTTTCTCTGTAAAATCAATGAATGTTTCATTCATATCAGCTATTGCAGACTCCATGAGCTAAATAATTTTGCGTTAAAGAAATGCAGCAATTCTTATATAACTCATTCTACATATTTTGGTGCTTACATTTTGCATAGGTGAAAACTAGGCTTCGTTGTAGAAATAATCAAATTTGGATGATCATTTAAACACAAATATATTGTAATTGCGTTGTTTCAGTACGTAGATGCACAGAATTTAAGCAAAAATAAGGCGGTTTTAGGACGGATACAACACTAAACATGAATTAAAAAGAACTTTAAAAATCACGATTTTGACACAAGATGGATGCCGTATTTTATTTTGAAGTGGGTCACGCGATCGCTTCATACAAAAGGTGTAATTATTATTTTAATTTTTATTTAAACAACTACTGAATATATTTTTCTGAATTTTTTTTATATATGTTATGTGATAATTCTAATATTTCATAAAATTTTCGAAGCAATTTATGAATTTTAATTCGCTTAAAAAATGTTTGAAAAATTAGGTCCCATAGGGTTCAGTGTATTTCATTTTTTCAACCCGGGTTCAACCCAAAACTAATTGGGTGATATTATTCATTTATATTACCATAGATCCCACAGACCGTCTGAACAACATACTAAAATTTCATTTTGATTAAGTCATTTTTACGGCAGTTATCGTGTTAACGGACAGACAGACAGACAGACAGAATGAACAAAGTCATAAACACCTTTCAACTTTGTTGTAAAGTGTCACCAATGAAGTCGCCAGGCAAATGTTTAAAATCAGCAATGACCATCTCTCAACCGGCAGCTATAAGCGTTCTCTGAACCACACTCTCTGCACGGCCTGGACGTAATATACCCTTAATAAATTCGCAAACTGCATGAAATCTGAATACGTGACTTTCGTTAGCTCAAACTAAGGAGTATATTCTTTAAAACTAAGCTTTAGCAAAACTAGAAACTGAGCTATGATTAAATAAATGAAATGCATAAGATTGAGGGAGTGATACTTAATAAAATATAACCCTAGGTAGTCTGTAACATTTTTCATTTTATTGATTGGATGAGGAATGGTGTATGCTGAACTTGCTCAAATCAACACTACGTTCTCAATAATTAATGAAAATACTTGCAATTAGAAAAAAATATCATTATCGAGAGAGAAGTAAAAGCGGAGATCGAGCATAATTAGAGTCTAAATAAACAAATTATAATAAAATAAAGATTGAATGTATCAAGTGTCTGGCCATTAGCAAATAAATAATGAAATAAAACAAAAAGCCTTTTTATCTTAAAAATTAATTTACTGTCTTATGGATTCTTTTCAAAGTCAAATAAAAAAAATTACTTTGCAATGCCTTGGGACCTGACGTGAACTACTACTGTATTGAATTTTGCAGCCATGAGTCACTTGGATTACCCATTAAACAGCTAACAGATGATAAAACAGACATAAAAACAAACAAATAGAGATCTTAATTTTAATTATTATAGATATATAATAAAATATGTTCTTTATGGGTGTTTTTGTCCATGTATTAGCTTTTCAACGTTAATGAATGAGCTAATTTGATTTTAAATCTCAGGGAGGACTGGTATGATGGTCGTCAATAATACAATTCTATTATGGGCACTCCATGACCAAAATTTGATGAATAACCATTGAAATGTTCGTGTTTTGAAAGCAATATCAATTAATGATCTGTGGTCTTTCTTCTTATATTTTCAAATACAAATGATAAATAAATAAATAAATAAACCCCTGCCTGTCGTTGCCATTGAGGACTGAAATGATGCCTCCTGGTTTCTAGGATAATCAACATTCCAGGAACTCACTGGAATAAAAGACCGTAACAAATTGAGAAGCGAGCTAGGTAGTCACAGCAATCACTTTTGGACGTCAACGGGGTCGAGCCCGTTCCATCCCCACGTCCATTACCTGTCTTGCAAACCGCAGGCCCACGAGGATTAGGCACAGAGAGTGACAACCGAGATGGCCGTTGCTGTACCTGTAGGGTCGAAATCACATGCTGTGCTCAACTTGTGTGGCATCCGTGCTTTGTTTACACCTAGGGGATTTCAGAGTGTCTTCTTCACGTCTTGAAAATAATTAAACTTATCTGATGTGTTCAATACAAAGCCACTTTGTTGCCCATCAGACTTAGGGATGGGAACAATTTGGCAAGCGAACCTTATACGCTCCGCCGATTTGTTCAATAAGGCTCACAACAAAACTGGATTTTTATAAAGCCGTTCCAAAATCAACTTTTCCGAACTTGGTAAATTACGCCCAAAATATATGATAATCTTTGCACCCTCATATTCATGCGAACTAGTGTTTTCAGCCATGAAACATAGGGCAAGGGATCTTAGAAATTGACTTACTGATGAGCATCTTTCTTTTCTCTTGAGAATCACCTCCTCATAGTTTAACCTAGGCTATGGAAAAAATGTTAGAAATAATCACTTCTTTGATTCGTTAGAAACTCAATCACAGTTTCATTCCGCCGGTCTATAGACTCCATCATTTTAAACATTCTGAATGAGCTTAAAATCATTTTAGTGGATATTTATCATTGTTTTGTATTCTTAATTTAAAAAAAAAATTAAATGAATTTTTAAGAAAAAACAATGAAAATTTTTGGTTATCCCCAAATTTTTATTTGTCCTTCTTGCAAGTAAATTTATCCATACCAGCATTAGATCAAGATAATTGGTGTCATTGGAGACGCCGTTTCCGATTGTTGATTATATGGAAAAATCTAATAATAGTTTATTATTAGCTTTCTTCTATATAATCAACAATCAGTCACAAGTTTTCTATAAAAAAATTTATTTATCTTAGTTTCTGATATTCATTAACTAGAATATGTATCCGACATAGTTTGTTATTACCCGACATAGTTGTAAAATATGTGCGAATTCTAAATCATCCATATTGCTTTTTAGAAAAATTTATAAAGTATTTAATTTAAATATTCTATATGGAATAAACAGTATAAGAATCTTTATTTTCACTTTACAGGGGAAAAAATATCCTATTCTTATTTACGAGCCAGAAGTTTGGTTAATATATGTAAAAGTAAACGTGGTAGTGTCAAATGATGCACATTCAGAAATATGTGAATTAAAAAAAAACCTTTTACCAAAATGAAATAAGCGGGTGTACGGGTGTACGGGTAATTTGGTGTACGGGTAATTAGTTCGAAAGGAAGAAAGTGTGCTATTTCAGTTTTCCAATATTTTTTACGTTTCGGGGTGACGCACACAAACATGTTTAATTTTCTGAATAAATGAGAAACTCTCGTTTCAAAATGTTATAAAGGCTTGATATTTGGTATATATGGATTAATCATTAGACGCAAAAACCAAGAATAGCGTTTTTTTTGTTTTGTTTTTTAATATTTATTTAAAGAGATGCTCCACAGAAAAACGTTCGAAATATGGACCGATAGTAAATCATACTTCGTGATGATATAGAGACTTTAAATTTAAAAAGTCGAAAATGCAATACATTCCTCGGTAATATTTTAAAACTTATCACAATACTACATTGATTTATTATATTTGAAAACTTAAACCTTCATTGAAAAAAATGAACTTCATTCAAATGACGGCATTGAAATATAAATTGCCTGGTTTAAATATCTCTAAAATGCAATACATTCCACGGTAATATTTTTAAAACTGTCATAATACTACGATAATTTATTATATTTGAAAACTTCATCGAAAACAACTGAAATAAATTCAAATGACGTCATAGAAAAAATAACACGCCTGGATCTCTCTATAAAAGCAGGATTTCATTCATTTCATTCATCACAATACTATAATAATTTATTTTATTTAAAAATTAAGACCATGGAGCTACAATTCATAAACTCTATGCTTAAAACTTCATCAAAAAAAATCGTCCTTCTGTTTATAAAATCAATTAATATTTCATTCATATCAGCCATGCAGACTCCATGGACTGAATTATTTTGTGTTAAAGAAATACAGTAATTCTAATACAACTCATTCTACATATTTTGCTGTTTACATTTTACATAGGTGAAAAATAGACTTAATTGTAGAAATAATCAAATTTGAATGAAAATTTAAACTCAAATATATTGTCATTGTGTTGTTTTAGTATGTAGATGCACAGAATTTAAACAAAAATAAAGTAGTTTTAGGACGGATACCAACACTCAATATGAATTAAAAAGAACTTTAAAAAATCACGATTTTGAAACAAGATGCATGCCATATATCATTTTGAAGTGGGTCATGTGATCGTTTCATATCATGGTCACGTGATCGTTTCATATAAGATGTGTAATTATTATTTTAATTTTTATTTAAAAAACTACTGAATATATTTCGCTGAATTTTTTTTTATATATTTTATGGAACAATTTGACTATTATCTAAAATTTTCGAAGCAATTTGTGAATTTTAAATCCGCTTAAAAAATGTTTGAAAAATTAGGTCCCATAGGGCTCAAAGTATTTCATTTTTTCAACCCGGGTTCAATCCAAAACTAATTGGGTGATATTATTCATTTATATTCCCATAGGTCCTACAGACCGTCTGAACAACATACTAAAATTTCATTTTGATTAAGTCATTTTTACGGCAGTTATCGTGCTAACGGACAGACAGACAGACAGAATGAACAAAGTCATAAACACTTTTCAACTTTGTTGTAAAGTGTTAAAAATGCGCAGTTTTAGTTTTTCAATACTAGCTATTTTAGGGTTTGCCGCATACCAAAAAGTTCGATTTGCCGAATACATGATAAACTTGAAATTTTCTGCGAAGGTCAATTATTCAATAATATCCTCGAAAAAAAAATCGAATATTTCAAAAATATTTGGGGGTGCTCCACACCGAAAAACTTTCGAAAAATAAAATGATAAAATATGTGCTTTACGATCAGATATAGATTATAAATTGGGTGTGAGGGTAAATAGTGTTATGAACTCCTTACCCCTCCATTTATTAATTAGTTTCTTTTCAATTTTATTTTAGGAAACGCGATTTCAAAACTCCATTTTGTTCTATTCATCATCATCATCATCATAACTCATCGTGCCTAGTGGCACATAAGGCCTTCAGCTTACATCGCCACCCTGTCGATCCTGTGCCGCAGTCCTTGGTTCTGACCAGCTCGCCCATCCCATCAAATTTATCTCCTGCTCCACAAGTCTCCTCCAAGCTTGGGTCGACCCGGAGATCTTTTTCCTTCGGGCGCCCAAGTAAGTGACACAGCAGGGATGTCATGCTGCGGCATTCTTAAGCATGTCCAGTCCATGTTTGTTCTATTACATTCGGCAAAATTTAATTTCGTTTTCGATTCGGAATTCTATTCTTATTTTGTATTCCAAATTCATAAATCGCCAAATATTTCCCTGCGACCTCAGGAGTCTCTCAGTCTGTTTCATTAACCCTTGGCGTTATGATACATTCCTGGCTCTTCGAGCGTTAACCCGGATGCACATTTCATATTGAAATGTACTGGTGCTATTTTATATGATGTCACGCGCGAGCGCACTTACATTAAGACGCTGACTTCTGAAGAAATGTAATTAGAGTCAGTTAGCGATGGAACCTTGAATACGTAGGACGCGTTTGCCCTCGGGGCACAAAACTGAATTCTTTATTCTAAATTCATTAGTCGGAAAATATTAAAATATGAAGATATAAATTAGTCTTGTTATGCTTTCCACGTGAAGGAAAAATATTCTTAAACATTCCATAGTTGAATTACATTTTTATGATGCCTGTTTTCAACATCGACGTCGCATCCAATGGCGTTTGTTTTTGCATGCCAAGAATTCTTACTCGTCTTTCAAGCAGTGATGTTCATGAATATGATGTTCTAAATTCCTACTGTATATTTGAAATATGCTCATTCGACGCTGAAAATAAATGAGGAGAAATTATCTTAACTCATCTGTGTCTGGTCATTTGCCAATCATGCCAACACGCAATTCACATCTTACCACCTCAACATATGACGCCATCCCGGCCTGTTACCCAAAATCTTCTACCCCAGCAGTTATATTCTACGCCTCGTCCTGCTGAATGATCTGGAACTTCCCGAGCGTTCCCGCCGTCGACGATCTCCGATATGCCGTGTAATTCCTCTTCGTGGGTCCGCTCCGATCACCCGCAGTACTTCAGACCCTTCGCGCCCGCCTGCAGTGTAGACGCTCCTATTACCTTATGCTCCTTGGATCTTCACCCTGCTACGATTACAGTCTTAACTTGGAATCCATGAATAGGTGCCAACAATAGTTCAAAAGAACCAAAATGTACAATTTCAGTTTTCCATTATCTATTTCTTTAGAGGTGTCGCCCATCAAAATGTTCTATTTGTGGAATAAATGAGAAACGCTTTATGTTAAATTAAATATAGACTTGAAATTTTCTCGTGAATAGAATTAGTTAGATTCACGAGAATGATGTCACCAAATTTATCGCATGATATTACATGTGAAAAGTGAACATATTTCTTAACAGTTAATATTTTTTGTCATTTATGGGATTTTGTAATAAATTTATTTGAAAAATGCACAATATCTCGAGAACGGTTCATGCTAACGTTCTAAAGTTTATGTCAATCGTTTTCTAAGGAAAAATTACATAAGAAATGTCTATTTGCGTAACTTTATTAAAGGTTTTGATTTATGGTTGATTTTTTCAAAATTTCACTCGAAAATTTAGGCGGTTCTGAACATTAATTTGTATTTTAAAACTATAGACTTCTAGTATTCACGGATTGTGATTTTTGTACCAAATTTCATTTGAATCTCTCCATTCGTTCATGAAATATCGTCTCCACAGACTCACTGACACACACACACACACACACACATACTTTTCACACACACAGACATTACCTCAAAAATGATCGATTCGTGATCAGGGTCTTGAAACTTGCTCTCCGGTAGAAAAACTCGAATTCGAATTTTCGACCCCGTTATAATACTTTCCTTATACATTATGTATATAAGGAAAGTAATAATAAATATTTGAAAACACCAATTATCCATATTGATTTTATCATCTGCTAATTTTATGATCTGCCATTGTACTAAATTTCAAGTACTACCTTAAAAAACTTGGAAGTCTCATTTCCATTGAACAATTTGAACGTATTTGTTTATGACACCCTCAAAAATTATAAATATTTCAAAACAGCAAGTTTATGAGTTTTATCATATGATCTAATTTTGTACCAAATAATACGTCAGATGTTCAGTAAACTTGGAATTTCGTACTGACTCGAAAATTCGAACATTTTTGCCTATAACACCCCTAAAACAATAAGACAATATCAATTATTCACATTAGTCTGTCTCATCATATGATCTTTTCTTTGTATCAAATTGCAAGTCCCTATCTCAAGTCCCAACCCTGGAGCTTCACGTTCATTTGACAAATCGAATCTTTTTACCTATTGCACTCCTTAAATTAATAAATATTTGAAAACGTCATCTATATCCCAGTGGATTTTATCATATGATCTGCACCCTACCTCCAAATTTCAAGACCCTACTTCAATGAACTTGGAGTTTCAAGTTCATTCGGCGATTCGAACAGTTTTGCCTATGGCACCCTCTAAATTAATAAATATTTGAAAACTTTAATCGTCCATGTTAGTCTTATCATATGATCTAACTTTGTATCAAATTCTAAATCCTTAGCTCACTAAACCTAAACTTTTTTTTTCGGCAATTCGAATATTTTGGTCATTATCGATAACTCAAAATTTTATATTTCCCTATTTTTGCAAACTATAAATTATCTGCTTAGTTTTGCTTGACCTGTGTATTAAATTTCAAGACTCCACGACATTTGAAAGCAATTTACGTCCGAAAAAATCGTTTGATGCTCTGCTCCCCCCCCCCCCCCTCCCCTAGAATGATTAAGCGGGTGGTTAAGCGTTGTGGTGATGATTAAACGTTGTGGATGTGTATTGCTGGAAAAACAGACAAATTTTAAGGATTATAGTATAGATAACTTGCACATTGTAAGAAACATGTGTAGTGTATACATTAATATTTAATAATTAATCGTATAATTATTCATTAAACACATAATAATATGACATTTAATTACATATACAGAGAAAGAAGATTGCTTGAAATGAAGACACATCTGAAAATATGAATTCTTAGGTTCCTTCATATTCACTACAACTATCAATGCACAGTAAAGCTTAGCATATGGAAAAACATTTGAAGCCCCCATGTATATGTGGTCTAAATTATTTTTCAATATCATTTGAAGGTTATATCATAAAAATGTACAACAATTTTAAGCAAAATACTGTGGAAATGTTCTTTATAAGCATTTTCAATGTCATCTAGAGGACAAATTGTAAGAGAAAAGAAATGTCTTGACTTCTAATTCAAGTTCAAGATCATTTTTAAGTGATTCAATGACATTTAGAAGTCATAAGACGGAGTTAATGTAGTAGCATGCCACGATAATTTTCAAAACACTAAAATAATATTTTATACAATAACTTACAATGTCATTAAGAGGTCAATTTATTAAAAAAGATTGCGTGTTCTGAACTCAAACCTAAGTTCCAGTTTATTTTTCGACCCATCGAACTTTATATCGATGTTTCAATGTCATTTAAAGGTTAAATATAAGTCATACGTTCTGGGTAATATACAAAAATGTCCAATCTGACTTCTGAGAGCCCTTGACACTTATGCATGACAGAAGTCGAATCCATTTGGATGATAGGGTATAAGAGGTCAATTCACGAAATCATACATCCCTTTTTCCTTTCTCTCCTTCATGAATTGACTCTTACTGGCAACCTGAAAAATTTACAAGAATATATCTATCTAACCTAAAGATAATAATTCCCAATTGTCCATCTGTATGGGTGTTTCGGATTTCTTAGGCACTTGCCGAATAGATAGAGACTTGAAATTTGGTACACCCGTTCTTTACAATCCAGGAAAAAATCGATTTTTTTTTAATGCACCCTTGAGGGGGATCTTCACCAAAACGTTTAAAAGGTGAAATGCTACAAACACATACTTTGAGATGAGATAGGAATTTAAATTTGGTGTAATGATAGATTTTTTGAAAAGGAAAAAGTGTGCAATTTCAGTTTTCCAATATTCGCTACTTTAGGGGTACCGCATTCCAACATATTCGATATGCCGAATGAATGAATAAAAGTTTTTTTTTTCAAATAAGGTAGTGACTTGAAAATTGATATACAGCACCATTAAACCCCTCTAAAAATTGAATTTTCAGAAATGTTCAGTAGGAGTGCTCTACACTAAAACATTCGAAATGTGAAGTGACAGAAAGACATACTTCGCGATGAGATAGCGATTTCAAATTTGGTGTAATGGTAGATTGTTCTGCAAAAAGAAAGTGCACAATTTCCAATATTTGCTGCCATAGGGGTGCCGCAGTTGCTTAAAATGTTCGATTTCCCAAATAATTAAGAAACGCATTCTTTGAAGTAAGATAGAGGCTTTGAAATATGATACAAGGGTTTATTGTACTATTTAATTCTCGGTAAATATCAAAGTTTTCCAAAAATATTCATTTAAGGGGGTGTGAGGAGGGCTCCACACATACACATTCGAAATGGGAAATGATGAAAACCTCATTCGGGTCAAGGGTAGATCAATTGATTAGAAGAATGTCTACAACTTCACTTTTCAATTATTGTTACTCTAGGGCTACTGCTCACAAAAATGTTCGATTTGCAGAATAAATGAGAAAAATCATCATTTAAGGGAGATAAAGACATCAAATTTAGAGTGCAAGGGAGAGAAATGCGATAATTCCCACTGGAAAAAAATATTTTTTAAATAAAATTTGAAGGAGGGAGGAAGTTCCACACCAAAACTTTCAAAGTATGGACAGTATGGTAAAAGTACATAGCAGTGCAATAGAAAAAGGAATTTTGGTAGCAGTATGGAAGGAAATATTTGGTAATTTTAGGGTGCCGCACATTGAAATATTTCACCGCCTAGACCAGAGAACTCGTCAAGAAGGCTAAGCATTTTAATCCCTGACCGGGCACTGAAATATTCGATTTGTCGGATAAATGAGAAAATACCCAGTCTTTAGTGAGATATAGATTTCAAATTTGGTACACAGATTGACAATTTATAAAATGATGTGGAAAAACTTTTTTTTTCTAAAATTGAAATTTAAAAAGAGGATGATGACCCATAATAACGTTCGAAACATGGACTATTTGGAAAATTCATTTATCAGTGTGATAGAAACTTAAATTTTGGTAACCGTATTAGGGAAAATAGGAAGAAAATTACTATCTGCAATATTTGGTAATTTGAGGGCGCCGTACACCGAAATATTCGATTTGGGCATGCAATAAACCCTGTATTTAGTGAGACATAGATTTCAAATTTGGCACGCAGATTAACAATTTCATAAGACGCTGAGGGTAAACAATTTTTTTTTCAGAAATTGAAATTCAAAAAGGGGATGATGCACGCACCAAAATGTTCGAAATATGGACTATTTGGAAAATGCATTTAGAAATGTAATAGAAGCTTGAAAGTAGGTAACCGTATAATGGAATATAGGAAGAAAATTCCTGTATGCGATATTTAGTAATCTTGGGGTGCAGCACACCAAAATATTCTATTGGTCGAATAAATGAGAAATACCCTGTATTTAGTGAGACATAGATTAGAAATTTAGCACACTTATAAACAATTTGATAAGACTCTATAGAAAAGCGAATTGTTTTCTAGAGTTCAAATTTGGAGAGGAGAAGAGTCAAACCACCGAAATGTGTAAAATATGGACTGTTTGGAAAATGCATTTATCAGTGAGATAGAACCTTACATTTTCGTAGCAGTATAGGTAGTTATAGGTCATATAATGAAAAATAGTAGAACATTTTTGTGACGTTACTTTAGGGGTGGTAAACACTGAAATGCTCGATTAGCTGAATATACATCCGTTATAAGTGAGATAGATATTGGACATGCGGTAAACTGCTAAACAATTTTAAATATACCTACTGGAAAAATAGAATTCTTCAAAAATGCACATTGCTCGGGGTTAAGTTAATTTTCAACGGGTATTCGGATAGTATACAGAATCTGTATACTAAATTATATAAAATATAGTTCAAACACTAAAAGTAATAAAAGTGCAGACTTATGTATATGAAAATAAAAATTTTCTTTTTATTCGTATTATTTATATTCGTATACTAAATCTAAAACAATACATGCATACACAGTACTTAAATAACCTAAGAATGAAAAATATTCTTCGAATCGGACAAAAAATGCATTAAACTAAATTATTAATTTAACCCAAATGAATTCCGCCCTATATGTTAAGTATAACTATATTAAATTCCAATCAATAAAATTACACGTAATCTCAATTTATTTTATAATCAATGGCGTTTATTTTATAAGGCATTATATATATATGGCATATATATATAATGAGTTTGAGTCTGTAGCGAAAGTCATGTGGTGTCCACATCAGATATTTTTTCAAAATTTTCGTACTAAATCAAAAATGTTTAGTTGGTAAGGTAAATCTCATGATGGACACTCGGGTTCGATTCCAGCCACTGCCAAAAAACTGCCGCCGTGTTCATGCGGAGTACGATCACGTTAAACATGTGGGTCCGAAAGTCCTTCCGAGAGGTTGGTGGTAGGGGAAGGAGTGTGTGTGTGTCAGTGAGACTGTGGAGACAAAAACTGACGAACGAATGGCGCGATTTGAATGAAATTTGGTACAAAATTCACAATATGTAAACACTGGAAGCCTATTGTTTTTATACGCAATCGAATGTTCAGAACTCCTTAAATTTTCGAGTAAAATTTTGAAAAAATCGTCAAAAAACCAAAACCACTAATAAAGTTACGAAAATAGACATTCCTTATGTAATTTTTTATTAAAAAGCGATTGACATAAATTTTAGAACGCTAATATGAACCGTTCTCGAGATATTGCACAATTTTCAAAAACATTATCAAAAAGTCATATAAAATAAAAAAAATATTTCCAATTGAAAAACATGTTCAGTTTTCATATGTAATACCATGCGATAAATTTGGTGACATCATTCTCGTGGATCTAGCTCGTTCCATTCATGAAAGAAGATACTTTGAGTAATACTTTTGTATTTGAATACTAATAGTCATTTATCTGCTGTAAGAATAACTTATTTCTTCGTCCATAACGCTTGGCGAGATTTTAGTGACGAATTTGGTGGAATATCGCCAACCTGGCGACTTTTTTAAATGTTGATAAATTAACAAAAACTCGTCAAATGGACAAAAATGACGCTAAATCAATGACGATTCATTGATGATGACGACATGGAAAATGACGACTCATTGACGAAAATTCAATATCTTGAAAAGAATATAAATAACTACTATAAAAATAATCTATTTTATTTTACTGTAAAAGTAGTAAATTCATTGCATTATGTAAGGAAAGTCATGTGCTACTCACATCAGATTTTTTTATTTTGAATCAATATTTTAAATTTGCGGGCCATTTCGCAAAGAAGGCGGATTTTTTTTAACATGATTCCAATATTTTCCCTATACATTACCATGTATTTCAGGGAAAGTAAAAGTAACACAAATATCTGAACCGTTGATTTTTTTTTCCTGTGAATACTGCTCAGATTTAGGACATCCGTTTAATTCATTGGCGGAACTCAATGAAAGTTAATTGTGAACTATTCGCGTTTTCTTTGGAAAATGATTACAGGATATAACGTACCGTTGCAGGTGTATAGTTTTGCGCTTATTGTAGTGTAACACACAGTGTCAATAATAATCTATACTCACTTTCTGCATTTGTAGCCATTGAAACGAAATTTTCATTTAGTAATGTGTTCCTGGAAATATCTGCATCGATATATTACACACTTGCAGTTATGCTGCGTTGAAAAAACGGGATGATAGTACATATTTTATATTTTCGTAAAAGCTATATATCGGTATAGGAAAAGTATATAGCGTCCGATAAGCAGCACATGACTTTCTATACAGATTTTTAATTCATTTTATCTTTTCTACTTTCCCTGCAATACATGGTAATTTTTACTTTCCTTATATACATAATGTATAAGAAAAGTATTGTGACAGGGTCGAAAATTCGAATTCGAGTTTTCGACGGGAGAGCATGTTTCAAGCAACCCTGATCACGAATCAAACATTTTTGAAGTGATGTGTGTGTGTGTGTGTGTCAGTGAGACTGTGGAGACGATAACTGACGTACGAATGGACCGATTCAAACGAAAGTTGGTACAAAAATCACAAACCGTAAACACTGGAAGCCTATTATTTTTATACACAATCGAATGTTCAGAACCCTCCTAAATTTTCGAGTGAAATTTTGAAAAAATCGTCAAAAAATCAAAACCTCTAATAAAGTTACGCAAATAGACATTTTTTATGTAATTTTTCATTAGAAAACGATTGATATAAATTTTGGAACGCTAACATAAACCGTTCTTGAGATATTGCACATTTCTCAAAAAATTATCAAAATATTTTGAAAAAATCGTCAAAAAATCAAAACCGCTAATAAAGTTACGCAAATAGACATTTTTTATGTAATTTTTCATTAGAAAACGATTGACATAAATTTTAGAACGCTAACATAAACCGTTCTTGAGATATTGCACATGTTTAAAAAAATTATCAAAAAGTCATATAAAATAAAAATAAATATTTCCTATTGAGAAGCATGTTCACTTTTCATATGTAATATCATGCGATAAATTTGGCGACATCATTCTCGTGGATCTAGGTCGTTCCATTCATGAAAAAAGATATTTGGGTAATACTTTTGTATTTGAACGCCAATAGTCATTTATCTGCTGTAAGAAAATCTTATTTCTTCGTCCTTAACTCTTGGCGAGATTTTGGCGACGAATTTGGTGGAATGTCACCAACTTGGCAAATTTTTTAAATATTGCTAAATTAACGAAAAACTCGCCAAATGGATAAAAATGACTCTAAATCAATGACGACTCATTGATGATGACTACATGGGAAATGACGACTCATTGACGAAAATTCAATATCTTGGCAATAATATAAATAACAACTATAAAAATAATCTTTTTTTTTTTTTTACTGTAAAAGTAGTAAATTCATTGCATTATATAAGGAGAGCCATGTGCTGCCCACATCAGATTTTTTTTATTATTATTAGAACGCAGACAATGCAACACACCTATTAAGTATGGAGTAATTATAAGCATGGTCGGGAAAGGATACCTTCAGGATGAAGATACCCAGCCATAACACAATAGCATGATCCTCATCCACAATCGTCCTGTTTACATATTAGAGTAGAATAATATTTACAGGTACATCCAACTTGGTGCAGTTGGAGAAAAGGTTATTGTGAATGACAAAATTGTTGGGAGAAAAAAAGAACTATAAATTTGAATATGCAAAAGCGAATAACTGGAGGACAATTTAGAAAAATAATTTAGAAATAAAATTTAGAAAGAAAAAAGATAAATAAATAAAAAATAAATAAATAAACAAGAATGATCAATAATGTATAAAGCATTGATTATGAAACACTTTCCAACTTCAATACAATTTTTATAAACATCTCTAAAATGCGATACATTCCTCGATAATATTTTTAAAATTATCACAATACTACATTAATTTATTACATTTGAAAACTTCAAACTTCATCGAAAAATATGAACTTCATTCAAATGATGGCATTGAAATATAAATTGCCTGGTTTAAGCATCTCTAAAATTCTTATACAACTCATTCTACATCTTTTGACGTTTACATTCCCCATAAGTGAAAAAATTAGACTTCGTTGTAGAAATAATCAAAGTTTGATGATCATTTAAACTCATATTGCAATTGCGTTGTTTCAGTATGTAGATGCACAGAATGTAAGCAAAACTAAAACGGTTTTAGGACGGATGCAACACTAAATATGAATTAAAAACTACTTTAAAAATAACAATTTTGACACAAGATGGATGTCATATTTTATTTTGAAGTGGGTCAAGTGATCTCTTCATATAATAGTCACGTGATCTCTTCATATAAAATATGTAATTAATATTTTAATTTTTATTTAAAAAACTACTGAATATATTTTTCTGAAAATTTTTTTATATATTTTATGGGATAATTTGAATATTTGCCAAAACTTTCGAAGCAATTTGTAAATTTTAATTCGCTTAAAAAATGTTTGAAAAATTAGGTCCCATAGGGTTCAATGTATTACATTTTTTCAATCCGGGTTCAATCCAAAACTAATTGGGTGCTATTATTCATTTATACTCCCATAGGTCCCATAGGCCATCTGAACAACATACTAAAATTTCATTTTGATAAAGTCATTTTTAAGGCAGTTATCGTGCTGACAGACAGACAGACAGACAGAATGAACAAAGTCATAAACAACTATGTTGTGTTCAACTATGTTGTGTTTTCAACATGTATATTTTCAACTATGATTATTTCTACAACGAAATATAATTTTCGCTATGGAGAAGGTAAACACCAAAAGATGCAGGATGAGTTGTATAAGAATTGCTGCACTTCTTTAACGCAAAATTATTTAGCTCTAGCGTCTGCGATACAGTTGATATGAATGAAACATTCATTGATTTTACTCAGAGAATCAGACGATTTTTTCGATGAAGTTTTAAACATAGAGTTAAATTACTTTACCTCCATGGTTTTAAGTTTTTAAATAAAATAAATAATTTAGTATTATGATGAAGGAAAGGAATGGAAAAACGTTTATGAATGAAATGCTGCTTTTATATAGAGAGCCAGGCGATTTATATTTAGATTACGTCATTTGAATAAAGTTCATTTGTTTTCAATAAAGTTTTCAAATATAATAAATTATTGTAGTATTATGATAATTTAAAAATATTACCGCTGAATGTATTGCATTTTAGAGATGCTTGAACAAGGCAATTTATATTTCAATGCCGTCATTTGAATAAAGTTCATTTTTTTCGATGAAGTTTTAAGTTTTCAAATATAATAAATTAATGTAATATTGTGATAATTATAAAAATATTACCGAGGAATGTATTTTTTTTTTAGAGATGTATAAATAAAATGCTTTAATCAATGCTTTATGCATGATTGATCTTTCTTGTTTCTTTTTCTCCCACAATAAAACATCAAAAAAGGTGAAAGCAAGTAAAAAAAAAGAAAAATAATTAAGATTAATTGACCGTATTGATCATAGATAACAATAAATTGGTCATTGATCATGAAAAATTGAAAACAGTACGCTGAATAAACTTAAGAAACTTCATTATCAGAAATAGTTTGGCCACAATAATACAATTTTTTATTTTATTTATAGAAACTGAGTTGGAACAAACGGGCTTAAACCAATTTGGTTTATTACAATTTGAAGGTTGAAAGAGGTGAAATTTTTTAGTAAAAGGGCAGTTATGGTATTTTAGTAATTTAGTACTTTAGTAAAAAGGCAATTTTAGTAAAAGGGCAATATTTAGTAAAAGGGCAATATATGGTAATGTATAGGAAAATATTGGAATCGTGTCGAAAATCGCAACTCGCGATTTCGACGGATTTGCACTTTTCTGGACCTCTAGAACAAGAAAAACTATTTTTAGAGTGATTTCTGTGTGTGTGCCTGTGTATATGCGTGTCTGTCTCTGCACATTTTGTATCCACTGTAACTGAGAAACTAATTGACCGAATTTCATATAATTTGTTAGATAAGGTCTTGTAGGAAACCCTGGTGCTGATTAGATTTTAGTACAATTCGGAATAAAAGAGCCTGCTTTTCTTTACGAAATGGCCCTCAAAATTTTCTGTATCCGCTCTAGCTGAAAAACCAATAGACCAAATTTCCCAAAATCTGGTAGATATATCACGTGTAGGTTAACCTGGTGCTGACTAGATTTTGGTATGATTCGGGAAAAAAGAACCTGCCTTTTTCCGTGAAATGGCCCGCAAGAATCGTTAAATTTAAAAATAAAAGACTACACATGCTCAAATGTATCAATTAAGTACTTATTTTATACATAATGTTTGACAACGAAAAGAATAAGACCAACCCCATTACTCTACGACTAGCCGTTCTCGAGATATCTTAGTTATTTCGCTTTTTTGCTAAGCCGATGTTGAGAATAAGACCCGTTACCAAATGAGAACGAAAATTAAATTAAGAGTGCAAATTCAGTGTAATTTAAAATAATTATGGGTGTTATTTAGTGCAATTAAACTCAATTTAATGAATTATGAATGAAATAAAGAGAAAATAAACTTGAATCTGCAGGGAAAGTCATGTGCTGCCCACATCAGATTTTTTCTTTCATAATTCATTAAATTGAATTTAATTGCTCAAAATAACAAGGATAATATTTTAAAACAAGAGAGATCAATCATTGATTATGAAGCACTTTCCAACTTCAATGCAATTTTATATAAACATCTCTAAAATGCGATACATTCCTCGGTAATATTTTTAAAATTATCACAATACTCCATTAATTTATTTTATTTGAAAACTTCATCGAAGAAAATGAACTTCATTCAACAGACGGCATTGAAATATAAATTACCTGGTTTAAACAACTCTAAAATGCGATACATTTCTCGGTAATATTTTTTAAATTATCAAAATACTACAATAATTTATTATATTTGAAAACTTCATCGAAAACAAATGGAATTTATTCAAAAGACGTCATCGAAATATAAATCGCCTCAATATAAAAGCAACATTTAATTCATAAACATTTTTCCAATCGTTTCATTCATCACAATACTATAATAATTTATTTTAATTAAAAATTTGAAAAATGTTTATCTACCATATTTATTTTAATATGTGAAACCTCTCTTATATATAAAATAATTAAACTCTTGGAAAGATATTTATTATATAATATAGCTCTTTTTTCTTTCTGGAGGATATAGAAAGAGTAAGAATTTAATTGAATTTGTTTTTCCCCTTATATTAAATAATTTTTATTTAAAAAACTACCTAACATATTTTACTGAAATTTTTTTATATATTTTATGGGATAATTTGAATATTTTCTAAAATTTTCGAAGCAATTTGTGAACTTTAAATTCGCTTAAAAATTGTGTGAAAAATTAGGTCCCATAGGGTTCAATGTATTTCATTTTTCCAACCAGGGTTCAATCCAAAACTAATTGGGTGATATTAACAACATTTCATCATATTCACAACAAATTTGTGTGTGTGTCAGTGAGTCTGTGGAGACGATAACTGACGAACGAATGGACCGATTCGAACGAAATTTGGTGCAAAAATCACAATCCGTAAACACTGGAAGCCTATTGTTTTTATACGCAATCGAATGTTCAGAACCCCCCCTTAAATTTTCGATTGAAATTTGAAAAAATCGTAAAAAAATCAAAACCACTAATAAAGTTACGCAAATAGACATTTCTTATGTAATTTTTCATTAGAAAACGGTTGACATACATTTTAAAACGCTAACATGAACCGTTCTCGAGATATTGCACATTTTTCAAAAAATTATCAAAAAGTCATATAAAATAAAAAAAAATATATTTCCTATTGAGAAACATGTTCACTTTTCATATGTAATACCATGCGATAAATTTGGTGACATCATTCTCGTGGAACTAGCTCGTTCCATTCATGAAATACTTTTAATAATACTTTTGTATTTGAACGCCTATAGTCATTTATCTGCTGTAAGAATAACTTATTTCTCGGTCCATAGAGCTTGGCGAGCTTTTGGCGACAAATTTGGCTGAATGTCGCTAACTTGGCGACATTTTTAATTGTTTCCAAATTAGCAAAAATCTCGCCAAATGGATAAAAATGACACTAAATCAATGAAAATTAAGACTAATTGAAGAAAATTCAATATCTTGGAAAAAATATAAGTATCTACTATAAGAATAACATTTTTTTAAACTGTAAAAGTAGTAAATTCATTGCATTATATAAGGAAAGTCATGTGTTGCCCACATCAGATTTTTTTTTATGTGAATACCATCTATATATTTCAGGTTTCTCTGGCGAAGAAACAGAGCGTTATGAAAAGTGTAAATACTTTGGACGCTTATATCCCGAACCTAATAGTAAATATCGTCTAGATAATTAATATAAAAAAATAGTTTCATAAATATTTTAATATTTTGAACTTTTTTTCCCTAAAAACTTAGTGTTTATTGTTTTGTTTTTTCATTTTTCTAACCTTCACTCAAAATATATAGTAAACTGCCGAATATAGATGTAAACAATAAACGACAAAAATGTGTACTAAAAAATTTAATGATAAAATCAGTATTTATTATTAAAAAAATCTCTTATAGTTCTCGAATAATCGTCTTATCAAGTTGAAGAAGTATGAAAATTTTACGTTTTTCAAGTTTGCAGTAATTAAAATCTAAAAGTGATAGATATAAATAATAAGGAAGGATTTGTATCTTTTTGAAAAACGTATAAGTGGAAATAATAAAAATTTTGGATCGAGTTTTGTTTCCGATATTACAAAAGTTGATTATGTTACAAAATGTTAGTGACTCAAAATCATTTCGGCTCCATCGGATTGTAGCTGTCGCCGATTTTTTTCTAGTAAACTTTGAGATTATATAGATGTGGATCTAGTTCCTATCTTTAGTTCTTCTAACTACTTCTTAATGGTTAAGTTGCTTTACTCTTAATGGTTAAGTGGCTTTATGCACTCAGGGATAACTGGGTCTTACAGATTATTCTGAAATGTTTTAACACATACTCAGAGCCCTACCCCCGTACCTGGGATTAGAACCCGACACCTGTTGATATGAAAGACAGAGCTCTGACGTTGAGCCAAAAGTCTCAATCATTATCTTAAGTTAAGGTTTAATAATTTAAGTTAAGGTTAAATAATTTAAGTTAAGGTTAAATAATTTAAGTTAAGGTTTAAACTGAGTCAGATTCACCTTGAACAATGTATTTCCTGTGGATGCAATGCACTGTGTACAAATATACACGTACATATAAGAAACCTCCAAATAAAATAAAGGCTCTCTATTTAGAAAGGAGAAGATGAAGACGAAGATAGAAGTAGGGGGAAGGATTTGGCATAGGCGGTAGCAAATTACTTGCCTTCGGGTGAAGGGGGGGGGGGAGAAAGAGAAAATGGAAAAGGACTTCTTTAGCGGACACACAGGAATAAAAAAACGTTTCTGATCGAAACTTCATCAGGAGAGAAGCCTTGGAAAGAATGTGCGACTGATTCAATGAATGAAGTTGGGAGGCTCGGAGGGTGCCGGAGGGGGATTGGAGGCAAAAAGAGAAGAAGGTGGAGAATATAAAAGGGGGGTATCGGATTTTTGTGGCGCCTGAATCAGTACCGATAAAAGCGGAGAGGTGGAGGTGAGTAGAGGAGGGAAAGCCCGCATTCAGAAGCGGAGTTTTCCTCGACGTCATTTGCAGTACGAACCTCAAAGAAAAGAAGGGAAGAGTAGGGATGTGTGCGTGCGTGTGTGTGTGGATATATATGTATGTGTGTGTGTGTTTGGTAAAAAATAGAGCGAAGGATTCGGATGGAGAGCGAGAGAAGGAGAAAGTTCCGTGGCCATGGTGAACTAGCCAGTGGATGGAAACGGGGTATTTTGCGACTATCTGCCTGAGGACAGAGAGAGATACCGGGTTTCTCCCTCTCTCTCTTCACTTTTTCGATGTTTTTTGTTTATTATTTTTTATTTTGTGCGAGTGTCGAGGCGTTCTGTCATTCCCTCTTGATTTCAATCGTTATGCCGGACAAAAGGGTGGGGCTGGAGGGGGAATCTCCCACGCACGCGCGCAGGAAGATGGAGATGAAGAAGAGGAGGGGAGTTATTTTGGTGGGCTACGTGAAAGGGGTTTTCTCTCTCTTTACTCTTTTATCTCCAGAATCCATCGGTCGTCCGTAATTGGTGAAATGAACACTTCTGAAAAGGCAGCTCTCCTCACATATAGGAGGCGCCCGGCTCATAGAGTTGCTGAGAGTTGGAAAAGAGATTTTCTGGGAGAAGGATGCGGTAAGACCCGCCTCCATTGTGAGTGGGGCTCTCACATAGAAATTTCTCTCTCTCTCTCTTTTAGTAGTGGCGGTTTTCAAGAGAGAGACGGATCTATATAGGGTGCCTTTTCAAAGGCACACTCACTCACACACACACACGAGACGCATTGAAAAGCGCGCGCGCGCCCCCAATGAAAGGAATTTTCGGAGTTGCCCTATTATTCGCCCGTCCCCCCTTTTCAAAAATATTGTGCGGAATTTTGTAAAGAAGGAACATTCCTTATCGGGTTGCATATTGTATTGTCTCAAAGGGTAGGCCCTTGATATCGTCCCGCACAATTCGCCGGCAGAAATAAAAGCATCGCGCCGAGCGAAACTCCGGCCAATGCGCCACAGACGACGCCAGTGATAGGCGACTTGCGCCCCGGATACGTTTCTCTGCAGGCCGCAGCCACGGTAAGTTCATACGCTGTGTTCTATCAGTCCTACAGTTGCATGACTTACCGATAGTAGCATGATTGCCCAGGTCCTGAAAATGGGAGATCTTGAGAATAGCGCCCTTGGTGACCTGCCACATTCCACGTGATATGATGGTATGGCCCGCCTCTTATTTGCCCTTATCTTGTATTTGGCAACGATCGACAAACCCGTGTTTATGCTGCCTGGTATACAACACCACGAATATTGGAGCGTTCATCAGCCAAATCATTTGATGCTTTCACTGTGTTTACAAACACTACCCTGAGCTCAGTTACGTGGTGATGCTTTTTTCATTGCACAATGTGTGACGCCTTATATATTCATTTAGTGGTATGTTCGTTTTCGTGATGCTGTCTCTTGTAAGGAAGGAACCTAAATTATAATTCCAAAGTTTTCATACTTATTGCTTTGTAGCGGAAGTCTCTTTTAAATGTCGATTTTGAAGGTCACATATGTATCTTCACTTCAGTTCAGAGAAATTAGTGCTTATACTCGAGATTTACAACATAATGTCGGCGAGCGACAGCAATGTGGCTCAAATAAATTACTAAGCTTACAGCCAGGATTTACAATCCGATGCTTACAACACAGCACTATGCCCTTGAGAGAGATCAATCACATCAAGTGTCCAGATAATTTTTTCTTTGTGGGTGTCCTCCGACAGTAAAAAGTTGACCTATGGTAATACAAAGTACTATGCTATCTTCTTGACAACATATCTTTGTTATTTATTTATTAGGAATTCGTTTTACAAAGAGTGCACATGTAATTGATAAAATCTATGGCACCCAATGTTCGCTTATTTTCATATTTTGATTCCGCCACTCATATTTACATCAATAGCAAAGTAATTTCATCTTTATATTACAAGAATTTTGCAATTTTAAGTAAAATAATTTCGAGACGTTTTGTATAATTAAAGCTATCCCAAATGAAATATTGTTGTTTTAAATATACCTATACGTTGTGATCCCTAGAAGCATTTTTTATATGGGTGCTCTCAGGTGGTAAAAGTTTGTTAAACTCCGTCATATAAGTTACTATGTAATTATATATTGACGACGTATCTTTGTTATTAGGAATTCGTTCGGCGGCTTTCATATAATCTATTGACTGAAGTTTTGATATGCATAGTTCCATTCCTTCGTGTTCATGATATATCATTTAAAGAATCTCTCAATGTGAATTGAAAATACTTTGGTTACTTGCTGAATAATACGAAATAACTAGATGATATAAAATCGTATGTCTTATTGATAGTATTTTATTATATATCAATAATAAAGCATTGAATTAGTCAGAAATAAAAGTCAAGTGCCTCTTTGCTCAGAAATAAAATATCGTTTCTTGTGACTATAATATTTACAGTAATGTCATATACATGTATATATAGTGATACTTACATAAAATTTACAGTCATGCCATGTATATATGTATAGACAGTGAAATCTACATAAAATTATCAAGAAGAAAATATGCTTATTAATAAATACTTTTTACAGTCCAAAGAACACAGAATATGCTCTAACAAAATCTATGTACGATGGTATTAATTTTAACTATTGCGATTCTATTTTAGATAAATTCGCTCTTATGCATATACAATTTCAATTTCTGTTAGCAAGAGAGAATTATTATTTTAATATTAAATAGTCATTCTGGCAGGTATGTCGGTACAAACAGGGCATTCTCTAGTACGAAATATTTTCAACAGGTGTTTTTCAAAATTCTACGTTTATAAGGATAACTTTGTATCCCAAAAGAACACAAAGTTATATCGTAATAGACTTTTTTTTTAGTTCCCTTTTCCGTATTTCAGCGGTTTGGCTCTTTTTCTTTCTTTTTAGCTTTTGACTCTAAAGATAAGTCAAAAAAATATGATGTGGGCAGCACATGACTTTCCTTACATAATGCAATGAATTTATTACTTTTACAGTAAAAACAAATAGGTTATTCTTATAGTAGATACTTATATTCTTTCCAAGATATTGAATTTTCGTCAATTACTCGTCATTTTCATTCATTTAGCGTCATTTTTATCCATTTAGCGAGATTTTCATTATTTTGGCAACATTTTAAAAAGTCGCCAAGTTGGCGACATTTCGCCAAATTCGGAAAAATAAGTTATTCTTATAGCAGATAAATGATTATTGGCGTTCAAATACAAAAGCATTACTCACAGTATCTTTTCCCATGAATGGAACGAGCTAGATCCACGAGAATGATGTCACCCAATTTTTCGCATGGCATTAAATGTGAAAAGTGAACATGTTTCTCAACAGTGAATATTTTTTTTAATTTATGGGATATTTTGATAAATTTATTTGAAGAACGTGCAATATCTCGAGAACGGTTCGTACTAGCGTTCTAAAGTTTATTCCAATCGTTTTTTAAGGAGAAATTACATGAGAAATGTCTACTTGCGTAACTTTATTAAAGGTTTTAATTTTTTGATGATTTTTTCAAAATTTCACTCAAAAATTTAGAGGGATTCTGGACATTCGATCGTGTTTAAAAAGAATAGGCTTCCAGTATTCACGGATTGTAATTTTTGTACCAAATTTCGTTCGAATTGGTCCATTCGTTCGTCAGTCTCCACAGACTCACTGACACACACACATACACAGATACCACCTCAACGTCTGATTTCTTTCACAATTCTTTCAAACGTCTGAAACTTCTCACAATACTTGTAATAAAAAAAATTAAATAAAAAAATTTAATTGGCTGAAAAACAAACAAACACATTTCAACATTTAAATGCTCAAATATTTAAACTAATTCTAAGATATGGAAAAATACACTTAGCGAATTCTAGATATAAACAAAAATGTTTTTACATTTATTTATTTTATGATAAAATTAATTATAAATATTTTTAGTTTAACCTATATTTGTGTGAGCCAGATTAACATCATTGGGGGCTACTTATTTTACAAAATTTTTCGATTTTAACAAGTAACTATTAATTTCGTTTAAATTTCCTTACAGAACAGCCTCCCAATTGTCATTTGCAGGATATTTTATTATCATTAGGCTTTATAGATATTGGTTTAGAATATTTTTTTTGTGCATGTTTTATCTAATGAATTTTTAAAGTCATTTTTATCATCAATTCAAGAAGTAAAAACTGACAAATTTTTAATCGAAAATACCTGATGTCTCCAACACAAGCCTTTTTCTATGGATAAATAATTTTGGATTTCGTGGGCAAACAATAACTCAAAGCGTTTTCTGATTACTAAATACAGCTAAAAAGCAATAATTAATTATTGTTACCTGTTTAAAAAATCTGATGTGGGCAGCACATGACTTTCCATATATAATGCAATGAATTTACTACTTTTATAGCAAAAAAAGAATAGATTATTCTTATAGTAGATACTTATATTCTTTCCAAGATATTAAATTTTCGTCAATAAATCGTCATTTTCATTGATTTAGCGTCATTTTTATTCATTTGGCGAGATTTTTGTTAATTTGGCAACATTTAAAAAAGTCGCCAAGTTCTCGCGACATTACGCAACATTTTTCACTAAAATCTCGCTAAGCGCTATGGACGGAGAAATAAGTTATTCTTACAGCAGATAAATGACTATTGGCGTATTACTCAAAGTATATTTTCTTATGAATGGAACGAGCTAGATCTACGAAAATGATGTCACCAAATTTATTGCATGATATTACATATGAAAAGTGAATATGTTTCTTAACAGTTAATATATTTTTTTTAATTTATGGGATTTTTTGATAAATTTATTTGAAAAATGTACAATATCTCAAGAACGCTTTATGCTAGCGTTCTAAAGTTTATGTTAATCGTTTTCTAGGGGAAAATTACATAAGAAATCTCTATTTGTGTAACTTTATTAAAGGTTTTGATTTTTTATTGATTTTTTCAAAATTTCACTCGAAAATTTAAGGGGATTCTAAACATTCGATTCTGTTTAAAAACTATAGGCTTCCAGTATTCACGGATTGTAATTTTTGTTCCAAATTTCATTCGAATTGCTCCATTCGTTCTTGAGATATCGTCTCCACAGACTCACTGACACGCACACACACACACACAGAGACATCTCCCCAACAATGTTCGATTCGTGATCAGGGATGCTTGAAACGTGCTCTCCTGTCGAAAACTCGAATTCGAATTTTCGACTCCGTCACAATACTTTCCTTATACATTATACTATGTATATAAGCAAAGTAAAAAACGATAGGTTAGTTGATGTTATCATATAAAAAAGCACTTGTTGAATTGTTGTTACGATTTGAATATCAATAGGTTTTAGCGATTTTAAAAAGAAATAGGTTAATAGTTGTTATTGATTTGTAGAAATATATCATATTACCGGTTGATAATTTCGATAGGTACAGATAGCTCTTCCCCTTGGAAAAATAAAATTTCTAATATTGAGAACGGCTCATAATAGCTACTAAATAATAGTGTCAATTATTACTAAATAATAGTATTAACTACTAAACAATTGCTTAAACTACTACTAAATAATAGTATTAACTACTAAATAATATTGCTAACTACGTAGAAGAAGAGCGCTATTTACTTTTAAAAGTATCAAAACATTTAATCATTTGATAATAGTGAAAGCATGCCCCTTTTTTCCCCCGAGAATGTCTCTATTTTATATCAAAACATGAAATATTTTGAGAACAGCGAATTTTAGAGTCTTGTAATTGATGATGTTTGATAAAAAAAATGACATATTAAATACAGTACCCTACACAGAAAATGCAACATCATGAAAGAGCAAATAGAATGTGAAGATAAAGGACGCACAGACAGAGATGGCATATATAAATAAGTGATGTTAATTGCAGAAGGATAATGCACTGCAGTAATGGCATAGACAGTAGGAATGCAGTAATGGCTTAGACAGTAAGAATGAAGTAATGGCATAGATCAGTAGGCAGTAGGACCACCTTCTGCCGCGACATAAGCAACAACCCGTCGAGGAACAGATGCAATAAGCGTACGGATAATTTCCTGAGGGATGGATGACCACATGCCTTCAACCCCCCCCCCCCCACCACCACCACCACCAGGTTGTCCTCTGTTTGCGGCGGGGCAGGGCAGTCAAACCTCGCCCAATCACGTCCCATAAATGCTCAATGGGTGAGAGATCTGTTGACAGCGGAGGCACTTGAGGAAGCACCTGGGTACCTTGCAGGGCTTGTCTGGTAATGGTTGCCGTATGTGATCTCACGTTATCTTTGAAAAATACAAAAATAATAACAATAAATTCAGAACATCAAATTAATAATAAGTAGTTCTTTTTAGGTTGAAAACTCTCAAGTATAATATGAGTCATCGTTTTATGTATTACTTATTCTTCTGAGGCCCAATTGTGGCATTGAATTTGGGGGTCAGAACTAACGGCTCGTTTCTACGTCTACTATATTTTGCAGCCGATTGTGCCTATGCTTTGTAGAAGTAGGTCTATGCTTTCAAGCCATCCAGGTTACATTTACCAACAAGACAACGCTCGATCGCATACTGCACAACTTTCTCAATAATACCTTCGAGGATTTAATTCCCTTCCATGGCCAACCAGGTTCCCAGACATATCACCAATAGATCACGTCTGGGACATGCTGAGACGGTAATTGCAGCCTTCTCAGAATTCCACTGAATTAACTGAGCAGTTCCAATATTTGTGGCAGAATCTTCCGCAAATGAACATAAGCAACAACTTAATTGACTCCATGCCGCACCGAATATCGGCTTCTTCTTCTTCGAGCCAGACTATCCAACTCACCCGAAGGTATAAGGTATCTGTTTGGACGGTCTGAATGTGTCACCCAATTTAGACCGGAACACAGAGGAAGAGGCACCTTCCGCTACCGCCAGCTTCTCGGAAGGACTTTCGGATTCAGATGTTTAACGTGATCGTACTCCGCGTGAACACGATGATGGTTCGGGCAATGGCGGGAATAGAACTCAGGTCGTTCGAGTGCCATCCCCAAGTGCTAACCATTTGGCTGTCGGCCCTCGAATATCAGCTTGTATAGTTGCCAGGGGGTGGATTTACCACTTACTATAATGCTATCTTCTTGTTGCCACCAATTTTTAACAAAACGCTTTTTGTTCCGCATATCCCATTTTGTACGACTCTCCCCTCTACAATGTAAGAAGAAGAATGTAAAAAGAATAAGGAAAAGAAATAAAAAAAAAATTCTTAATTGGGTTTCATCTGATGCTATTCAGCAAAGTTAAGAAAATTAGCATTTTAATCCAGATGATTTAAAAATCCAGGAAGAAAAAATCCTGATAAATGGGATCTACCACTTAAATATACATGGGTAGACAAATTTGAAAAAAATAACAAAATTAAATATTATTTTAGAGAACTTTTAAAGCAGCTGCACAACGCACAAATGCCAGAGTCGTTTGGAAACCACCGGTTGTGAGTCACAGTTTTAAATGGCAAGAACGAATCACAAAAATACGAGATCAGCAAGAGAAGAGAACTGAAGATTCCAAGTTGCACACAGAGATCTTTCTGAGGGATACTTACTGCATTTCGTTTTCTTTGCCGAGAAAGTCTTGACACCGTAGAAACTGTTTTAAAGTGAAATGGAAATACACTATTCTTGTTGCTATACATGTTTTGTAACTTGATATGCTTATAACTGACTGTTGATTACATTTGAAAGATAATATAGTGAAATAGAAATGCACTATTTTCGTTACTATAATTGTTTTGTAACTTGATATGATTATAACTGAGTGTCTGTTACATTTAAAAGATAATATAGTGAAATAGAAATACACTATTTTCGTTGCTATAAATATTTTGTAACCTGATATGCTTATAACTGAGTGTTTGTTACATTTAAAAGATAATATAGTGAAATAGAAATACACTATTTTCGTTACTATAATTGTTTTGTAACTTGATATGCTTATAACTGAGTGTTTCTTACATTTAAAAGTTAATATAGTGAAATAGAAATACACTATTTTCGTTACTATAATTGTTTTGTAATTTGATATGTTTATAACTGAGAGTTTGTTTCATTTAAAAGATATTACAGTGAAATGGAAATACCCTATTTTCGTTGCTATAAATGCTTTGTAACTTGATATGTTTAATATAACTGAGTTTTCGTCCCATTTAAAAGGTAATATGTTATTGGAGTAAAAGAGTTAGAGAAGGAAACTATTGTAACAAACCTGTGAATAAAATATATTTTTTTTAGTAAGCAACATTAAACAGAAAATACAACTGTGGTGAAAATAAGTCAAAATTAAAGTATGACAGAAATGCAACGTTATTTCTTCGTTTGGTGCTACTTTCTGACAAAAATATTTTATTTACGGATATTTTTGCAACAGTTTGGTCGAATATTTAAAAATGTAACAATTAAAAAAAAAATGATGCGTCCAACACGTGGCATTTCCTACAAATATACTAATTTCGATATTGTAGGAAAGTGATAGATTTTTATATTAGAAAATCATTTGTTTATGAGCTATATCAAGCTTCTTGTATAAAAATGGGGTTTCCAATATAATGAGAACAGTTCGTAATAACCTTAAAATAAAAATTTTATGGTTAAAAGTGCACACGAAAAATTCATTCATAAGAAATTTATTGATATATAAATATTTTTTTTTAAATTACTAGTAAATGTACCTGACATTGTTCCGGATTTAAGATGATAACATCTTATAAAACTCTCCCACCAGAACATCCAGAGAATTCTCGAAAACCAAACAACGCTTTCACTATACGCCCACTTAGATAAAAATATGAATAACTTACTGAGCGGGCTTAGTACCTCCTAAGAAAACATACGAGGTGCATGTAACGGCCTTTGTTAGCTCAACCTGAAAAGCATGGCCTCTAAAACTAAGCTCTAGTATAATTAGAAGCTGAGATTTAGCGTTATCAAACGAATATATTTTATGTTTCTTTCAAAACACCTCATATCGAGAAAACAAAACAACGCTATGATTAATTTAGAACGAAAAAAAAATACAGAAAAATCTTTATCCGAGAAGTAAAATTAAAGAAATTAAATGCTATCTCCATTTCATTAAAATATTGCAATTTTTAATACAATACTCATAATAATAATATATTACCAAATTTAAACTTAATATTTTAAATTCATAAAGTTAAAAACCGATAAATTAAATCTATTATTTGCAAACGACTGTTTTTAATCTAGCCAAAATGCCTGCTATTTAATGAAAACACATGTTTTCATATCTTTTGCATTCAGAAATCGTCTGCTCGAAATGAAACTGATTCTGAAGACGAAATTACGACATATTTTCGACTTTAAATGTCCATAACTTTTAAACTAATTCGAATTTTAAAAGTACCTCGCCGAGTCATATCGTCCTGGGTCCTCAGGTACCTCTGTACCGAATTTCGCTGCTGTCCAAAGTTACGATTTTCCGCTACATACGACACAGATGCGCAAAAAACCAAACACACAGAATTTTCTTTTTATTATGTAAGATTTAATATTTTTATGGATTTTTACATTTTAGATCAAAAGTATGCAATATCTCGAACTTAGCTGCATATAAATGATGTTATTTGCTTCTAAATAAAATACACATTAAAAATATCTATTTGCAGTTCTAATTAATATTTTGTAATATTTTTTTTTTCATTTTTGAAAAACAATATATTTGAAAACTTGCGCCTTCTGCTGATCCGGACACCTTAAAAATCAGTAAATCTCTTATGTATACCAACTGAAATAATTGTTCTAAATTTATAATATTTTTTAATAATTTTTTTAATATTTGAATTGTTCAATTTTCTCGGAACATCCTGATCATAGACAGATATATTGCTGCTATTGAGAAATGTACAATTCGTATTCAAAGATGCTCAAAACATATACATCCATCAACATCCGTAGGATTTTCGAACTCTTCAAAGTGATTTCTCTTTACATATACTATATATTATAAAGAAAATAAAAAGTAATATAAAATACCTGCAACTCTATAAACCACTGAACTTTCAGATGTATGATCCACAATGTATCATTTTCATTTAAATCACACGGAATTAAATAGTTTCTATGATTCCAAACTCTCCCTAATCAAAAGTCTCCATAATTTTGCTGCTATAATATAAATGTATCAATATCGATTTGTCACATTATTCTTCACTTATGTTTTAATAATAAAACTTTCATTAGAAAAAAGATATCTATACACTAACACCAACTGGAAAAGCATCTGACTCCTAAAATAGCTTGCTAACAGTGATGATATAAATCAAACGCATCCTCCTGAAATAGCGACTCCTGAAATAGCGTGCTAACACTGATGATATAAATCAAACGCATTTATATTGATTGATGTTGATAAATATAATTACTTTCCTTATACACATATAATGTATAAGGAAAGTATTGTGACGGGGTCGAAAATTCGAATTCGAGTTTTCGACGGGACAGCACGCTTTAAGCATCCCTGATCACGAAACATTTTGGAGGTGATGTCTGGGTGTGTGTGTGTCAGTGAGTCTGTGGAGACGATATCTCACGAACAAATGGAGCGATTCGAATGAAATTTGATACAAAAATTACAATCCGTGAATACTGGAAGCTATTGTTTTTAAATTTAATCGAATGTTCAAAACCCCCCTAAATTTTCAAGTGAAATTTTGAAAATTTCATCAAAAAATCAAAACCTCTAATAAAGTTACGCAAATAGACATTTCTTGTGTAATTTTTCCTTAGAAAACGATTGATATAAACTTTAGAACGCTAGCATGAACCGTTCTCGAGATACTGTACATTTTTCAAATAAATATATAAAAAAATCCCATAAATTAAAAAAATATATTAACTGTTGAGAAACAAGTTCACTTTTCATATGTATTATCATGCGCTAAATTTGGTGACATCATTCTCGTGGATCTAGCTCGTTCCATTCACGAGAAAAGATACTTTGAGTAATAGTTTTGTATTTGAACGACAATCTGCTATAAAAAATAACTTATTTCTCCATCCATAACGCTTGGCGAGATTTTGACGACGAGTTTGGCGGAATGTCGCCAACTTGGCGATTTTTTAAATGTTGCCAAATCTCGCCAAATGGATAAAAACGACGCTAAATCAATGAAAATGACGACCTATTGACGAAATATCAATATCTTGGAAAGAATATAAGTAATCTACTATTAGAATAAGCTATTTTCTTTTACTGTAAAAGTAGTAAATTCATAACATTATATAAGAAAAGTCATGTGCTGCCCATATGATATTTTATTTATATAATTTTCATGGTCATCAAAAAGCTATACTATGATTTGCATATTTTTGTAACTTGTTTTTCTATAACAAATTATGTTTATGTTATCGATATCTTTAAATTCTAATAATCTTTATTCTAATCACACTAATGACAAAATTATATCTCTTTCTCGTGTTTTTATGACTTACCGAAATTTAAAATATCATTTTATGAAGATACGGTAATTTATTTATGAATATCGTCCACGATTTACAAACGACATACACATACAGACACACAAAAAACGTTTAAATCAATGACATAACAATTTACATTCCAAAACAGTTAAAACGTCAGATTTTATAACGTGCTATCAAAATCTAATCCAAATATTTACAGCTGAACAATTTTGCTTCTATTCTATAGCATAAAAAAAGTAAAATTATGTTTTTTACCTCAAATTTTGTAGTAATCTCTAGTGTTGTTAATCTTGTTGCATTGCAATAAATCTGTGAATGATTTTTATTTTGTTTAAAAATTTATTGGATTAAAATTCAGATAATATTAGAAAATGGACAATAAAAAATATGGAGTTTAGGAAAATATTTAGTTATTTTAAATTAGCACCCATAATTAAGGCACATTTAATTATCGAACCATAGCGAAAAATTGGTTACATTCGACATTTTTTAAAAAGTCGTTAAAGTGACAGAACTGACGGTAAACTAATAAAAAAAAATCTGATGTAGGCAACACATAACTTTCCTTATATAGTGCAATGAATTTACTACTTTTACAGTTAAAAAAATGTTGTTTTTATAGTAGATACTTATATTCTTTTCAAGATATTGAATTTTCTTCAATTAGTCATCATTTTCATTGATTTAGCATCATTTTAATTCATTTGGCGAGATTTTCGTTAATTTGGCAACATTTAAAAATGTCGCCAAGCTGGCGACATTCCGCTAAATTCGTCGCCAAAATCTCGCCAAGCGTTAGGGATGGGGAAATAAGTTATTCTTACAGCAGATAAATAACTATTGGCTTTCAAATACAAAAGTATTACTCAAAGTATCTTTTCTCATGAATAGAATGAGTTAGATCTAGAAGAATGATGTCACCACATTTATCGCATGATATTACATATGAAAAGTTATCATGTTTCTCAACAGTTAACATTTTTTTTTTTAATTTATGAGATTTTTTTGATAAATTTATTTGAAAAATGTGCAATATCTCGAGAACGGTTCATGCTAGCGTTCTAAAGTTTATGTCAAAGTAAATGTCTATTTGCGTAATTTTATTAAAGGTTTTGATTTTTTGATGATTTTTTTTCAAAATTTCACTCAAAAATTTAGGGGGGTTCTGAACATTCGATTGTATTTTAAAACAATAAGCTGCCAATATTCACGGATTGTGATTTTTGTACCAAATTTTATTCGAATCGCTCCATTCGTTTGTGAGATATCGTCTCCACAGACTCACTGACACACACACACACACACACATCACCTCAAAAATGTTCGATTTGTGATCAGAGTTGCTTGAAACGTGCTCTCCCGTCGAAAACACGAATTCGAATTTTTGACCCCGTCACAATACTTTCCTTATGCATTATGTATATAAAGAAAGTAATAATTAACGGTGTAAAATCAAAATAAAAGTTGAATTTAAATTTTAAATTTTGTGAATGGATTGGAATTCAAACTAATTAATAAGCGGATGTTATATTAAGTATCTTTCAATAGGGTCTGTCTGTCTGTTCGTCTGTCCCATTTGGCGACCTTGGAGCCTTTGAAACATATCTCAAAATTAGGAAAACAAAGTAAAATTGTCAAAATTCTGCCAAATTTTCAAAAATTCAATAAATCAGGAAATATACACAATTAATTTAAGTTAAACTTATTTTATAATTTCCGTCATTGTGTGGAAATTAATTTAATGTTCCTTATTGAAACCATAGCAACTTTAACTATTCGTGGGACAGTTACAGTTTATAAGAGGGTCTAGGGGGATCGTGAATTAATTTCGTTTTGTTAAGGTATGGTATAGTATATATTTTTTGATAGGGTATGCCCGTTTATCCATTCCACTTGGCGACAAATTTGGTAATTTTTACTACAAATTTGACGACTTTGTTAAAATGCTGCAAAATAATAAAAAAATAACTCGAAATGGCGTAAAACGTTGTCCGAAACGTAAATAGGAACGAAGGACAATTCCTACCTTACCGATATTATTATTTAACCAGTACGGTATTATTTGTGAAATGTGTCAGTGGTATTTATACATCTTAACAAATGAAATTATCAAGTGATTAACATTTACTTACTCCTTAACGTACCGACAGAATATAACAAATTGACCATAATATTCTCCATATGCAGCTCAAGAGAAATTAATCCTCTTTATAAACAGAGAAAACAGTTATATCTTTAAAAAAGTTTTTTGTAAAAGAAAGGGTGGAGGGCAAGGTTTACTAGTTCCGCTTATGCCCTCGTATGCACGTATCACAGACAAACCTGACAAAATAAATAAACAGCAGAATACATATGTAAATTAGATCTAATTCTCGACAACATCAAGTTCAAAACAAAAGTTATCTGTGCTGATATAATGGTGATAGGGGTTTCCCTTTCATATTTCTACATATAATATTTAAAAAGTTAGTTAGATGCAATATCGATTTCCAGATATATAAAAATATTTTCTTTTAATGCTTACTTTCTCCTTGTTTAAATCTCCCTAATTGGTGAAATAAAATACTGCTTCTGATGAAAAAAATCTGATGTGGGCAGCACATGACTTTCCCTGCAGACGTTTATATTCACGTTCTCTTTATTTAATTAAATTTTTACAGATTTTGCCCAATTTTTGCCCAATCATACCAAAATCTAATCAGCACCAGTGTATCTCGCAAGTAACTTATCTACCAAATTTTGTGAAATCTGGTCAGTTAGTATTTTAGCTAGAGTGGATACATGAAATTTTTGCGGGACATTTCGCCAAAAAAAGGCGGGTTCTGTTTTTCCGAATTGTACAAGAAACTAAGCAGCACCAGGAGGAAAGAGAACCACAAGAAACTAATCACCACACCCAAGCGACTTACTTACCAAATTTTATAAAATTTGTTCCATTAGTTCTTGAGTTAGAGTGGATACATGCATTGCACACACACACACAGAGACGTCACGCTGAAAATAGATTTTTCGCATTCTAGAGGTCTCAAAATGTGTAGATCCGTCGGAAACTCGAGTTGCGGTTTTCGGTATGATTCCAATACTTTCCCTATACATTACATGTATTGCAGGGAAAGTAAAAATCTGATGTGGACAACACATGACTTTCCCTGCAGACTTATATCCACGTTCTCTTTATTTTAATTAAATTTAATTCACTTTTAATTCACTTTTAATTCTCATTTATTAAGTGGATTTATTTTCAAAGGTGGCGTAGAGAAAATACGAAAAAACTAAAATATCTCGTGAACAAGTAGTCCTAGTGTAATGGGGTTGGTCTTATTCTTTTTCATCGTTAAAAATTACGTATAAAACAAGCATTTAATGGATATATTTGATCATACGTATGTATTTATTTTAGATTTGACGATTTTTGAGGGCCATTTCGCAAAAAAAGGCAGGTTATTTTTTTCCGAATCGCACCAAAATCTAATCAGCACCAGGGTATCCCACAAGTGACTTATCAACCGATTTTTTGAAGTTCGGTCCATTAGTTTTCCAGCTAGAGTGGATACAAGCTTTTGCGGGCCATTTCGCAAAAAAAGACGAGTTCTTTTATCACGAATCATACCCAAAACTAATCAGCACCAGATTCGCCCACAAGTGAGTTACCTACCATATTTTTTATAATTCGGTCCATTAGGTTTTGAGTTAGAGTGGATACAATATCTGCACAGACAGACAGACACACAGACACACACACAGACGTCACGCTAAAAATGGTTTTTTCGTATTCTAGAGGTCTGGAAACGTGTAGATCCGTCGAAAACTCGAGTTGTGATTTTCGGCATGATTCCAATACTTTCCCTATACATTACCATGTATTGCAGGGAAAGTAAAAAATCTGATGTGGGCAGCACATGACTTTCCCTGCAGACTTATATCCATGTTCTCTTTATTTTAATTAAATTTATTTCACTTTTAATTCAATTTTCGTTCTCATTCGGTAACCGGACTTATTTTCAAAGGTGACGTAGAGAAAATACGAAAAACTAAAATATCTCGAGAACGGCTAATCCTAATGTAATGGGGTTGGTCTTATTCTTTTCTTCGCTAAAAATTACGTAATAAACAAGTATTTAATGGATATATTTGAGCATACGTAGCTCTTTAGTTTTGATTTGGACGATTTTTGCGGGCCATTCTGCAAAAAAAGGCAGGTTATTTTTTTCTGAATCGTACCAAAATCTAATCAGCACCAGGGTGACCTATACGTGACTTATCTCCCGAATTTTGTGAAATTCGGTCCATTAGTTCTTCAGCTACAGTGGATACAAGCTTTTGCGGGCCATTTCACAAAAAAGGCGGGTTCTTTTATTCCGAATTGTACACAAAACTAATCAGCACCAGCCCCGCCCACAATTGACTTACCTACAAAATTTTGTGAAATTCGGTCCATTAGTTTTTTAGTTAGAGTGGATACAAAATCTGCACAGACAGACACACAGACACCCAGACAGACAGACACACAGACAGACAGACACACACACAGACGTCACGCTAAAAATGGTTTTTTCGTATTCTAGAGGTCTCGAAACGTGTAGATCCGTCGAAAACCCGAGTTGCGATTTTCGGCATGATTCCAATACTTTCCCTATACATTACCATGTATTGCAGGGAAAGTAAAAGCAGTTATGCTAGTCATATGCGGATATTCAAACGAAAGATTAAATGCTTTAGACTATATCTATGTTTAAAATGAATATGATTGCGCACTGTTCCAAAACTATAATGATTTAAAGACATTTGTGCTATTCATCTGTACTGTGGACAATGTGAACAGTTTTCTATTGTTATTTTTCCTACAATATATGGTAATGTAGAAAGTATTAAAATCATGTCGAAAATCGCAACTCGAGTTTTCGACGGATCTACACGTTTTGACACCTCTAGAATTCGAAAAAATCATTTTTAGCACGACTTCTGTATATGTGTGTGTCTGCGCAATGCCTGTGTATACTCTACCTTAAAAACTATTCGACGAAATTTCACAAAATTTATCAGGTAAGTATATGTTACCCTGGTGCCTTTATTCATCTATTTATTTTCCTGTCAGATTTGTCTGTGAGACGTGTATGTAAGGGCATAAACTAAACTAATAATTGTTGCTCTTGCCCTTTTTTCTTACAACTCAGATGTTTTTTGGTGGGTAAGAAACATTACAGATATTAAAATTACTTTTAGTATACCAGTATAATTATTTAACATATATTACTCTACTTTTACTTTCCCTGCAATACATGGTAATGTATAGGGAAAGTATTGGAATCATGCCGAAAATCGCAACTCGAGTTTTCGACGGATCTACACGTTTCGAGACCTCTAGAATACGAAAAAACTATTTTTAACGTGACGTCTGTGTGTGTGTCTGTCTGTCTGTCTGTGTGTCTGTCTGTGCAGATTTTGTATCCACTCTAACTAAAAAACTAATTGGCCGAATTTCATAAAATTTGGTAGGTACGTCACTTGTGGGCGAATCTGGTGCTGATTAGTTTTGGGTACGATTCGGGATAAAAAGAACCAGCATTTTTTGCGAAATGGCCCGCAAAAGCTTGTATCCACTCTAGCTGAAAAACTGATGTACCGAATTTCACAAAATTCGGTAAATAAATCGCTTGTAGGTCACCCTGGTGCTGATTAGATTTTAGTACGATTCGGAAAAAAGTAACCTGCCTTTTTTTGCAAAATGGCCCGCAAAAATCGTCAAAATCTAAAATAAAAAACTATGTATGCCAAATATATCCATTAAATTTTAGTTTTATACATAATTTTTAACGAGGAAAAGAATAAGACCAACCCCATTACACTAGGTCTTGTCGTTCTCGAGATATTTTAGTTTTTTCGTATGTTCTCTACGCCATCTTTGAAAATAAGTCCAGTTACCGAATGAGAACGAAAATTGAATTATAAGTGAATTAAATTTAATTAAAATAAATAGAACGTGTATATAAGTCTGCAGGGAAAGTCATGTGCTGCCCACATCAGATTTTTTTAAATAGGATTGCATCCTTGCCAAATAATTAAAGGCTTTTCTTTAAAATTATGACAAATAACTACAGACTCTTTTTACAGTCTCGCAAAATAACTAAAGATTTCGATTTACAGTCTTGTCTAATGTATAAATACTTTTCTTGAGAGTCTTGTAAAATAACTAAGGAACTTTCTTTATACTCTTGCCAAATAACTAAAGATTTATTTTTCTTTAAAATCTTGACAAATAACTAGATACATTTTTTTCAGTCTTACCAAATAACTGAAGACTACTTTGCAAATCTTACCAAATAACTAAATACTTCTCTATACAGTCTTGTCAAATAGATTAAGACTTTTCGTTAGAGTCTTGCGAAATAACTAAATAATTTTCTTTTACAGTCTTACCCAATAACTAAAACTATACATTTCATTAAACTAAAAATATATATTTCACAGCCTTGCTCAAGAACTAGACTTTTCTTTACAGTTTTACTATATAATTAACGGATTTTTTGTTACTTTTAAAAAATATATCCCAGAAACGTAATTTACACTAATATTATTATTAGTAATTAATTTTATTTCTTCCAATATTTAAAACGAAAAGTCATTATTTTGTGTCGAAATATAAAAATCAGATGTGGGCAGCACATGACTTTCCCTGCAGACTTATATTCAAGTTCTCTTTATTTTAATTAAATTTAATTCACTTTTAATTCAATTTTCGTTCTCATTTGATAACTGGACTTATTTTCAAAGATGACGTAGAGAAAATACGAAAATACTAAAATATCTCGAGAACGGCTATATCAAGTGTAATGGGGTTGGTCTTATTTTTTTTATCGTTAAAAATTACGTATAAAACAAGCATTTAATAACTATATTTGAGCATACGTAGTATTTTATTTTAGATTTTGATAATTTTTGCGGGCTATTTCGCAAAAAAAGGCAGGTTATTTTTTTTTTAATTGTACTAAAATCTAATCAGCACCAGTGTAACCCACAAGCGACTTATCTACCGAATTTTGTGAAATTCGGTCCATTAGTTTTCCAGCTAGAGTGAGTACAGGCAATTTTTGCGAATCATTTTGCAAAAAAGGCAGGTTTTTTTTTTATCCCAAATCGTGCCAAAACCTAACCAGCACTAGGGTCACACCCAAGTGACTTGCC
Organism: Amaurobius ferox; assembly: GCA_951213105.1. Lineage (NCBI taxonomy): Eukaryota > Metazoa > Arthropoda > Arachnida > Araneae > Amaurobiidae > Amaurobius > Amaurobius ferox. The sequence continues at coordinate 70,191,406 of OX578144.1, read as the reverse complement.
TACCAAATTTTATTAAATTCGGTCCATTAGTTTTTGAGTTAGAGTGGATACATACATTGCACAGACACACAGATAGACAGACACGCAGACACACAGACACACACACAGCCGTCACGCTAAAAATTGATTTTTCGTATTCTAGAGATCTTGAAACGTGTAGATCCGTCGAAAACGCGAGTTGCGATTTTCGGCATGATTCCAATACTTTCCCTATACATTACCATGTATTGCAGGAAAAGTAAAATTTAGCTAAGGATTAAAATTCCGTTACTTTAGCATCCCAATTTGTAATTCATTTAATTCCATTTCCATATTAGAAGGTTCCTTCAAGAATCAAACTCAAAGGAAAAAAGCTGACGTATCCAATATCTTTTCCTACCGATATCAAATATAGATACCGTGCGAAAAATACTATAAGAAATTTGGATTTCTGATTCAAAATATTGCTGAAAATCATCAGAAATTTTGCTGTTATCGATTATAAGAAGTATCCCAATTTTTGTGCTTTTTTTTGCCACAAATATTGACATAATCTAAGTTCTTTTAAATTTTAAATTTCTTTTAAATTTCTTTTAAATCTTAAGTTCTTTTAAATTTGTATTTAGTGTTGCATCCGTCCTAAAACCGCTTTATTTTTACGTATTTTCTGTACATCTTTATTCTGCGCCAACGCAATTACAATATTCTTTAGTTCAAATGATCATCAAACTTTGATTTTTTCTACAACAAAGCCTAATTTTAATGAATGCAGAATGTAAACAAACGATTGTAAGATGAGTTGTATATGAATTGCCAAATTTTTTTCACCCAAAATCATTTAATTCTGGAGGCTGGAAAAAATGTATGAATGAAATACTCACTGCTTTTACATAGAGCCAGACGATTTATATTTCAATGACGTCATTTGAATAAAGTTCATTTTTTCGATGAAGTTTGAAGTTTTCAAGTAAAATAAATCATTATAGTTCTGTGATAATTAAAATATTTCACCGCTGAATGTATCGCATTTTAGATGTTTAAATAAAATTGCATGTTTCACATGTTAGAGATGTTGAAATAAAATTCATTTCAGTTGGAAAGTGTGTGATAATCATTGATGTCTTTGATGATGAATCTTCCTTGTTATAATTTATGTTCTTTTTTCAGAAAGGAAAAAAAGTAAAACCGTTCGAAAATTTGAAAATACTACTTGTAAGAACTTTCCCAAAAATTAATAGCCTACTAAAACTTATCGATTGATCGTAACAGTACTACAATTGATTACTAACATGTATCGTGTCAAATTTTAGTTTAGTTGCCCTATTTGTTCGAAACCACATGGAGAAAATAAAATTTCCAATATTTCGAATGGTAATTTTTGTAAACAATATTTTTCATTTAGGGGTTAAAAGTACTTAAAAGTATTTAATCTTACATAATAAAGATATATATATATATATATATATATATATATGTATATATATATATATATATATATATCGTTCAAATGTATTCATTCCGGTGTCCACTCGCATTGACGAAGTGAGGTGAAATGCTCAGTCGCTTGTTCAACTTACACGTGGTAGCAATGCTTGTGAGTTCATATTTCTGTTCGATGAGGTATTATCTTTCTGATTTGTAATTCAAGTGATTTATTTTTCTCCTTCCACTAGCCAGTAGACATTTCCAATGGTATCTATAGTTAAATACTATCGCCATTATCAGAAACTGGCTATTCTATCGGTTTTAATTTGAATTGTATGACTGTCCTGATGAGAATGCAATTTCGAACTAACCGCCATTTTTTGTGTAGTTTCAATTGATTGTTCTCTATGTCTTAATCTTTTATCTTGAAGCTAATTATTGATGCCTTTTCTCATTTTTGCCGTGTTTTCTCTTTTATTTTTATTTATATTTATATACTTTTAATTGTGATTTTTGTATCCTAATATTCTTCTCATCCCCCTTTCCATTGTAGTGATATGTTACCTTCTATTTTTATCCTTAGTCTTGGTCTATAGTTACTCCTTTGTAACAGATATGCTAGAGATGGGATTTTTTGTACATACAGTAGTTTATGCATAATTTTCGATTAAAATCTTTCAATTTATATATATATATATATATATATATATATATATATATATATATTTATCCGTGTGTCGTGTGTGCGTGTGTGCAGTCTGTAGAGGGAAATCTAAGCATCACAGGACCATGAAATTTGGTACACAGGTGCTTCAGCACCCGAATAGGTGCACTTCGGTGATATTATTATTATTTCTTTTATTTTCGAAATAGTTTTTTAGTTATTTTATGTTTTGGGATGATTTTATGCGACTTTCGCACGAATGCGACCTAAAATATTATCACAAATTTTCCGACTTAACACCATCGGAAATATAGAAAAATTCTCTTTCAAGCAAACTCCATATGATTAATAGAATCCATAGGATTAATAGATCAATTTTCGTGAATTTTTAAAACATATATTCTTTTCGTACATTTTAAACCTCTTCGATTTTTATATTACGATATATTAAAATTGACGTGCCGCTCAACGTTCATTTTGCTTTCAACAGTCTCCAGAAATAAAATTATAATTTCATAAACCCATCCGTTGATTAATTTTAACTTTTTTTGTCTAACGTTGTCTTCTAATTTTGTAGTTTTCATAGCGGGTCTCCACTGATTCAATGACCCTTTGAGTTTTCACTACTAATGCCATCTGTTGACGTTATCGTATGTTTTCCCGAGGTTTTCTAACTTTGCGAATGTAAAAGAGACTATCCTAATATTTTTAATTTGGTATTATATTCTCATTATTACTAAAATGCCAAATTTGACTGAAATTGGATCAAATTTCGCTGAGATAGCAATAAATATTGGGTTTAGAGGAACTTTTTGCGATGTCAAGAATTTTCATTCATTTGCCTCGGGAGAAAGAGTCCGTCAGTAGATTTTAACGTAGAATGTAAAGTATCCGCAGATGTTGGGTTTCAGTTTTGTGATTTGGGAAGGGGGGGGGGGGTTGAAGACCCAGACCGTCCGACTCGTCCGAGGACTTGAGCAACCATTTGGACGGCGGTATCGTTTATTTTATATTGGTGGCTATATTTAATATTTTAGGGTATTTTCCGTTTAAGGCTATAAAAACGTGAAATACGAGTATTACGAGAGCTGTGCATTTTGGTGTAAAATAAATGCATTTGCATTTACAATAATCACATCTAAGAAGCTAGTTTTTCAAGACTTTTAAAAATAATTATGCAAAAGAAATTTTAAAATGTTCTTTAGATTCCTTTGAATAAAACGTTTTTTAAATTGAGGACATTCATCAGTACGCCTTTCACGTTCATTGATTCAAATAGTCATACCAAATTCTATCTGATTTGCTCAATTTGTTCAAGAGACATTGTACCCACAGACGGACAAAAAAGACATCATTGAAAAAATGATTGATTCATAGTCAGGGATTTTCAAAACGTGTCGATCCATTCAAATTCGCCGGTTGAAGTTTAAACCCCATCACAATACTTTCCCTCCAGTTTCGCACGTATTATTTGCTTGTCTTCATGGAACAGTCAACACCTGCATTAGCAGCCAGGAATCTTGCTATGTGTCCCAATTTAGTAATCTTTGTGGTGGCCAACAAATTAAGTCCAACCACGCAGACAGCTCCAGATTTCTTAGAAAATGATTAAGTTCAGTAAACACAGGGACTATGCTTATACTCGCAGAAACCGTCTATAAGGGACATTCCAGAAGTTAGTATGTCGCACTCCGATTACAAATATCAATTTGTAGTTTCTAGTATCTGCAACAGGAGCACGATTCTAACTTTAGAAACTCTCTATGAACGGATTTTGTAAGTATAATAAATGTTTAGTTTGCTAGAATAATTATCGGTTTATATTCTTTCACAAATTGAAAGTTGATCCAACAATGATGGTTGTTGTGATTCTTTTATTATTTTTGCGATTTGTTTAAGATCATTTTTAATCCTGTCAGTAATATAGGACTGCCTGAAAAAATATCTTACGTTATATTTCATTCAAAACATCCTGAGTCTGGTTCTATAGGATATTATAATAAATGAAATTTAATAATTTTAAGATGTATTTCTCAACAACAAATTCGCCCAAAATTCATATCAGCAAAATAACCAATTTAATTCATTAAAAAATGGAGCCTAAACAAAGTTATCCTCTTTTTAAAAAAAGCATGAATTGTACATGAATGTTTAAACAAAAATAATGGGTTTTTTTTTTTTCAAACCGTTTAAAGTTTAAAATTTTTACTATAATTATATATATTTCTTAAATACCAGAAAAATACTAATAACAATTACTTTATTATATTTATTTATGTAAATAGAAAACCGATTGTTTTTAGCATTCAATAAAAATTTCTTGTTGAGTATTAGTCGTTTCTCACGATGCCCCTTTATTTGAGATGACATCACTTTATGACCCTTAAGTCTGTCATCTGAAACAATACGATGATTAAAGGAAATTTCTTTCGAATCTTTTCTTCTTAATAATCCATATTCTGCACCACAAAAACATCGCCCAACATCTTGAAAGCCTTAACAAAGCGCTTCAAATTAAGACTGATTTTTAAAGACAATAATAAAAAAACATCAAAGGATACATTTTTTCAATATGACTCTTGTTCGAAACGGGCCGAATTTTTCTCGGAGTCGCTTCAAAATGCTTAATTGCTCACGAGCGGAGACACACACGTATGCTTTGTTTTATTTACGGGAATTTGAACTTTAAAACAAATTCGCCGCCTTTGCAATCCAAAAGCTCAGAACTCCTTTTGAAAAGCGGCGACTAAAATTATATTTAATTAGCTTCAAAAGGAATTATCCGTTATAATCAAAAGGTCGGTATTATTAAAGTCGTTGCATGATTTTTTTTTTTTTTAGTACAGACACGGGAGGGAGCGCGGTAAAACTTGGCGTAAATCGAACATCGCAGGTAAGTAAACTATTCGAATGCTAAGTTTTCGATTCGAAGTTAAGCAAACGGGACTTTTTGTGTTTACACCCCTTTGAAGACGCCCCAACATGCTATCTGTAAACATTTAAAATTAAAGTCTGAAGACTGGCTTTTATGATTGCACACACGCACATGAATTCGCATGTTCGTTGAAAAACGGCTTATTTGATCGTTCCATTCTTCCCGTTGCATTCCTTTTCAGCCGATTCCAATTAAATTCTATCGCAGACGATAATCTAAATAAAAGTTTGTTTCAATTGGGAGCAGTGTTGAATGTTTTTGTATTTAAAAGCGCAATGGCATCACGGAAGGCGATTATTCAAACACCAAGGCGTTTGTATTGCTACAAAAAGTATTTTTTGGTATTAAAGCTGCTATTCTTGTTAATTCAGCTAGCAACTTATAATGCCTTCGTGTTTGCGCGTTCGGTACGATTTATAAAATATGTTTGCAAACATTTTTATTTTTTGTGCATACTTTCAAAATATAGTTCTCAAACATTGAATTATTGGGTATTAACAATGGTAAAGACCAATGTGACCAATAAGGAATACTTCTAAATAGAAAACCAATTCTCGGAAACTTTCATCTAATTTGATATATGTTTAAAGCATTGATTCTTAGCTATGAATCTGAGGTTCCTCAAACCCGTGCCTGAAGGTTCCTCAAACCCATGCATGAAGGTTCCTCAAACCCGTGCCTGAAGGTTCCTCAAACCCGTGCCTGAAGGTTCCTCAAACCCGTGCCTGAAAGTTCCTCAAACCCGTGCCTGAAGGTTCCTCAAACCCGTGCCTGAAGGTTCCTCAAACCCGTGCCTGAAGGTTCCTCAAACCCGTGCCTGGGGTTTTGCGAGAATTTTTAAGAGCTTGCGAAAAGGGGTACACCTTGCCACCGTTTTTTTCAAGACCGTCTAATTTGTTGCTCGTGGTCTAGGGTGAGTCGGACGGTCTGGATCATTCCACTTGCTACTTTTTGGTTATTGAGTAAAAGAGATAAAATTATTAAGATTTTAACGTGACAATTAAAGTGCAGGGAAAAGCACTAACCAAGTTATGTTTAAAATTTTACATATACTGTAAAAGGCTCTACACACATCTTACACACTTCTTACACACACCATAAAGGCTTCTTATACACACCAAAGGCTTCTTACACACACCAAAGACTTCTTTTTCACTCCCCTGTATCTCAGAAACTAAAGGATATAGAATGTTGAATTTCGAATTTTCTTATATTGTCTATAAGAAAATTTGTAAATAATACAAGTACAATAATATGACGCAATAATACAAGTTGTTATTAATTAGGTTTATTTTTTCACAGCCAATTTTCTGTGCAATTGCGACAAAAATAGTACAATTTGGTTTCCTATAAAAATTTCTACATTTGCACCACCTTTTTTCTTACCTTACACCTTTCTGGTAGGTCGGACGGTCTGGGTTTCAACAACAACAACCACCTTTTTTCATAGTTTCTTCCGCCGTTTACTCGCGCTTGGATGAATTTCTACATTTTGACATTCAGAGCATTGGGCAGGAAATCACATTGCGTCAACAACGATCACCAGCCATCGCAAATGTAATATGTTCTAAAGTCGATTGATAATATTAGAAGCTTATTTAGGTATGATGAGTATTCCAATGGTACTCTTATAAGGGGAAAAATCACAAATATTTCTTGCTTAATAAAATTTTAAAAATCGCAATGACTGTTATACATCTCACAAATGCGTATTTAACAGATTTTTTTAGTCAGAATTCAGATTATAAATCACCCTCTCAATGTGAATCACTTATAATCCAAATTCTACAAAACATCTATGTTTAATATACACAATTTAAATTTAGTGTGCTGAGTCTGTAGCAATAACTAGAAGAAAATTATAAAATTCATTTTTTTTTTTACTTTAACAAGCCATATTGGCCATTCGAATTCTTGAAAATGTCTTATTTATCAGATTTTTTTTTTAAAAGATGACTTACAGTCAAAATTCTATTGAATATCTGTTTAATATACACAGTTTAAATTCGGTATGCTGAGTGCCTTGTAGCGATCGTTTAAAAAGAAATTATAAAATTCGAACTTTTCAATTCTATAAGGTATCTTATTAATTGATTAAACTTTGCATTTTCTTAAAATATGTCACTATTTATCAAAATATTCCAATTTTAAAGTACCTTAATGAATGACCGAAGTTTGAATTTTCTCAAAATATGCAACTATTCTTCAAAATTTTCAAGTAAAGTACCTTAATGACTGATCAAACTTTGCATTTTCTTAAAATATGTCACTAGTCTTCAAAATTTCTAAATAAAGTACCTCATGACTGATCAAACTTTGCATTTTCTCAAAATATGTCATTATTCATCAAAATTCCACAGGAAACCAGTTTATGTTAGATAATTGAAATTTTGTACATGCTGATTATGATGTAACTCCCGTTATCGAAAAAATTACAAAATTTAAAGATTTTAAAATTTAAGGTATTCTGATAATTGGTTAAAATCTTGCACATTTATTTATTTCTTCAAAAGAGAACACTGAAAACCAAAGTTCTTCAGAAAACATGTCAACGACAGACAATCGCAATTCGATATGTTGAGTGTCCTGACTGCTCCAAGTGTGTTAAAGAAGAAAAATGTTCGCTAAAAGGCCTGGTATCTCACCAAAAACAAACATGTAGAAAAAAAAAAAGGAAGTTCTTCAGCTTTACAAAAAGTGCCAGGCATAGAAATAATTGAGATTACAAATCAATCGCCAAGTTTATAAAACTTCATGAGTGAAAAGTACAGAGAGGATAAATTGTTGGGTGTATATCGCAATAAACTTGACAAATTTACCGCATTGATCCAAAGCAGCTTCTCACTGATATGAGTTTAGTTGAATTAATCAGAGTTGGGATGGTAAAACTTGAACTGTGTGTGTAGAAAACCCAGACCACACGACCAACCCATAGGCTAATGGTAGCTTTCTGTGTGGCCGGGTGAACTGTGTGTGTGTATATATATATATATATATATATATATATATATTGGATTCAAAAGAATAAGAAAAAGTAATAAAAAGGGGATGCTTACAGGGAAACATTAAACGACCGAGGGAGATTGTGTCCCCTTGTTCCCGGTTAAAGCATGCTTTGATTTCAAGGAAACACTCCCGGAACCATTACCTGCCCGAAGCAATCCTCCATCCGTCATGATATCAGGATAAGCAAAATCCACGGTGAGTATATCAAAAACTCGGAGTCCATTACAATGAAATAAAAGAAAGCGAATGGAGGAAACATAAACGTCTAACAACCTTAACCTTTCAAACACAACATTGACTAAACTTTTACCATGAATGGTAAGTTTCTTCATTTTACGAGTATGATCTCTTCGTACGCATTGTAAGGATTGCATCAGTTCGTTGAAATTTGTATAAAAGATGAAAAGATGTAAAATGCTCTGTCGAATGTTCCCTGCGAACGTGTAGACTCCCACGTGGTGGCTGTGCCTGTGAGTTAATATTTCTGTTTTTTATATTTCTGGTTTATAATTCACTTGGTTTTTATTATTTGTCCTTCCACAAGCCAGTAGACAGTTTCAATGGTGTCCATAGGTAAATACTATCGCCATTGTCAGAAACTGGCTATTCTTTCGGTTTTAATTCGAATTGAAAGGCTGTCCTGATGAGAATGCAATTTCGAACTAACCGCCGATTTTGTGAAGTTTCAGTTGATTGTTCTCCATGTCTTGTTCTTCAATCTTGAGCTATTTATTATTGCTTTTTCTCATTTTTGCTGTGTTAGCTTTTTATTTTATATATATTTATATATATATAGCTTTTTAATTATGATTTTTGTATACTCATCTTACCCTCACCCCTTTTCCATTATAGTGATAAGTTACCTTTTGTTTCTATCCTTAGTCTTGGTCTATAATTACTTATTTGTAACAGATATGCTAGAGATGGGTTTTTTGTACTTACCGTAGTTTATGCATAGTTTTCGTTTAAAAAAAATTCAATTTATATATATATATTCAATTTCCATCTTATATAATATATATATATATATATATATATATATATATATATATATATTATATAAGATGGAAAATGGAAGTTATTAAAGATATTGAAGTGTTATAGCATATATGCGCAAAGCAGCTACAAATACTATACACGATATAAATATAAAAAGTATAAAAATAATTTGAAAATTTGAAAATTTTGAAAAAAGAAGGAAGGCTTAGCGAGAAGCTTACTTAATGGCGGTAAGGGGTTGTGACCTTACACCCCAGTTGTCAACAAGCTTGTCATAAATGCCGCGGCATTGCACTCCTGGACGCCAGCCCTGGCTGAAGCCAACCCCCGGAGTGACAATAACAATTATCACAAGACCGTTAAAAAAGAAAAGTCCAAAGGTAACTTGAAGACCATCACTGGATGAGCAACTAGTCCTTTAGACCACAATGACCTGTATATACCTTCGTGTTATCGTTCTGCGGTCCTGTTATGCATAGTATGCGAACCTTTATCTGCTAAATGATATAAAATAGATTTTAACTTTGTGGAATAAGCATTATTGTTACTGTATAAATTATCAATATAATGTAGCATAAAAGGAATGGGGTATTGCTGTAGATATGCCTGCTGTAGAAATGTCCGATCAAAATCAATACGGATGTCTTCATTGTAGATAATTCTCTGAATTCTAGCCAATCCCCCCAAGAATACATTCCAAAATATATTCAAGTGAAGATTGGAATTGCAATTGATCAGACCGTTTATAGGTATATTAAAACTTTTTCTTTTATCATAGATAGTAAAACTTACAGGCATTTTATTGAAATCTATACTTGAATCTAAAAATTCCACTACATTTTTAAGTGCAGCTGGATTTTCTAGAATTCAGAGAATTATCTATACAATGAAGACATCCGTATTGATTTTGATCGGACATTTCTACAGCAAGCATATCTACAGCAATACCCCATTCCTTTTATGCTACATTATATTGATAATTTATACAGTAACAATAATGCTTATTGCACAAAGTTAAAATCTATTTTATATCATTTAGCAGATGAAGATCCGCATACTATGAATAACAGGACCGCAGAGCGATAACACGAAGTTATATACAGGTCATTGTGGTCTAAAGGACTAGTTGCTCATCCAGTGATGGTCTTCAAGTTACCATTGGACTTTTCTTTTTTAACGGTCTTGTGATAATTGTTATTGTGACTCCGGGGGTTGGCTTCAGCCAGGGCTGGCGTCCAGGAGTGCAATGCCGCGGCATTTATGACAAGCTTGTTGACAACTGGGGTGTAAGGTCACAACCCCTTACCGCCATTAAGTAAGCTTCTCGCTAAGCCTTCCTTCTTTTTTCAAAATTTTAAAATTTTAAAATTCTTTTTATACTTTTTATATTTATATATATATATATATATATATATATATATATATATATATATATATATATATATATATATATATATTCAGGGTGTCCCAAAAACATTGACCTCGGCTTTTATTCCTTAAATATTATATTGAGCTTAGACACATATAATAGATTACAAAGTTGAGTAAGAAAAAGCACAGAATTTTGTGAAATCGATAAAAAATTTTCAGGGGATTAAATTTGAAGAAATACAAAATTTAAAATTTTATACGACCCCGTACAAAAACTTTTCAAATGAGTAAAATGTGCCCCATACACTAATAAGGTCATGTACGAAATTTCAGTATTTTATCATAAAAAGGCCCAGAGATATGTTTAAACAAAGTTGGTGTGGGATTAATCACAAATTAAAATGTAAATGCTTACAGCAAGTGTGCAAATGATGCAACGCAGAAATGTATTATAGGCTTGTTATCAGGCAAATGCAGCTCTGTGTTGGCATGGATGGAAAACGTTTTGAACAGGCTTTGTAATCTTTGTGTAAAGTCATTATTTTTACACAGTGTAGATGCTTTTGTACCAATAAATAGCAAAATTATTATTTATTTATGTAATCATTGTTTTCTTTCGTAATTTATGTTTGATATCTGAAACGCGATCTGCCGACATGATATTCCCCCTCTGAGAACCCATGTCGATGCATCGAAAAGTGGTTTAATTCAGCATTTTTATCTCATATCTCTGTGATTTTTTAAGATAAAATGCTGAAATTTTGTACATCTTCTTATTAGTATATGGGACACATAATGTGCCCCATACACTAATAAGTGGATTATAATGGCACTGAAAAGTGGCAGTGGATGTATATGCACTGGAAATGTTTTTGTACAGGGGGGGCCGTATAAAAATTTAAATTTTGTATTTCTTAAAATTTAATTCAATTGAAAATTTTAATCGATTTCATAAAATTCTGTACCTTTTTTTACGTAACTTTGTAATTTAATATATATGTCTAAGATCAATATTTAAAGAATAAAAACCGAGGTCAATATTTTTGGAACACCCTGTATATTAGAAAGACATAATAATAATAATCAATTCCAAGTAATTATCAAATATTAAAATAATATATATATATATATATATATATATATATATATATATACAGGTGTATATATATATATATATATATATCTTTAATAGGTGACTTTGCCAAGTTTATGACGAAATACTCAATAACATTTATACTCTGTACTTTCCACTGATTCAGCCAAGTAAAAGGAAATTTGGTATGATTATCGTAATCTGTTATTAAAAGATATTTTTCCTGAGTTATGAAAAGAAGGCGATAAATTATCAATGTTTCCAAAGTTTAAAACTTAAAATTTATGCTAAAAATTCATAACCACGCAGTTATTTTGTGAATAATTGTTTCATTTAAAAGCGAATGACACAACTTATAGGACGCTAACATGTAATAATCTTGAAATAATGCACTTGTTTTTCTAATATAGAATACAGTAATAATAATAATAATAATAATAATAAATCATTATCATTACCAAATGAATAGATGCTTCATAAACTGACTTAAATTATTTACTCAAATAATAGTTTTAAAAATCTGACCTATCCAACAATTGCAAACTAACAAATTAGGATTTTGTAGGCAAAAATGGAAAAAATTATCTCGCTAAAAATTAACTGACTTTCAATTGGAAATAATCTCCCTAAATTTCATCTAAATCCTCTGTCTTTCGGGAGATCTCGTGTATATTATTGAAAAAGTAGATATTGTAATATCATAAGAACGACTCGGGATAACTAACATGATTCAATACATTTCTCCTAAGAAATATTTATTAAACATCTATTTATTAAATGTTGCCCAAATGTTTAATTTTTTACGAAAAATCGTACCAAATTTCATTTTACGTTTTTAACACTTTAAAACGTTGTTGAAAAGTGTTTATGACTTTGCTCATTCTGTCTGTCTGTATGTCTGCCTGACTGTCTGTCTGTCTGTCCGTTAGCGCGATAAATGCCGTAAAAATCACTTTATCAAAATGAAATTTTAGTATGTTGTTCAGACGGTCAGTGGAACCTATGGGAATGTAAATGAATAATATCACCCAATTAGTTTTGGATTGAACCCGGGTTGAAAAAATGAAATACATTGAACCCTATGGGACTTAATTTTTCAAACATTTTTTAAGCGGATTTCAAATTCACAAATTGCTTCGAAAATTTTGTGAAATGTTCAAATTATCCCATAAAATATATAAAAAAAATTTCAGCAAAATATATTCAGTAGTTTTTTAAATAAAAATTAAAATAATAATTACACACTTATGTGGAGAGATCACTTGACCCACTTCAAAATGAAATATGGCACCCATCTTGTCGCCAAATCGTGATTTTTAAAGTTCTTTTTAATTCATATTTAGTGTTGCATCCGTCCTAAAACCGCTTTATTTTGCTTAAATTCCGTGCTTCTACATATTGAAACAAAGCAATTACAATATAGTTGAGTTTAAATGATCATCCAACTTTGATTATTTCTACAACGAAGCCTACTTTTCACTTATGGACAATGTAAATAATCAAAAGATGTAGAATGAGTTGTATAAGAATTGCTGCATTTCTTTAACGCAAAATTATTTAACTAATGGAGTCTGCAATATAGCTGATATGAATGAAACATTCATTGATTTTACGCAGAGAAACAAACGATGTTTTTCGGTGAAGTTTTAAGCATAGAGTTAAATTGCTTGTACCTCCATGGTTTTAAGTTTTTTAATAAAATAAATTATTATAGTATTGTGATGAATGAAATGAATGGAAAAATGTTTATGAATGAAATGCTGCTTTTATAGATAGAGCCAGGCGTGTTATATTTCGATGACGTCATTTGAATAAATGTCATTTGTTTTCGATGAAGTTTTCAAATATAAAAAATTATTGTAGTATTATGATAATTTTAAAAATATTTCCCAGGAATGCATCGCATTTTAGAGATGTTTAAACCAGGCATTTTATTTTTCAGTACCGTCATTTAAATGAAGTTCGTTTTTACGATGAAGTTTTAAATTTTTCAAATATAATAAATTAATGTAGTATTGTGATAATTTTAAAAATATTACCGAGGAATGTATCGCATTTTAGAGATGTTTAAATAAAATTGCATTGTATGTATTACATGTATTAATAAAATTGCTTTGTATGTATTAATAAAATTGCATTGTAACAAAATTGCATGTTTAAATAAAATTGCATTAAAAGTGCTCATTGTTGAAGGACGGTGTTATTTGTGTTCAGAGATACTCAAAATAAGACAAACGCAATTGTTATCGCCATCATAATACTTCAAATATAAACTAACCATTGGAAGGAATGTAAAAATTATGAAAGAAAGACATGAAAAGTTATTTTATTATTTTTTTATCAAATATTTTAATTATTTTCCTCAAATAACCAAATTTTTATATTTAATATCAATGAGCATTTTTACTTTCCTTATATACATAATGTATAAGGAAAGTATTGTGACGGGGTCGAAAATTCGAATTCGAGTTTTCGACGGGAGAGCACGTTTCAAGCATCCCTGATCACGAATCAAACATTTTTGAAGTGATGTCTGTGTGTGTGTGTGTGTGTGTGAAAGTATGTGTGTGTGTGAAAGTATGTGTGTGTCAGTGAGTCTGCGGAGACGATAACTGACGAACGAATGGACCGATTCGAACCAAATTTGGTACAAAAATCACAATCTGTAAACACTGGAAGCCTATTGTTTTTATACGTAATCGAATGTTCAGAACCCCCCTAAATTTTCGAATGAAATTTTGAAAAAATCGTCAAGAAATCAAAACCGCTAATAAAGTTACGCAAATAGACATTTCTTATGTAATTTTTCATTAGAAAACGAATGGCATAGATTTTAGAACGCTAACATGAACCGTTCTCGAGATATTGTACATTTTTCAAAAAAATTATGAAAAAGTCACATAAAAAAAAAAAAATTCCTATTGAGAAACATGTTCACTTTTCATATGTAATACCATGCGATAAATTGAGTGACATCATTCTCGTGGATCTAGCTCGTTCCATTCATGAAAAAATATACTTTGAATAATACTTTTGTATTTGAACGCCAATAGTCATTTATCTGCTGTAAGAATAACTTTTTTCTTAGTGCATAACGCTTGGCGAGATTTTGGCGACGAATTTGGCGGAATGTCGCCAACTTGGCGAGTTTTTCGAAATGTTGCCAAATTAATGAAAATCTCGCCAAATGGATAAAAATGATGCTAAATCAATGAAAATGACGACTAATTGTCGAAAATTCAATATCTTGGAAAGAATATTAGTATCTACTATAAGAAAAACCTATTTTTTTACTGTAAAAGTAGTAAATTCATTACATTATATAAGGAAAGTCATGTGTTGCCCACATCAGATTTTTTTTTTAAATGTGACTGATGAAGAATCAAGACAATTACAAAATGAAACCGCAATTTTATATAGAAATCGAGAGTATAAAATATTCGAAGTCATGAAACTCGCAGAAAGGTGGTGTTCCAAAACGTATAACAGCCCTCATATTGTAATTAACATCATCTCTGTAGTGGTTTCATATTATTAGAGCTCAGCAGCAGAAAATAGTTGTTAACAGCATTGACAGAAATAAAATGTTCTATATGCTTCAACTTTGCTATTATGAGTGATATGACTGTCCGTTAGTTTTCCCAGAGACTTTAATAAATATAGAGCATATTTGTCGCCAAAAAAACAAACGCTTTTCGCTGCTGCTCAGATCTAATAACGCTCTAATTACGCTGATCAGCGCAAAATTAGACGCCTGCTGCTATCCAGAAGAAAATACTCTGGCTATTCCCGACATTTATTTCCCTTTTCCCTGCTTTGAAACTCTTTTAAAGGAGCAGCAACGTTTACAGTCCTAGGACAGGCGTCATTGTGGTGTAGACAAGGTTCGTGACCTCGGTGACAAATTTGACGACGACAGCGGCAAAATTTATTAAATGTAGCCAACTTATCCACTTTTGGCGAATTTTGGAATGTTTAAGAATGTAGTCTAAAAGTCAAGAATTTATTGAGATATCTCGGTTTTTGTACTTTCCACAGAAATCGGCTGCTTAATGTTCAGAGACTAATACTAATGAATTTTAGTCAGTGTTCATGAAGTCATGGTTTTGAATTTTGATATCAGTGTTCATTACTGCTATTAAATTTGATAGCATTTATTAAGTAATATTATGTAAATTTGATCAGTGTGTATGAAATGATAGTATTAATGTTGATCAGTGTTCATGAAGTCTACGATCGGTGTTCATGAAGTCTACGATCGGTGTTCATGAAGTCTACGATCGGTGTTCATGAAGTCTACGATCGGTGTTCATGTATTCAGCTCATTTGTATTAAAATAATTTTAACGTATTTTACACCCATAATGAAATTAAAAATATCAGTGTCTTCTTTCGATATATACTATCATTGTATTGGGAATGATCATTATTTTCTTTTAAAAATAATGCTAAGAATAAAATTCTGAAGCATTAATTTTCTAATCGTGCCAATTTCCAAAAATTCCATCTAGCTGTAGCGTTTTACATAATGTATCCGTACATGAAATCCATAGAGATTGCATATGCTATTGAGTTATCATGTTCGCCTGTCTGCATGAAGGGAGGAGGGGGGGGGGGGGGGTTACAGACCGAGTCTTTCCATGAAAATGTTATAATTGTGTTCAAGAGGCATCAAAACGTACTTCTCCGTTAAAATCTATAATTTGAACCATTTTGGGAAAACCATATTTTTGCTATACAATAATATGAAAATTTAATATTATATATGCAATAATATTAAGTTTTGTTTCATGTTTAATGTCTTTATACTAAATTTCGAATATCTAGATTGACCGACGTTCAGAAATTTTTGGCCTCTCTCCAGCGTAAGGAAGAGCAGGGGGGGGGGGGGGGGTCGTGAGAGGATATATATTCACTGACTCGGATACATATCCCGGCTCCAGTAATCGCAAGGCATGCAGAACGCTGTATATATATCCCGGTGCCGGAACCGGAAGTCCCCGGGAGTCGTCCTTGCTTCACTTCACTTAGGATGTCGTGTCGCCGTCATGTCAGAAAAGCCACTGGTAAGGGAGAGGAGGGGGGGGGGGGTGCGCTTTTTTCCGACCGCTTTTCGAACTATATGTGTGTATGCGTGTGGACTTTAGTCATGTGATGAGCGGAAAACAAATGATCAGAATGTGTGTTTTATTATACACTTGCTAAAGATGCGCTCTAGAACACGCAAATGATATTTATGTGAATATGAATGCCATTGAGGCCTGATACGTCAGTGGTAACATATGGAGCGATGACTTCTTGTTCTTACTTTCCTTACCATACATAGTATAATGTGTAGGGTAAATACTTGGGTTGAAATATTCAATTTAAATTTTAAATTAATTTATTACTCTAGAGCACCTTAAAATACAAATATGAAAAATAATATCTTATGTACTATATACTATATCTTCTTCTTCATCGTTACAGACCATCCTACCTACCCGAAGGTGTAATATATCTGTTTGAACAGCCGGGAAGTGCCACCCAATTTAGCCTGAAACACAGTGAGGGCGGCATCCACAAGGACCGTACCATTCTTCCACTATCACCAACCTCTTGAAAGGACTTAGGAACCCACATATTTAATGCGCCCGTACTGCACGTGAACACGAAGAACGTTTGGGCAGAACCGGGAATCGAACTCAGGTCGTCCGAGTAAAATCTCTGCGCGCTAGCCACTAGGCTGTCCCACCCTTTATATACCGGGTGTCCCAAAAAGATTGAAACGCGCTTTAATTCTTTACGTGTTGGAGATAAGTGGGCAATGCAAATTGCAAAAATGTTGAAAGTATGGTAGGAAATAAGACTACGCTAATGAAATAGTCCTTCCATTAATTTTCAAGAAGTTACACTCTTTAAATTTTTATACAACTCCCTTGGACAAATTTGGTTAATCAGAAAATTTTTATTTTTAATGCAACAAGATTATTAAGAAAACCACATATCTGTGTCTTTAAAATCAACTGAGTAACGATAAAGAAAAAAATCTGACTTAAGCCACTTTTCTGTACCGTGTGAAAGGCTGTTTCATCAGTGAAAATAGGGATTATAAACAAATTGACGATGGAAATTGATTAGATCAAAAATACATTAATATGTGTCAAAAATTTTTATCACAAATGCATCTAAATGAAGCATTACACAGACAGAGATCATATAAAGCAGTGGTACTCACTACGCCGTTGGGTATCTTATGCGCTATTATCCAGTTTTATCTTTTTTGTGATATGTCACAAATTTACATTTCTAATATGATATATGGTCCCCATTCACAATGTTCAATTAAATATAACTCGCTCAATTTTAAGGATATAGATATGCGGATTTTTTTAATGATCTTCTTGCAATAAAAATAAAAATTTCCTGATAGACCAATTTGTCTAACGGGGTCGCATAAAAGTTTAAAAAGTAAAAATTTTGAAAATTAATGGGAGGACTATTTCATTAACGTAGTCTTTGTATCTTTGTATGTATATATATATATATATATATATATATATATATATATATATATATATATATATATATATATATATATATATATATATATATATATATATATATATATATATATATATATATATATATATATATATATATTTATATATATTTATATATATATATATGTATTTATATATGTATATATATATATATATATATATATATATATATATATATATATATATATATATATATATATATATTTGAAATGCAATAATAAGAATTATGTAAAAATAAAAAAATACAATTCAAGTAATATTAACATCACCATAGAAGCAAATTCAAAGCCATAATGCCGATAAGAGAAAAGAACAGCACCATCCCAAATTCGATGATTAATTAGAATTAAATTCATCGTCAGGTCTGAGTATTTAATTCCAATTAACCCAAACAAATGCCTGTTTCAGATTAAGCAATAGTACATTACTATAAATACTTAAACTCAGACTACAGGCAACAAAAAATGAAATATATATATATATATATATATATATATATATATATATATATATATATATATATATATATATATATATATATATATATATATATATATATATATATATATATATATATATATATATATTTATATATATATATGTATATATATATATATTCTAAGAAAGTTCTTAAGCATCCCAATACCTTTGCGAAGAAAGGTCCAGGAGTGTACACGTTATTTCTATCTATAGTAAAGTGACCATGCCCGATCGAATAAAAGCGAGTGCAGCGCCCCTAGTAGAGAATTAAAGATTATAAACTCCGCAAAACAAAGTGAAGTAGAGGGAAAAGGTCAGTTACATAGTTGTAGAGCATTGTCTAATAAGTAAGTATCGATACCAGAAACGAGCAAAACGCCTATATGGAAGACAATACATATCCGATTGTATCATGAAGGCCCTGTGACATACTACTCCTGCAATGCTTGTCAAAGTATAAGCTGTCATCTTTTTTCTAAACTCAAATGTGCATTGGTGCTAACGTGAGGTATTTTCAGCAGGTCGAACATTAGATTTCAGTGCATGTAATTCATTTTTGTTTATTTTACCACTAGTAAATACCCGAGGAAAATAATAGGGAAATTCTTATTCAATGAAACTTACTCAATGTAGAAAATCCTTAAAATTTCATTTTTTCATGTCAAAGATATCTTTAAAAAGAATATTTTAGCATAATTTTTATATAGTGTTATTTAACTATATTTCATGGTATAGTGTTATAGTAAAACTACTCAAAATTATCTCATTCACTCGGTTTTGCCATTCTCTTCCTCAAGCGGGTGGATAATAATGGAGAAAGCGCTAAGTGTCGATTGGGCTGAACTCTAAGCTTATGGAGAATTTTCAGTGAACATATGGAACTTTTATTCTGATTTAAGATGTTTAATCAGCTGAAAGTTATAAAATAAGACAAAAATATTGTGTATAATGCGTTATTATTTTACTTTAATATAACTAAATTTCTTACCTTATTAAAACTTTCTATTTTCAACTTTCGCTTTGTTGCCAAGTACGTTAGTCTAACTTTTAAATCATCCTCTAGATTCACTTTAATTCGATCGGTCATGGTCACTTTACTATAAATAGATCTAACGTGTATATACATTCATGGGCCTTTCCTTACAAAATTATTTAGGTACTTCAGAGTCTTCCTAGAATCCCTGTGTTTTCTATTCTAATGGAAGAGCTGTAAAGAGCCTTGCTGTCGCAACCGGGAATCGAACCCTGAATCTCTGAACTGGCCTGCCGACTCTCTACCGTTGAGCTACTGGGACGAAATTGCAAGCTCTTATCATCGAAGTGGACTCTGGAGAGTGAGAGTATATGTACTATAATTTATATTAATCCCTTACATGAGACCGCTGTGGTGTAACCGGTAGCATAACAAGGCGCTGGTTAATTTTTAGTTTCTCATTTCTCATGACAGCATTGTTTTCAAGAAAATTTTCGAATTCGAGATTTTGATGCCAATATATATCTTAAGATCTCCTGACCACGTTTTGACTTTTTTTAGAGTGATGTTCGTCTATCTGTAATGTCTGTATGCCTGTGGTCGATGGCTTGTATACGCGATAGCTGCCACAAATATTAATGGGTTTTCGCGAAACTTTATATTCGGCTTTGCTATGAAAAAAATTTAGAACTAAACAGAATTTTTTTTTTTAATTCGAGCAAAAAGTTCAACATTTTATATGTTTACTTTCCCTGCAATACATGGCAGTGTATAGGGAAAGTATTGGAATCATGCCAAAAATCGCAACTCGCTTTTTCGACTACACGTTTCGAGACCTCTAGAATACGAAAAATCAATTTTTAGCGTGATGTTTGTGAGTTGAGGACCCAGACCACACGACCAACCCTAGGTCTAATGGTAGCTAAGTGTGTGGTCGTGATGTTTGTGTGTGTGTGTCTGTCTGTGTGTCTGTGCAATGCATGTATCCACTCTAACTCAAAAACTAATGGGCCGAATTTCATAAAATTTGCTAGGTAAGTCACTTGAGTGTGACCCTGGTGCTGATTAGTTTTTAGTACGATTCGAATTAAAAGATCTCGCCTATTTTTGCAAAAAGACCCTCAAAACTTGCCTGTATCCACTCCAGCTGAAAAACTAATGGTCTGAATTTCACAAAATTCGGATGATGAGTCGCTTACTGGTTACTCTAGCGCTGATTAGATTTTGGTAAAATTCGGAAAAAATAACCTGCCTTTTTTTTGCAAAATGACCCGCAAAAATCGTCAGAATCTAAAATAAAAACTACGTATGCTCAAATATATCAATTTAATGCTAGTTTTATACCTAATTTTTAATGAAGAAAATAATAAAACCAACCCCATTACACTGAGACTAGCTGTTCATGAGTTATTTTAGTTTTTTCGTAATTACGCTACGTCACCTAGCTAGATCCACGAGAATGATGTCACCCAATTTATCGCATAGTATTACATATGAAAAGTGAACATGTTTCTCAATAGGAAATATTTTTTTTAAATTTTATATAACTTTTTGATAATTTTTTTTTAAATGTGCAATATCTCGAGAACGGTTCATGTTAGCGTTCTAAAATTTATGTCAATCGTCTTCTAATGAAAAATGACATCAGAAATTTCTATTTGCGTAATATTATTAGCGGTTTTGATTGTTTGACGATTTTTTCAAAATTTCACTCGAAAATTTAGTGGGGGTTCTGTACATTCAATTGCGTATAAAAACAATAGGCTTCCAGTGTTTACGGATTGTGATTTTTGTACCAAATTTCGTTCAAATTGGTCCATTCGTTCATCAGTTATTGTCTTCACAGACTCACTGACACACACACACACACACACACACACACACACACACACACACACACACACACACACACACACACACACACATACTTTCACACACACACAGACATCACTTCAGAAATGTTTGATTCGTAATCAGGGATGCTTGAAACGTGCTCTCCCGTCGAAAACTCGAATTCTAATTTTCGACCCCGTCACAATACTTTTCTTATACATTATGTATATAAGGAAAGTAATAAGTCCAGTTACCAAATGAGAACGAAAATAGAATTAAAATTGAATTAATTTTAATTAAAATAAAGAGAACATGGATATAAGTCTGCAGGAAGAGTCATGTGCTGCCCGTATCAGATATTTTTAACATGGTAGCATAGGACTAAATTTGACATGATCATGCATAAATGGTTTATTTATGGCTCAATGATCAATTTTTTTTTCTTGTTTGTGACGTTATTAGCCACACTCGGGGAAGATTTTTTCAAGCCCTTTAAAGTGAAGTGTTACACGCTATAAGTGTAATCATTTGGACCCACGATACTGATTATTCAAGAAAAAATTATGTACAATTCGAAAAAAAAAAATATCTGATGTGGGCATCACATGACTTTCCTTATATAATGCAATGAATTTACTACTTTTACAGCAAAAATAATAGGTTATTTTTATAGTAGATATTTATATTCTCTCCAAGATATTGAATTCGCGTCAATGAGTCGTCATTTTCATTGATTTAGCGTCATTTTTATCCATTTGGCGAGATTTTCGTTAATTTAGCAGCATTTAAAAAGTCGCCAAGTTGGCGACATTCCACCAAATTCGTCGCCAAAATCTCGCCAAGCGTTATCGACGGAGAAGAAAGTTATTCTTACAGCAGATAAATGACTATTGGCGTTCAAATACAAAAGTGTTACTCACAGTATCTTTTTTCATGAATGGAACGAGCTAGATCCACGAGAATGATGCCACCCAATTTATCGCATGGTATTACATATGAAAGGTGAACATGTTTCTCAATAGGAAATATTTTTTTTTTATATGAGTTTTTGATAATTTTTTTAAAAATGTGCAATATCTCGAGAACGGTTCATGTTAGCGTTGTAAAATTTATGGCAATCGTTTTCAATTGAAAAATTACATAAGAACTGCGTATCTGTGTAACTTTATTAGAGGTTTTGATTTTTTGACGATTTTTCAAAATTTCACTCGAAAATTTAGGGGGATTCTGAACATTCGATTACGTATGAAAACAATAGGCTTCCAGTGTTTACGGATTGTAATTTTTGTATCAAATTTCGTTCGAATCGGTTCATTTGTTCGTCAATTATCGTCTCCACAGACTTAGTGACACACACGCACACACTTTCACACACACACACACACAGACATCACTTAAAAAATATTCGATTCGTTATCAGGGATGCTTGAAACGTGCTCTCCCTTCGAAAACTCGAATTCGAATTTTCGGCCCAATCACAATACTTTCCTTATACATTATTCTATATAAATAAAGCAATAAAAGCTACAAAAAACGGATTCTGATATGAGAATGTCGAGTTGAGCTACACGCCCGTTAGTTTGTTATGAAAACAAATCTAATGTTCTGCAATTGTCACCCAAACATAAATTCAATATGTCAGTTGCCGGATTTATTTGAGGTTGCTTTTGGAAACGGTTCTAGAAACAATTTGCAAAGAATTCGTATTTTAATGAAGTCAATTATGATCGCGTAAACCAGGAGATCTCAATTAGATTGTTGCTTTGTATGATGGTTGTTTGAAATTGAAATTAAATCTAATACACTACAAAAATAATTATAGTTTAAATCCACGACTCCAAAATAGTTTACAATCCCAGTGTATTTTACAGATATTTTACAAAATTGCATTTTATAAAAATGAAAATTAGACACACAAAACTGATATTCCTTCACGAATTAGCGTCATTCGAAACATAAAAAATCTGATGTGGGCAACACATGACTTTCCTTATTGAATGCAATGAATTTACTACTTTTACAGTTGAAAAAAATGTTATTCTTATAGTAGATACTTATATTATTTCCAAGATATTGAATTTTCTTCAATTAGTCGTCATTTTCATTGATTTAGCGTCATTTTTATCTATTTGGCGAAATTTTTGTTAATTTGACAACAATTAAAAATACCGCCAAGTTGGCGACATTCCGCCAAACCGCCAAATTCGTCGCCAAAATCTCGCCAAGCGTTATGGAAATAAGTTATTCTTACAGCAGATAAATGACTATTGGCATTCAAATACAAAAGTATTACTCAAAGTATCTTTTTTCATGAATGGAACGAGCTAGATCCATGAGAATGATATCACCCAATTTATTGCATGATATTACATATGAAAAGTGAACACGTTCCTTAGGAGTTAATATTTTTTTTTTAATTTATGGGATTCTTTTATACATTTATTTGAAAAATGTGCAATATCTCAAGAACGGTTCATGTTAGCGTTCTAAAATTTATGTCAATTGTTTTCTAATGAAAAATTACATAAGGAATGTCTATTTGCGTAACTTTTTAAGCGGTTTTGATTTTTAGAAGATTTTTTCAAAATTTCACTCGAAAATTTAGGGGGGTTCTAAACATTCGATTGCGTATGAAAACAATAGACTTCCAGTATTTATGGATTGTGATTTTTGTACCAAATTTCGTTCGAATCGGTCCATTCGTTCGCCAGTTATCGTCTCCACAGACTCACTGACACACACACACACACACACACACACACACACACACACACACACTTTCACACACACACATACTTTCACACACACACACACACAGACATCACTTCAAAAATGTTTGATTCGTGATCAGAGATGCTTGAAACGTGCTCTCCCGTCGAAAACTCGAATTCGAATTTTCGACCCCGTCACAATACTTTCCTTATACATTATGCATATAATGAAAGTAAAAATGCGCATATTAAACATGAAGCAATTGTTTTATGAAGAAACTATATACCAACTATATACTAACCTTCTTTTTCCAGAGCACTGCTCAATGAGCACTGCTCACCAATGTTTTTTCTGATTGGGGTATATTTTTGTGGCGATTTCTCCAATTAAAAAAATAACTACCCATTTATTATGACAGAATATGACCAAACTTAATTACCGGAAATATTTAATTGCCTGCTGAACAAGCAATTCCCTAATAATCGTAATAAAAAAGAAAATAAATGAAGGAATGCAGATAAAGATAGACTCCAACCTAACTAATCGCTCGTCAAAAGAAAGGGTGAGGCTTTCTTTTTTTTTTTTTTTTCCATGGTACTGTAAATTGCTTTTTAGTGTTTAACATCTGTAAGTACTTTGAAAAACACTTTTTGTAAAGTTAAGATCTAACATAATTAAAAGCTGAGAATCGAATTAGTGAAATGCCTAAAATTGAGGAATGAGGATGATAGTTAATAAAATATAGGCTTAGGGATCTGTAAGCTATTTAGTTTTATTGATTGAATTATTCGAATTTTGCTCAAAGTACACACTACGTTCTCAATAATTAATGAAAATACTTACAATCGAAAAATAGAAAAACGGTAAGCGAGGAAAGTAAAATTAAAGCTAAGTTCAAGTATACTTAGCGCTTAAATAAACGAAATATATTAAAATAGAATAAACAAGAAAGATCAATCATGCATAAGCATTGATTATGAAACACTTTCCAACTGAAATGTAATTTCATTTAAAAATTTCTAAAATGTGATTCATTCAGTGGTAATATCTTTTACATTATCACAGTACTACAGTAATTTATTATACTTAAATATTTAAAACTGTATCGAAATATAAATTATCTGATTCTTTATGCAAAATCAATGAATATTTCATTCATATAACTTGTATTTCAGACTCCAGAGCTAAATAATTTTGTGTGAAAAAAATTCAGCAATTCTTATGTAATTCATCTTACAATCGCTTGAGATATTTGCATTCTGCATATGTTAAAATTAGGCTTCCTTGAAGAAATAATAAAAGTTTAGGGATCATTTAAAATCACAACTATTGTAATTGCATAGGCACGGAATTTAGATACACAGATAATATATATGTGTATGTGTATGTACTCAAAGTATTGGAATCGTGCCGAAGATCGGAACTCGAATTTTCAAAGGATCAACACGTTTTGGGACTTCTAGAACACGAAAAAACTACTTTTAGGAAGACGTCTGTGTGTGTAAGGGTGTATCTGTGTATGTTTCTGTGTGTCTGTGTGGATATTACATCCACTCTAATTGAAAAACTAATGGACCGAATTTCATACAATTTGGTAGGTATGTTTTTTGTGGGAAATCCTGATGTTCATTAGATTATAGTACGATTCGCAATAAAAGAATCTGCCTTCTTTGTGAAATGGCCGCAGAAATTGCCTTTATCCACTCTAGCTAAAAACTAATGAACCAAATTTAACAAAATTTGGAGTATAATATTTCAATAACCTACAAGTGATTTATATACCAAATTTAACAAAATTTGGTATATAAATCATTTGTAGGTTATTCTACTACGATTCGGGAAAAAGGAACGGGCTATTTTTGCGAAATGGCCAGCAAAAATCGTTATATATAAAAATAAAAGACTACGTGTGCTCAATTATATCAATTAAATTCCTATTTTATATGTGATTTTTGACAACAAAAAGAATAAGACTAACCCCATTACTCTAGGACTAGCCGTTCTTGAGATATTCTAGTTTTTTCGCGTTTTCGCTACGCCACCTTTGACAATAAGTCCAGCTATCAAATGAGAACCAAATTTAAGTTTAACGTGTAAATTCAATGTCATTTAAAATACTTATGTTGTGCAGATAAACTCAAATTATCCTTGAATAAATAAAGAGAACGAATATGAGTCTGCAGAGAAAGACATGTGCTGTCCACATCAGAATTTTTAACAATATTACACCAATGATTTATAGAAGTGAACGGGGATTATTTTCAGGCCATTTCGAAAAAA
Organism: Amaurobius ferox; assembly: GCA_951213105.1. Lineage (NCBI taxonomy): Eukaryota > Metazoa > Arthropoda > Arachnida > Araneae > Amaurobiidae > Amaurobius > Amaurobius ferox. Next base: position 70,165,115 of record OX578144.1, on the reverse strand, counting down.
ATGTATGATCTATATTTAAAGATCCATCAAATTTTTGTCGAATAAAATGTTCAACAAATTTAAGCTGTGTACCAAATTTTAACTCTCTAGGACGTAGGAAAGTGCATTTAAAATGCCATCAATTAAATTTATCAAGAAGAGTTATATAAAATTTAAAAAAAATGAAAAATTGTTATCTACCAAATTTATTTTAAAATATGAAGCCACTCCCATATGCAAAACGTTTAAACAAATGGAGAGATATTTATTATACAATATCTCTCTCTTTTCTTTCTGGAAGATATCTCAAAGTCAGAATTTAATTGAATTTGTTTTTTTCCCTATATTAAATAATTTTTTTAATTAAAAAACTACTTAACATATTTTACTGAATTTTTTTTTATATATTCTATGGGATAATGTGAATATTTCCTAAAAATTTCGAAGCAATTCGTTAATTTTAAATTTACTTAAAAAATGTTTGAAAAATTATGTCCCATAGGGTTCAATGTATTTCATTTTTTCAACCCGGGTTCAATAAAAAACTAATTGGGTGATATTATTTATTTATATTCCCATAGGTCCTACAGACCGTCTGAACAACATACTAAAATTTCATTTTGATAAACTCATTTTTACGGCAGTTATCGTGCTAACGGACAGACAGACAGACAGACAGACAGACAGACAGACAGACAGACAGAATGAACAAAGTCATAAACACTTTTCAACTTTGTTGTAAAGTGTTAAAAAAGCCTAACCTAAATTCTCACTCTGTTACCATGCAGCCGCCACGCATGCGTTGTCTTGGGGATGAAAGAAGTACCTTTTGCTGTCGATATTGTGAAGGTTAACTTTTATAAACCCATTTAAATATTTATAAAAGTTCAGAAATAAAATAATTAAAATGCTATTAGAATGCGAAGATATCATTCCGTATTCATGTAAAGAAATTAGAATCGTGCAGTGTAGTACGATGGACTGGGCTATAAACGTCCCCAATTGCTTCTCGATTCCAGTTACAATGTTGCTACCAGAAAAATTATATTATATTTTACTTTAAGATGTTCTACTCTCACTAGTCGTCTCGTTATCTGTATTGTTCTGACCAACGGCAATGATCGAGAACCACGGGATCCACGCGTAGTGATACCTAATCAGTCTTGCTCAATGTGTGTATACTATTTTCCTACAATATCAATTTTTTTTTTTTTAATCTATAGAGAAAATTTTATGCACAAGACGTATAAGATTCTTTTAATCTGTAGAGAAAATTATATGCCCAGGTCATGTAAGATTTTTTTTTCCCTTTTATAGTTGTATAGCATCTAACTGCCTTTCTGATGGACAGTAGAGATGAGATGGGTTCTATGATACTAAGTGCAATTCGGGCTCGACTTCAAACTAGTTTTCTTATTTAATAAACATATTTTTTAAATAGTTAATAATTAGAAAATGCTAATAAAAACTTCGAAGATAATCACATTTTATTTTATTACTAAACAGATACTGCTTGCAGGTGCCTGAAATCTTATTTGAAGTCAAACACTTGGTAAATGGATTCTATTTTAAATCATTCTATGCTAGAGAGTGTTGTGTGGTAAAATGTGACATTGTTGTATATTATTGACCTTTCCAATAGATATATTGATAAGTAGGAATATCTGATACGTATGGAATGGCAATAAATCAAAAGAATGGGTTAAAAATTAAAATGTTTCATTTATATTGTCATAAATATTTAAATCTCATTTACAATGTATCTGCCAAAATATTGAGTGGAGAGTGTTTTACAAGGTCAATAAAAAGGTCAATATTAATTTTGCTACTGCAAACAACAATATTGGTAAGTTATTATTTTAATGCTATTATACGGTTTTCGCGTATTTTTTTTAGCTTCAATTTATGTTATTCCTAAGCTTCAGCGCTCAAAGTAATTATTTATGCACTTTGTGTGCTTAATATCTAAACTTTATCGCCCATTTTGACGGATGGACATTTTTGAAAAATTAGTAACAATATAAAGTGAGAAGGTTAAAAACATATTTCGGGCTCGGGCTCAAATATATCGGGCTCAGACGGGCTTGGGATCAAATATATCGGGCTCGGGCGGGCTTGGGATCAAATATATCGGGCTCTGGCAAACTCAGTCTCTCTAAATTGAGCCCGAACTCATCTCTAACGGACACCAAGTTAAGTTTTTACTCTTTAGATGATTTAAATTACTGACAGCTCCTCCCTTCTAGTGAGGGAAACAACACTTTTTCTACTACCCTAGGTAGGTCAAAGGATGACGAATAGGTACTATAATTCACTACACGTAAACACCTTCCTTCGTGACAGTTGAAAAATTCACTTACCTTGCTAATGGTTTTTTAAAGGTTCAGAAATAGTTAATGGAGAAATACTCATTGACTCAAGTGTCATACAGAAAACATCTTATACAAAAGGGTTTTCAGGGCTTTCTTTCTTTACCATTTAAATGTTCGACAAAGGTATTGTAATTCTTGGGCTTGAGTAATGCTTTTAAAGAAGTGCTCGCTGTTGTTCGCCTGTAATTAAGAGACAATTACCTGGCTATATATATATGTATGTATATATATATATATATATATATATATATATATATATATATATAAAATTGTAAATCCAATGGTAGAATGTAAGTAGTAACTCATAATACATTATCTTAAAATTGGCCTACAAAATACAATGAAATAAAGGAAATTCAACCATAAAGAGGAAATTATAAAACGTAATTCAGGCCATAAAGACAAAGAAAATGAAACAGAAAGGAAGAGATCGATTAATAATACTTAAAGCAAAATTATAATTAGTAACCTAAACAGAAAAAAGAAAAGAATAAAATAGAAGAATGAGCCACAAAAAACTACAATTAACATTGGATGGAAGTAGATTTAAAAGTAATACGTAATAAGAAATAAATTAAAATAAAATTAAATAATCTATTTGCAATTAGCCCTAAGAAGTATATATCAATTGCTGCTCATCGGGACAGTCACTAACAGATATATCAGGTGAAAGAATTATTTACCATGATTTGTAATTAAGCGACAATTACCTGTCTATATGTATATTTTATAATTATCAATGGGAAGTATATATCTATTGTTGCTAATCAGGACAGTGCCTAACAGATATATCAGGTGAAAGAGTTATTTTCCATGACAAAGTAGTTGGATAAATTGCTGATATTTGAATAAAAATCATTCATCCTCGAAAATTGATTTGCATGACAATAAAAAATATAAATATGACTCTGATCAGTTCCTAACTTTATTAAAAAAATGAATTTTGATGAGTTTTCTAGTTAAAATCAAATTTTCAAACGTAGGCAACTTAGCTTTAAATGGCATGGGGGAAAAAATCCCTTAAAAGGAAAAGAAAAAATCTGATGTGGGCAATACATGACTTTCCTTATATAATTTTAATGAATTTACTACTTTTACAGTTAAAAAATAGGTTTTTCTTATAGTAGATACTAATATTCTTTCCAAAATATTAAATTTTCTACAATTAGTCATCATTTTCATTGATTTAGCATCATTTTTATCCATTTGGCGAGATTTTCATTAATTTGGCAACATTTCAAAAAAGTCGCCAAGTTGGCGACATTCCGCCAAATTCGTCGCCAAAATCTCGCCAAGCGTTATGTACTAAGAAAAAAGTTATTCTTACAGCAGATAAATGACTATTGGCGTTCAAATACAAAAGTATTATTCAAAGTATATTTTTTCATGAATGGAACGAGCTAGATCCACGAGAAGGATGTCACCCAATTTATCGCATGGTATTACATATGAAAAGTGAACATGTTTCTCAATAGGAATTTTTTTTTTTATGTGACTTTTTCATAATTTTTTGAAAAATGTACAATATCTCGAGAACGGTTCATGTTAGCGTTCTAAAATTTATGCCAATCGTTTTCTAATGAAAAATTACATTAGAAATGTCTATTTGCATAACTTTATTAGCGGTTTTGATTTTTTGACGATTTTTTCAAAATTTCATTCGAAAATTTAGGGGGGTTCTGAACATTCGATTACGTATAAAAGCAATAGGCTTCCAGTGTTTACGGATTGTGATTTTTATACCAAATTTGGTTCGAATCGGTCCATTCGTTCGTCAGTTATCGTCTCCACAGACTCACTGACACACACACACACACACACACACACACACACACAGACATCACTTCAAAAATGTTTGATTCGTGATCAGGGATGCTTGAAACGTGCTCTCCCGTCGAAAATTCGAATTCGAATTTTCGACCCCGTCACAATACTTTCCTTATACATTATGTATATAAGGAAAGTAAAAAACAACGTATGGCTAAACTCTCTTAATCATCCTGCTACCTTCTTGACTTTTTTTGAGAACAAGCTCGGCTGCCTCCAGTGCGCATTGACCTGGGGCTAGGCGCGGTGTCCAGGCCCGAGCTAGGCGTGCGCGTGTCACACTCTGCGTGGAGGAAGGGTGTGGGCAGGATACGTCACGATACGGCAGTGGCCCGTGGCACATCATCCGGATGAACCGCGCCCTAGAGGACGTCGTTTTTTGACGGCACATATCAGGTGGATTTTGGGCAGGTTTATATTTTTTGCAAGTGACTTCTGTCGGGATTTTTTGGAAGGTTTAAAGTGGGGATTTCAATGCATAAAAGGGGTAAAAGTGGACATAGATCTAAACTGTTTAGTTAAATTTTAAAAAGTTTCTTTACTTTATGGAATTCGAGTCCATGAGAATTTTTGTTGATTGCCCACATTAGGAGCTCTGCAGTTTTATGAAAGAGTAAGTTAGACTGGCAGGTTTGGGGACGGAGAAAGAACATCCGCCTGAATCTGCGAGCCATGTGCACGTGAATGACAAATGTCTTATGAAAAATTCGATTGATTATCCTTCCGCTTTTATAGTAAATCATTCTACACTATTTACCTAATCTCCCCCAAATAGCAAATGTTCCAAATTTCACTTGCTGCTGCTCACGGAAAATCGACACATTCGAACAAAAATGTAGCAAATGGATAATATATAACGAAAATCTCAGAATCGTTTCAAATCCCAGAATGTATACAAGTCTTTATGGCAAAATTTCTAAAATTTTTCGCCAGAAAGCGCTTTTTGCATTAATAGTTGCACGAATGTCTGCCTTTAGCTGTTGTTTTGTTCGCAAAAGTGGCAGTATGAATTCTCAAATATGTTATTTTTTTTTTAGAGAATGAGCTGGGGATTTAAACGCAGATCTTCTAAATAGTCAGTCAATGCTCGAACCATTGGGCTACTGGGATAAGATTACAAATTCTTTTCGTCGAAGTGGACCCTATAATTTTGATGTTTTGAGCAAATTTATTACAATAATACGCTGTCCATTTCAATCGTTTTAAGACCTCCTTAGCAATTTCGTTTTCATTTATTCCGATTGACAACCATCTCACTATACTATTCTTAAACGCCTGTCTTCATGGGTCGCATGAGCATCATTATGTTGCCAGAAAATTTCCCACCTCCACTGTGGCAACTATTCAATCTTATTTATCCGGTCAAGGAAGGCTCTTTTTGCCTTTGAAACCAGATGATGCATTTAATCAACTGTCTATGTTGTTGCTAACGAAGAATTTTTTTTTATTTTCAGATCAAATAGATTTTAATTTATTTATCTATTCGATTTAAGTGGCAAACACAGGTAAAATCCCATAACAGTAACCACAAAATGTACAAAGTATACGTGAATACTGAACAGTAAACATGAATACCAAACAGTAAACGTGAATACTAAACAGTAAACAAAAATACTAACAAAAAAATGAACTCATTTGTTAGTATAGTTAGTCCATTTAATTGTTACTTTCCTTATATACATTATGTATAAGGAAAGTATTGTGACGGGGTCGAAAATTCGAATTCGAGTTTTTGACGGGAGAGAACGTTTCAAGCATCCCTGATCACGAATCAAACACTGATGTCTCTCTATGTGTGTGTGTGTGTGTGTGAAAGTATGTGTGTGTGTGTCAGTGAGTCTGTGGAGACGATATCTCACGAACGAATGAAATTTGGTACAAAAATCACAATCCGTGAATACTGGAAGCCTATTGCTTTTAAACGCAATCGAATGTTCAGAACCCCCCTAAATTTTCGAGTGAAATTTTGAAAAAATCATCAAAAATTCAAAACCTTTAATAAAGTTATACAAATAGACATTTATTATCTAATTTTTCCTTAGAAAACGATTGACATAAACTTTAGAACGCTAACATGAACCATTCTCGAGATATTGCACATTTTTCAAATGATTTTTATGAAATTCGGTCAATTAGTTTTTTAGTTAGAGTGGATACAAAATCTGCACAGACAGATAGGTAGACACACAGACGACACGCTAAAAATAGTTTTTTCGTATTCTAGAGGTCTGGAAACGTGTAGATCTGTCGAAAACTCGAGTTGCGATTTTCGACATGATTCCAATACTTTCCCTATACATTACCATGTATTGCAGGGAAAGTAAAATATCGAACATTCAATTAAATGACTATAAGGATTCATTTTGATGAAGTTCTAACTCTTTAATTGATCTTCAAATTTGGAGGAGGTATGTATGTACTTGTTAAAAAGAAAGTATGTGGAAGTTAAAGCACAGGGCGCCACTGGCTGAGAACTGGGCGGTATTGTCCAATAGAAACTGTATGTATGTGTTTAGGGCAGCAGCATGAAAAGTCCTTTTAAGTATAGTTAAAATAAAGCAAATTTTAAAATCATTAAATATAAATTATATTTATCCATTTATTTTAATATTTAACAACGAGTTTTCTAATTATTTAAATATTACGTATATAAAACCCAATATTAATTCATTAAAATAATAATCGTCTAAAAAAATTGTTCACTGTGAACCTCTCAGTCCTTCTAATCCCCCCCCCCCTCTGAAATGCAGCAGTACACAAATGAACTTCATTTTAGTGAGATCAAGCAACAACCAGCATCCTCAATGAGCTAAAATAAATTCAATATAAATTTAATATGAATGTAAATTTTACTCAATGTCATATCACACACTTTCACTTAGCTAGCCCAACGGCCCTACCGTGCTGAAAACACCGGTTCTCGTTAGATCACCGATGTCAAGCAGCATCGGGCGCGGTTAGTACTTGATGGGTGACCACCTGGGAACACCGCGTGCTGTTGGCACATTTCGGGCGCGGTAGCCCGGTGGTTGGCGTGCTGGATTTTCACGCTGCCACAACTGCCGCCGTATTCATGCGGAGTATAGTCACGTTAAACATGTGGGTCCGTAAATCCTTCCGAGAGGTTGGAGGTAGGGGAAGGAGGGTACGGTCCCTGCGGATGCCTCCCCCACTGGGCTCCGGTCTACATTGGGTGGCACTTCCTAGCCGTCCAAATGGTTACCTTGCACCTTTCTGGTAGGTCGGACGGTCTGGGTCACAACAACACTTAGCTGTGACATTGTTTATTTATGTAATGCAACTGCTGCTATTTTAAGAATTTAAATTTTAAATCAAATTAACGTGCTATTGTTCTATGTTAATAAAAATTTATTTGCATTATTTATCAATAGTGTCTCAAAAATCTTAATGCTTATGGCCTCAAGCGATATTGCCCAATCCTTCTGACATTACACTTTATTCCATCTATAATCTGACTTCAAATAATGAAAAACATAAATTTTAGGTATTTGAGTATTTATTAAACCTCTTTGTAGTCTCATAACAATTAATAATTAATTGCATAATTTCTGCTCTAATAAGCAAAAATTGAAAGCTCAGACCTGTTGAAACGTAGCGCACAATAATTTTCTTCATTGACTACTTTTCTGATTATGCATTCAAATATACTCTCAACAACCCAGAGCAGTGAAAACATAACAATGACACTGGTTTCACCGTGGAATGCTGAGCGAATTCAGTAGTCAATAAAAAGATTTAAACGGTTTAACACCGGCGGCAAAGAATTGCGCCTTCACAATGGTGTCGCTGTCGTGCTTTCCCTTTAAAAACGTATAAAAGAAATAAAACACGAAAAATTCTTGATTCAACCTGTAACTCAGTTTCTCATTCAACAAAAGTATCAGCACGAGCCGTTAAATATCCATGAAAACAGAAAAAAGTCCCAAACAAAAAGTAACTTTTTTCCCGAGGCCGCGATGGCCTTTGTTTGATGACGAAATCACAAGAAGCCGGAATGGAAGAGGCGTGGCCTACGGTAAAGGGGCGTGTCGTTGCAACACTGATTGACAGCATTGATCCCACGGCGCGGCTATAATGGGAATGTATGGGCGCAAGGTTTCACAGAAATAAAAGTAAACAAGCAAATAAGCGAATTTGGCCATGAAAGGGTGGGAAATTTTTGAGGGTGTAAGCTGTTGAAGTTGTCGCTTAACGGTGTGTTGCGTTTCTTTGAAAAGGATGCAATTGTGGTGAGAATTTATCTATTACCAGGTACACCAAAACGAAGATTCAATTTGCAAAAAAAAAAAAAAAAAAAATTATGGGACAAACGATTTACATTAGTTTTTTTATTAAATACGACTCCTTAATTCCATGTATTTTACTTTTGGACAATAGTTAATTTCCATTTAATAACTATTAAAATGAATGAATTTGAGAAGTTTGATTTAAGTCATAAAGAATTTATGTTCAGTTGAAAGAACACAAGATTTTCCAACTGATTTGTCGCTCTTCTTCCTCGCTATATATTAAATTTATCAAATATGTCTTAATAAAATCGCTGGTATACCAATTTAACATAGTATCAAACAACTAAGGAGAGATTTAGAGAATAAGTTCATTTTTTCTAATGTATCATTATATTCTGAATACAGATATTTAAGTATCAAATTTCTACTTTTGGTTTTAATGGTCTAGATTTTTGATTATCGGGAAAATGAATTTTTTATCTGTTTTAAACCCCAAAAATGATCTTTAACCCAAACTTTATGATTTATTACTGCCGGAAATGTATTACACACTCAAACTTAAACATTGAAGAAGTAAAAAAAAATATATTTTATTTATTATTTTTTATTTTTATTAATTTGTTATTATTTTATTTATTATGTTTACCCCAAACTTGTCTTTATCTCGTTATGAAATACGTGTTTGGAATACGTTTGATCTATGATCGAAAAATTACTGACCCTAGCACCACAATCAATGAAGATATTTTAAAAATTTGTGAATTTTATGAATTCATGTATTCTAACAATTTATTCTACAGACTCCAAAATGCAATATTTCGAAAACTCGTTTTGCGTCATTTTTTTTTTTATCTTTATAGAAATATGCATGTCTCTGCAAGTTCTCAGTTAAAAATACATATGTTATATTCGTTCGTTAATTCGCACAATTCTCTGTTTCATTCCTAAATTCAAAATCTTACAAAAACTAGGATTATCATTGTTATTTATATATAACGATCGGAAAATGTACAAATATATATCTAGAGCTGGGGGGAAAAACCACTTAAGTCAAAAACAAGGAAATTGAGATATTAACGATTGAAAAAAATGACATTTTCAATTTTTTTTAATTTTTGGTTTTGGTTTTCAAAATACACATTCAATTTTTATGGTATTTATTATACATTTATAAGCTAAATAAGCATGCAATGTATTGTAATTTTGGAAAATGAATTTTTAGGTAAATACTGACTTAAGTGGTTATTCCCGAAGCAAGTTTGTAGCAAATATGTTGACTCAAACAGACATAAGTTATTATTCCTGACTTAAGTCTTTATTTTTTAAACACAATTATGACGTGTTTACAAATACAGACATAAGTAATTGTTTAATACAATATCGGTCATAATGCAGCATTTAAATGTGCATTCTAATTCCAAACTGTTGTTATTTTTTAGTGTTTTCTTAGGACTACTTTAAATAAATATTTTTTGAAAAAGTATGAAAAACGTTGAAATTCTGTTTCAACTGATTTTTCTGAAAATTGTTTAAATGTAAAATTAAAAGTCAATGCAATTTTTTTGCAAACTAATTAGCTAATTTAAAATGTATATAAATACGAATATATAAAACTCAAGCATACAAAACTGAAACTCAAACATCGTTTATAATTCATCCGGATCAATTTCAATCAGATCGGAATCAATGTCTGATTCATTTGAAGTCCGAAGTATGGAATAGGATTGCTCCATTTGTCAATATTGTCGTTAATTTAGCAACATTTAAAAATCGCCAAGTTGGCGACATTCCACCAAATTCATCGCCAAAATCTCACCAAGCGTTATGGACCCAGAAATAAGTTATTCTTATAGCAGATAAATGACTATTGACGTCAAATAAAAAAGTATTACTCAAAGTATTTTTTCTCATCAATGGAACGAGCTAGATCCACGAGAATTATGTCACCAAATTTATCGCATGATATTACATATGAAAAGTGAACATGTTTTTCAACAGTTAATATTTTTTTTTAATTTATGGGATTTTATTGATAAATTAATTTGAAAAATGTTTAATATCTCAAGAACGGTTCATGCTAGCGTTATAAAACTCATGTCAACCGTTTTCAAAGGAAAACTTATATGAGATATGTCTATTTGAGTAACTTTATTAAAGTTTTGATATTTTGATGTTGTTTTTCAAAATTTCACTGGAAAATTTAGGGGAGTTCCGAACATTCGATTGTATTTTAAAACAATAAGCTTCCAGTATTTACGGATTGTAATTTTTGTGCAAAATCTCATTCGAATCTCTCCATTCATTCGTGATATATCGTCTCAAAAGTCTCACTGACACACACACACACACACATACTTTCACACACTCACACACACACTCATACTTTCACACACACACATACACGCACACACATACTTTCACACACACACACACACACACATACTTTCACACACACACTCATACTTTCACACACACACACACAGCCATCACCTCAAAAATGTTCAATTCGTGATCAGGGATACTTGAAACTTGCTCTCCCTTCAAAAACTCGAATTCGAATTTTGGACCGCGTCACAATACTTTGCTTATGCATTATCGTATATAAGAAAAGTAAAAAACAAATTGCTCCCTCTTCCAAGCAGACTAATCAAACTACTACGAAGTATCGTTTTAATTGCATCAGCGGTTTCAGAAGTAGCTAAGAACAGCTGATTTAACACCAGCATACTTGCTGCATTATGCTTATAGTCTGGGTTATGGTATTTATAGTAACGACTTATTGCCATATCCGAGAAAAGCATTTGTTTGGGTTTAAACTTAGTGCTGTTCATTTCTTTTTTCAGCATGGTGGCCGTGTTTAAACTGTTTTGGTTACTTTACTGTTTTAATGTTTTGTCGCGAAATCTAAACGTCGTACGCTGATGACATTTGATACAAAGCTATTTATCGGCGTAAACAAGTGCATGTCGGCGTTATATTTTAAATTTAGAATTAGTTTTTGAGTCATTTTATATTTTATTTCAATTTGGGCCGATATGTACATAAATCAATTCCTTAACGACCTAAAATATTAAATATATATTATGTCGAATGTTCATCTTGACGTTGACACCATCGCTAAGATCGAAACACTCTCTTTTAAATAAACTTTGAACGGAGTCCATATGATAAATAGACAAATTTTAATAAATTTTTAAAAAATAATATACTTTCCATGCGCTTTTAACCTCTCAGATGTTTATATTACGATACATAAAAATTGGCATGCTATCCAACGTTCATTTTTATTCATCAGCTCCTTAATATATCACAAACTACACCAGAAAAAGAAATAATTTCATAAACCCATCCGTTGCTTATGAATTTTTGCATTATAAATTTTTAAAGCTGCAATAAGTCTTTAATTTTGTAGTCTTCGTAGAGGGTCTTATACTGATTTGCAGATCCTTCGACTTTTGACTACTAACGCCATCTATAGGCGTTATAGTAAGTTTTCCCAAGGCTTTTTTACTTTGCGAATTTAAAAAATATTCGCTTAATATTTATAATTTGGTATTATATTATTATCATATAAAATTTGACTGAAATTGGATGAAAATTCGGTGAGATATCAATAAGTTTCAGGTTAAAAGGAACTATTTTTGCTGTATCAAGTATTTTCATTTGTTTGTATAACGAGAATGATTCCGACGGTAACTATTAATGTAGAATTTAGAGTCTCCGCATATGATGGGTTTTGGTTTTGTGATCTGGAGGGGGGGGGGGATTCGTTTCACGTCCGTTGCGCCAATGTACATGGATTTTTATTTTGTTATTTTATATGGCTACCCTGCTTTAACTCCCGGAGCAACACCGAGTACATTTTCTAGTACTTAATAAAGGAAGATGCCTCTGTATGTGTGCACTCTGTAGACGGAAATCTAAGCCTCGTACGACTATAAAATTTAGTACACAGGTACTTCTCGGCACACACACATGTACCAAGACGCTACTTTTTAAATTTCAAAATAGTTTTTTAGTTATTTTATATTTTAACCCGATATTTAACCGATTCCTTAGCTACCTAAAATATTATCAGAGTTTCCATCTTAACACCATCGGAAAGATAGAAAAATTCTCTTTTAAACAAACTTTGGTGTCCATACTATGAATTTACAAATTTTAATTAATTTTTAAAGTATACAAGAATATACTTCTCGTGCGTTTTAAACCTCTCCAACTTTTTATTTACGGTATATAAGTTCGACATGTCATCCAACATTCATATTTTAACAACAGCTCCTAAAAATATCCTAGACGACTCAATAAAAAAATAATTTCATAAACCCATCCGTTGATCAATTATGCATTTTTTAAACCAACGATGTCTGCAAATATTGTAGTCTTCGTAGCGGTTTTACAATGATTTGTCGACCCTCTTACTTTTGACTACTACCGCCATCTATTGGCGTTATAGTGCGTTTTCCCGAGATGCAGAGGTATTTTTCTTTGGTCGAAAAATGAGGTTCCTTATCAGATCATGCGCATGCGTTTCAAACTAATTGAAGTCTGGATGTCCGGACCGCTTTGAGACGTGACTGCGCATTTTCTTAAACTAAGGAGTTTGCCTGTCTTCCTGTGCAGTCCTTGATGAGATTTAGATGTGATCAATTGTTCTACTACGTACAGATAAGTTATATTGAATGCGTTTACTTATATTACTAACTGGAAAAGTATCCGACGTTGTTCGGGATTTTAAATGCAAACTAAAATAATGCAAACAGATAATTACTACACCGGAACTCACAGCGAATTCCTGAAAACCAAATAACGTTTTAACAATACTCTCGCTTATAACAAAAAATTAAATACGTGAAATTAACTATTGCGTGGATGCACACATAGCTACGCTACGACAGCTTATTTTAATTCCCAGGCAACGGCGGGTTCATTTTCTAGTTTGATAATAATGAGCAGATTTCTATTATTTATTTATTTTTTCCAAGATTTTTTTTTACGAAAACATCCCAAAAAGCTATTCACTTTTAAATTAAAAATTACATTAAAAGTCATCATATTAACATTTTAAACAATTACTATTTAATAAAGTTTTTCAACTTTCAAAAATTTTTGTTCGAAAAATTAAAGGCCAGTGTCTTTTTTTTTTCTAAATCTGAATAAGCCTTTTGCGGTTAGTATATATAATAACTGTATAATATATAATAACTGTATATATAATAACTGTAATATACTAAATTTAATTCGAATCTTTCAATTTATTCGAGAGATATCGTGCTTGTAGAAGACTTACAGACAGAATCTGCGCATATATTATAATGTATGGGGAAGTGTTGTGATGAGGTCGAAAATTTAAATTCGTGTTTTCAACGAGAAGAGCACGTTTTAAGCCTATCCCTGAACTCGGCGAATCAAACGGTTTTGAGATGATGCCTGTATGTGTATGTATGTGTATGTGTATGTTAGTGTGTGTTTATATATTAGTGTGTATGTATATTAGTTTGTGCATGAATGTCAGTGTGTGTATGTACGTTAGTGTGTGCGTATATGTCTTGTTACGAATACATGAAATGCTTTCGTTGCATAAAGGAAAAGCAACTTTTACAGGCTAAAGGCTATTCCGTGAAATTAGGGTTGTCGTATTTTTCGTGGCATGGGTGCAACATTTGGTGATTTATTGGTGATTTATTTCGTGGCATGGGTGCAACATTTGGTGATTCATTCGCCAATTTGGCTATTTCTACTGAGTTTTCGAATATACTAGAACTTTCTCGAAATATGGAATATTCTTGGAGATACTTGCCATTTCTAGAAATGAGTGTATAAAAAGAGTCATCGCTCACTTGGAGTAGTAGTTGCCGTGATATGAGCTAAATTGCATTGCGAAATGCGTCAGTGTTTTGAGAATAGTACTGACTGTTTTGTGGAGCATTTAATCGCTGTTTTATCGTACGTGACAGATCTTGTAAGATAATTTATCGAGCTATTCACTATATATTGTTCGTGTTTACGCTTATAAGTGCTTTTAAATAAAAGTGTTAGTTTTCCATAAGTTTGGACTCATTCCTGTAACCTGAGAGTACACACACACGATTTCAGAATGCGTCGTAACAGGATGTTAGTGTATGTTGTTGTTGAGACCCAGACCGTCCGACCTACCAGAAAGGTGTAAGGTAACTGTTTGGACGGCCGGGAAGTACCACCCAATTTGGACCGGAACCCAGTGGGGGAGGCATTCACAGGGACCGTACCCTCCTTCCCCTACCACCAACCTCTCGGAAGGCGGATGTTAGTGTATGTGTATAAGTATATGTCAGTGTGTATGTAAGTGAGTTTGTGGATGTTATCTACTCTCACGAGCATTTGTTTAAAATAATTTGGTACGATTATTACAATCAGCGAAAACTGTAACGCTTTTTATTTTAAACGCAATCAAATGTTCGAAAAATACACACTGTCCGAATGAATTTTTGAAACAATTATTGAAAAATCAGAACTTTTTGCTGATAATAAATAAATTATACATTTCAGTCGTAATTTTTCACTGGAAAACGAATGTTATAAATTTTAGAACGTTGTAGCAGGAACAATTTTCAAGATATCGCACGTTTCTTCAAATAAATTTATCAAACAAATTATATAACATTAAAAAAGTAGTCGGTATCATCAAATATATTCACTTTCCATATGCAAAATTGTGCATCAAATCTATTAACACCATTCTTGTGGATCTGTGAACACCAAATCTGTTAACACCATTCTTGTGCAGCTAGTTCATTCTGTTCTCGAGACAAGGTGCTTTTTGTAATAGTTTTACATTTTAACTCCAAAGAACTCTCCAATAGTTATCTATTTTACAGGATATTATTTACATGCGCTGATGCAGTATCAAATGCATGTTGATGAGGATTTTGCTCGTAAGTATGAATAAGTTATTCTGCCTGGACTGTTGAGTTTCCCAAAGCGCTCAATTTCAATTTATGTAGTGTTAAATCAATGCCGAGAACATTTTGATTGCGTTATAATTTCGCTGTGAAAGTCATTGCATTCGAAAGTCATTCACTATGAAAGTCATGTGCTGCCCACATCATTTTTTTTTTCGATTTTCGTTACAGATAAGTGATATGAACAAATAAAAGTGCTTATAAATAAAATGCGCTGTAATAATCGTGTTCATATTCAGACGCATGCGCAACAGGCTAATTCCCTTTCAAATAAGCGGGGAGGCGAGCTATATAACTCTAGACTCGCAACCCATAATAATCCACTACAATAGGTGCTGACTGTCAAAGCCTCAGACATGAGCATATTGCTAGGCCCATTGTTATGCTTACGAGAGGGTGTTGTCATAAAAATTCAAAATCATTTGGATGCGAAAAACCCTCAATCACCAATCGGAATTCAATGAGTTGCCTATAGCAACCCCTTAGAAGCAATTATGGAATCAAAACAGTGTGGATTTCGGACGATTTCTTGTGTTGTTTTGTACCTGTCGCTGTCCTCTTGAATATTTATTAAGGCTTATTCTGTGGGAAACGTGTATTTTAGAAACTGGAGTGAAGTTGATACTTATTTAGTGGTGATTTCTGCTGTCAGAATTGATGGTACCTGCAAAAAGAAAGATATAATTAGTGCGATCGATTTATTTGTGGCTATATTATGCAAAAATCAAGTATAGGCACATAAAATATTGATGCCAATATGACAGAGGCAAAAATTACATAAGTTTGTGGAAATATTTTAGAATCTAAATAAAATTTGTTGAAGATATTTTATTTGTTTATCTGATGAGCATATGTTCGTAAAACAGTATATGGGAAAAACCCCCCTTCCTGATGATACATAAAAAATCAGTGGCCGAGGATAAGAGTTTGAGGGGTCATAACATTAGCGGAAACATTACATTCGCTCTCTATAGGGTAAAAAAAAAAAATGCAATCCTCCCATTCCTACCCCTCTCTTTCCGAGAATTTGGTTACGTTTAAGTATTTATAAGATAGCTGTTTTGGTAATAAAATCGTCATCGCACGGGAGTAAGATTATTCCATAAAATTTCGCTAAATTGTGGCACATAACAAGTTCCCTTTCTACAATTGTAGGTATTGGCAATCTCATGCTGAAGAGCACATAAAAAGTATACAGTCGATTCATTGATGCTGTTCACTGCAGTAGGAGCATGATTCTTTCTTTGGGAACACCCTCTTTCTTGACTTACTTTCTCGATGAGTACTCTAGGAGAAAATATTTATTGCAAAGTAAATGAAGCAAGTCAAAGTTATTGAGTATAATTTGTGCCCTTTGCGTGTTTACCATGGTAAACACGCAAACTAGTTTTAGCAAACGTGCAGGTTTGATTAAGCAAGGGTAGAATTGAGCTGATTATTTTTATATGTTTAAACCACTACCATTTGCAGTGAGTTTTTGTTATCTAAACTGGTATAAATATTGTTGTTCTTGTTGTACTTCTTTGTATATATGTTAGGCAAGTTTTACATTTCAGGAAGATAGATTTACTGGGTTTTTTTTTTACATAGTTATAACTACTCTTCATAGCGAAGGTACTAGTTCCACCTAGCGATAACGTAGAGGTTGAAAGAATTAACGATTTACAAAATATAAGGTTTTAACCATTTGACTAAAAAAAAAAAATCAGCTGCAGGGGGAAATATATATAGTGTGGAAACGCCAGGCCTCCCGATTCACCCGGGGGCATGAGCAGCAAAGTGAGCGGCCGGGAGATAATATATATAGTGTTGTTGTTGAGACCCAGACCGTCCGACCTACCAGAAAGGTGTAAGGTAACTGTATGGACGGCCGGGAAGTGCCACCCAATTTAGACCGGAACCCAGTGGGGGTGGCATCCACAGGGACCGTACCCTCCTTCCCCTACCACCAACCTCTCGGAAGGACTTACGGACCCACATGTTTAACGTGATCGTACTCCGCATGAACACGGCGGCATTTGTGGCAGCGTGCAAATCTAGCGCGCAAACCACGGGGATACCGCACCCGAGATGGCCAACAGCACGCGGCGTTCCGAGGTGGTCACCCACCAAGTACTAACCGCGCCCGATGCTGCTTCACTTCGGTGATCTAACGAGAACCGATGTTTTCAGCACGGTACGGCCGTTGGCCCAATATATATAGTGTGGACATCTGCGACTTATACACAGATTAATTTTACCGTGCAATTTTTAAGTAACGAGCCTTTTCTAATAAATTGACTTAAGCAATAAACGGTTTATTGTTTCTATTTAAGTCGACTGATACTGAATATTGATACATGTGCGACTCTGATACTCGTTCATCAGTATGAAGTCATTCTAAAGAAAAACTCATGGTCGATTTTGCAAGGTCCACTTCAACGATAAGAGCTTGCAATTTTGTCCCAGTAGCTCAACTGCAGAGCGGCGGCTGGCCATTTCGGAGATCCAGGGTTCGATTCCCTGTTGAAGCAGCAAGGCTCTTTACAATGGCGCCCGAACAAATCAACCCTGTAGGTTCGTGCAAAGATGCTGGAGGTCTGAAATTAACCCTAGTACGACTAGCACAGTGGACTCTGGGATAAGGAGCGTCGATTTCAAAGCGAGAGGATAACGACCACGTAGGAAGCTAACCTGAAAGGATAAAAATAGCATCAGGTGGCTAACCTGAGCTAAAAATAGCAGAAAGTGATCAGTCAGATTGTCAATTGTCCGCCAATCTGGCATTACAGGGTGGAGAATGCAGAGTTCACTTCAGCGATAAGAACTTGCAATTTCGTCCCAGTAGCTCAACGGGAAAGCGCTGACTGGCCAGGAGATCCAGCGTTCGATTCCCGGTTGGGACAGCAAGGTTCTATACAAATTTTAGATCTCGAGACGGCTCTATAAACTTAGTTCTATCAACTGCGCTCTATAACCTGAACTATTAGGTTACGGGAAGAACCTTTAAAAGCACTTCAATATCCATATAAAGTAATAGGAGTCATTCATAATGGAACTGCACATGAATAAATTTAATCCGATTCCAGTCTTAGTGACTTCCAGAATTGTCACCGTGTAAACCTCATTCGCTTCACCCCGTTGGTTTGATTCTGGGGTTTGATGCATCCGCTATTGTGCACAGATAAATAGGGCAGCTAAAATCCGAGCAGCGTGCGTTATTTTGGCGTAAGTTGTTGGTTGCGTTGCTTTTGTTTTGCTGGATGAAGCGGTGCGTTGGATCGAGAAATGTCCGTACTTTTATCTTCACGGCGGCGGCCACGTGAGCGTCTTGCGGCCGTAACGATGGCCGCCGGACGTGAGGCAACAGGAGTCTTTGTTTTGCGGAGGAAATTGCAGGAGAAGTAATGGGCACTTTAATTCCATAAGGAAATAGGGCAGCAGTTAGGCATTACTTCCAATTAGGAGGACTGTGAAAGTTCATGATGCCGAAACTCAAGGAGGATGAAATTTTGTAGGTTTTATTCTTATCGTGATGAGAGGATGGAGTTATTACGAAGTCTTGCCTGAACTGAAAGTTGAAGATGCGACGTTTTAATCCCGAAACACCTGCTTAGAGCGTGTAGGCAGCGAGTATGGGCATTATATTTCCCCAATTATATTACATAATTCTAATTTCATCATCCCAATTAAATTGCAATTCATATTTGTTCTCCATAATGTCCATATTAATTAACAAAATTCAACACAGTGGACGCCTCTCATTACGATCACCAACTCTCATCCCCCTTTCCGAGATGGTTACATCTATGGTCGAAATTCTCGGAGAATCGGATAGACGTAGACACTATAATCACAATAATAAATCTGTCATCACAATAAGTGGCATTTATGTAGCTATAGTTGAGGCTATTGCACGAAGAACCAGCTATCAATGAAGGTCCGTAAAACTCAGTGCATATTTATTCAGTATTTGTATGTTACTGGAGAATTTTGGCCCAATTGCAGAAGAAAACAGCTGCTGTTCAAAAGTCTTCATCAAAGAGGAAGAAAAAAAATATATGTGAAATTGAAAATTAAAATTAAAAATCATTACGGCTCGTCCTCATATTGGCTACGAATCAGATGAATCCGTAAAGGGCAAATATTCAGAAAGATGCCTTGATATAATTCTCGTCTTTATTTGGTTAGTCGATTCGAAGGGTGTTATTTTTAATTTTTTATAGTGAAACAATTATAAAAAGTTCATGCTTAGACCACTCGTGTTAAAATATAAATTACTATTGAATTAACTTATTCTTACTCACAGGGCCCACCTATAGGGGGCTGAATTTACCGTCTCCACAGCGATTCGCCAACATGAGACGTAACAAATTTTCTTCCCTGCCTTTGCAGGTATCGGCTATGAGAAGCGGATCATAATCTGGAAACTGGTCCATGGACGCTGTTATTCACAATAGGAACGTGATCCATAACTATGTTTACAATATAAAAAAAACTGATGTGGGCAGCACATGACTTTCCCTGCAGACATATCCACGTTCTCTTTATTTTAATTAAATTTAATTCACTTTTAATTCAATTTTCGTTCTCATTTGCTAACTGGACTTGTTTTCAAAGGTGGCGTATATAAAATACGAAAACACTAAAATATCTCGAGAACGGCTAGTCCTAGTGTAACGGGATTGGTCTTATTCTTTTCTTTGTTAAAATTTACGTATAAAACAAGCATTTAATGGATATATTTGAGCATGCGTAGTTTTTTATTTTAGATTCTGAAGATTTTTGCGGGCCATTTTTCAAAAAAAAAGGCAGGTTATTTTTTTCTGAATCGTACCAAAATTTAATCAGCCCCAGGTTGATCCACAAGAGACTTACCTACCGAATTTTGTGAAATTCGGTCCATTAGTTTCTCAGCTATAAGCTTCTGTTGGCCATTTCGCAAAAACAGGCGGGTTCTTTTATCACGAATCGTATTCAAAACTAATCAGCACCAGATTCGCCCATAAGTGACTTACCCTCCAAATTTTATGAAATTCGGTCAATTAGTTTTTTAGTTAGAGTGGATACAAAATCTGCACAGACACACACACAGATATACACACACACACACACAGACGTTACGCTAAAAATGGTTTTTTCGTATTCTAGAGATCTCGAAACGTGTAGATCCGTCGAAAACTCGAGTTGTGATTTTCGGTATGATTCCAATACCTTTCCTATACATTACCATGTATTGCAGGGAAAGTAAAATGTATAGCAATCTTCAGTTTGAACAAGATGATCGAAGTAATCTCGAGAATTTCTCCGCGTAGCAAGTGGTCATTCGACCGATGAACCAAACTATATATTTTTTTAGAAATTTATTTTCTGCATTCACATCTACATAATACAAGGTAGGATCAAACAGTTCGGAGACTGTCCTGATATCTCCAACCCAGATTGGAGGAGAGTGGAACTATTTTACCGTAGCGTAGAGGCACATGTGACGCGAGATGTGAAAAGGAAGAAGCTGGTCCGTAGTGGAGGGTTTTTCCAGACAATACATGTCAGTGAACCGTAGTCGTTCGCGTTCGTCGAAAACAGACATGGTGTTTGAAGAACAACATGCTAATATCAAATTCTGCCAGCGTTTGAGGAAATCGCCGACAGAAACATTGCACATGCTGCAGCAGTTCTTGATTTTTTTGTAACAAAGTTTGATATAAAGTTTCGTGAAAATCCATTAATATTGTGGATGCTATTTTGTACACAAGACATCGGCCACAGACAGCAGACAAACAGACAGACGAACAGTACTCCAAAAATAGTTAAAACGTGTTCAGAAGGTCTTAAAACATATACCGGTATCAAAATATCAAAATAGGAAATTTTCTTTAAAACAATACTTTCTCAATACTACGTATGACAAAGTAAAAATAAGTAAAAAATTGTAATCCTGAAAATTATTACAAATTTTTATTATATCAAACTAAATTAAAAATAATTCATTTCAATAGGTGTATAAATAGATTAAATGTTACATATGTACAAGCGTAAAGCTAGTACTAATAGTTCCACTGCAAATTCATACGACTGAAACGACATCTTTTGATGGAAAATGCAAACCCAACGATTCCCGCTTGGCCACAGCTCTTTCGGCGACAAATTTTTAAACTGCTTTCGGCGCCTTACGCATCATTTATATTGTCGCGGCGGCCGTTTCGTGGAACAAATAAAAAATTTAAAAAGAAAAACAGAAATATTCAATCCTCAAAACCGAGAATAAAGCTTGGAACGGGCTAGAGACGAGGGCAATCGACAAGGCGCAAAGTCTATTAAACGCTTCGCGGCCCCGCTGATTAACCCCGGCCCCAGCTCTTTTCTGTGCAGCGGGGCCCAGGGACCATTTGTCTGGAACATCCCGAAGCCCTTTGTCATCCAGAGCATCTTGTTGTCGCCCCGGGCGATGGTGTCTCTTTTATCCGCATTTTTTTCCCTCATCCCCCCTTTTTTTTATCCGGATAAACATATAAAATATGCATGGGAATGGCTGATGTTCATCGGTGAGAAGTGGCCATAAATTAAGAACCTCATGTGGACAGTATATGATTTGCTCTACATCTTACATAATAAAGGAAAATATCTGTGTGTGTGTGTAGTCTGTGGCGGGAAATCTAAGTATCGTACAGCCACAAAATTTGGTACGCACAGGTACTTCAGGACCTGAGTAGATGCACCTCGGATTTTTTTTTTTTTTTAAGTTTGAAATATATTTTTAGTCATTTTATGTTTTCGTCCGATTCACTATGATTTTGGGGCGACATTCAGATAAATCTATACCTTAGCAACCTAAAATATCATCTTGACACCATCGGAAAGATAAAAAAATCTGATGTGGGCAGCACATGACTTTCCTTATATAATGCAATGAATTTACTACTTTTACTTTTAAAAAAATAGATTATTTTTATAGTAGTTATTTGTATTCTTTCCAAGATATTGAATTTTCGTCAATGAGTGGTCATTTTCCATGTCGTCATTGATTTAGCGTCATTTTTATCCATTTGGCGAGTTTTTCGTTAATTTAGCAACATTTAAAAAATTCGTCATGTTGGCGACATTCCACCAAGTTCGTCGCCAAAAACCCCGCCAATCGTTATGGATGAAAAAATAAGTTATTCTTACAGCAGATAAATGACAATCGGGGTTCAAATACGAAAGTATTACTCAAAGTATATTTTTTCATGAATGGAACGAGCTAGATCCACGAGCATGATGTCACTAATTTTATCACATGGTATTACATATGGAAAGTAAACATGTTTCTCAATAGGAAATTTTTTTTTTTTATTTTATATGACATTTTGATATTTTTTTTTTTAAATGTGCAATATCCCGAGAATGGTTCATGTTAGCGTTCTAAAATTTATGTTAATCGTTTTCTAATGAAAAATTACATAAGAAATGTCTATTTGCGTAACTTTATTAGCGGTTTTTATTTTTTGACGATTTTTTCGAAATTTCGCTCGAAAATTTAGAGGTGTTCTGAACATTCGATTGCGTATAAAAACAATAGGCTTCCAGTGTTTACGGATTGTGATTTTTGTATCAAATTTCGTTCGAATCGGCCATTCGTTCGTCAGTTATCGTCTCCACAGACTCACTGACACACACACATACACACACACATACTTTCACACACATACACACACTTTCACACACATACACACACACACACACACACACAGACATCACTTCAAAAATGCTTGATTCGTGATCAGGGATGCTTGAAACGTGCTCTCCCGTCGAAAACTCGAATTCGAATTTTCGACCCGTCTCAATACTTTCCTTATACATTATGTATATAAGGAAAGTAAAAAAGGTCTTCTTAACAACGTTTGAACCGAATCCGGGACACAATTCCTTCATATATGTTTATTTTCTTAAATGCATCAAAGTTTGCCTTTTGTACGTGATCTGATATATATATCGTAGTATCCGAAAACAATTAGCACATTAGCACAACTCTTTAATTTGGCTAAAACTTCCCTATATACACTCTACGGCGGGAAAAAATCGACAAAAAGAAATGATTAGAATTTCAGAACAATTGGATGATTTATTGCACTGAAAGATCTACACTAAGTGAGCACGTCAATATGGCGTTGGTCCACCATTGGCCTTGATACGAGCTGTTACCCGACATGGCATTGATGCATAAAGTTGCCGGATGGTGTTCTGAGGGATGTCGTTCCAATGCCATTCCGGACAACGTTTAATTGCTGCATAGCTCCTACCCAAATGCCGAGCGATTCGACTGTGTGCCCATCCAGCCTCATACAATCTGACCACACGCCCTCTTTCAAACTCCTTCATGTGCTCGTAGTGGCCGCGAATTCGCCGGCGAGGTGTTACAATCAAGGTACGTAAAAGCAATCGAAATCCACTGCACGTTTTGTTCCTGAAAGCGAGGTTCGCTCCTTATATACACCTCCATGGTGCCCAGTTTCAATGCGCTGTAGTTCCGACTACTCATTCATTGGCTGCGAATTGTTAATTATTTGCATATTCGGTCGAAAGGTGTTTGCATGCAAAGTTTCATTACTATCGGATTATTTTGTTGGGTGCGTCGATAGTTTTGTCTTAGATTGTATTTCAGCATCCTAACAAATAATTTTTTTTTTCGATTTTATTTATAATTTTAAATTTTGCAATTTTTTAAATGATCACATTCAGTCACCTCAATGGATCGTCTGCATTTCAACAGATTCCGTGGGGATCCCTCCTCTTGCCTGGATCAGATCCTTTTTAAAGAGGAGTAAGCAGGTTGCCCATAATGGGTGGGTTCTTGACATCCGGGAAAAGCCTCGGGAGAAAAGCTTTAATAATTTTCTTTTTCTGATTTGCGGAAGTAGGAAAAGTCCTAATGTGTGATCATTGATGGCTGGAGTGTGGAGGCTATTTAGTTCCTTTCGCATTTTCATAAGTGGTCAAAATGGAGTATTGGAAATATAAAAATTACGTTGATTGCGAAAGATATGGGCAATTGTGATTATTGTTTTATGATTTGGAGATTTTATCAGTAATGTGAGAACTATTTTAGTTCAAAACAGGCGATTTAGAAATTTAATATAGTGTTACCTGCGTCTGTATTATCTAGGGCCTACTCAGGCAACGGCAGGTAATTCTTCCTAGTACTATAATAAATTTACTTCTGATAAATTTGAAAAACATTATGTATTTCTACTCATTTTAATACACATTGCAAACTCATGACATAATGTTACTGACTTATACAGGGTATTTCAAAAAGGACTTAACCCAACATTTAAGAAGTTAGAGCTTACGTGCAAGTAAATTTTATATTTGAATTGGTTCTACTACACGCAAAGTCAACTGTAGTTAAAATAAATTTGGCATGAGTCAGCCCCCTTCAAATATCCTTTTCTTTATCAGCTTTATCGTTTTCAAAGAATGAACGCTTGCGTATTGGTGAAACTTACTTCGTGCATGGCTTATAAACGTGTGCAAGGCGAGTTTCAGCGGATATTTCGCCATTCTGCAGCTCCTGGACGAATCAACATCATGTTTGGTCGTTAAATATGTGAGACTGGGGGTGTATAAGATTTAAAGAGCCCATGCCGACCATCTCGGTCAAGCAGATAAATTCTTGATGATTTGAACAGACAGTTTACTTGCTAACCCATAACATGCAGAAAATTATTTTCTTAAATTGGACTGTCACCAGCTTCTTTTATCAGGTTTACAAAGAAGTTAAATCTTGGAGAGCGAAAAAGTTGGTACACACAGAGGGGGAACAAAACAAAACAGAAGCAGATACTTGAAAAAGACTAGCGTATGATCATTTCAACTATTTGTTTCAGTTGATCTCGAATGCAGTGGTATAAATTGACTAAAAATTTGACATAAAATTTGCCCTTGAGTAAGTTCTATTTTCCTAAATTTGGGTTGCGTTCTTGAAATACCTTGAATAACTAAAATGCCTTGCATAAAATACCTTGAATAACTAAATATCTGGAATTAGAGTGTGAGCCTCCACTTGACTTTCTCATTCATTCATATTTCACAGTGTTTAGTTCTACTTGTATCACAATCATTATCAAAATAAAAAAAATATTTGTACATTTTTTAATTTAGTACCCAAGTTAATTGTATAATTAAAATATATATATATATATTATCAAGTTGACTGCAGCTTCGTGACGACTAATGATGCATTGGCTTATCTGTGTTAATTTTAAACTATTGTGATACCTTTAAAGAAACCACTAAAGTCTATAACGCAGTTCTAATTATCACCCCTCCCCCCCCCCCCCGGCTCCAATATAAACTAGCTTCCAAAACCTAAGAACGAACTGCAAAATCAGCAAAAATGTAAAAGTAAAGCTTTGATTAACTCAAAATTGTACATGAAGGTAGCCAGTGTGTTTATGCATTAGAGAAAACAAGAATTATGTACAAAGATGGAAAACATATTTACTTTTCGTAAGTTATATGATGACGTCACATTTGGGTCATTAACAAAATGATATTTAAAGGCAAACAAACCAAACACTGCTTACATTAATATGGTATGTGACCACTCCGGACCTTCGCACAAACTTTACAACTATTTTCCACGCTTTCAATGAGGTGATCAACCATCGCAGATGCGAGCAATGGCCATTCCTCCAATAGGGCAGTTTCCAACTCTCTGAGACTGGCTGGAGGAGGTAAACATGCAGAGACACAGCACACCCCAGGGTATCCCAAAGGTTTTCAATGGGATTATGGTCGGCGGGGGATATGCCGGCCACTCCATACAAGAAATGCCCTCACTTTCCAGGTATTCGTCAACGATGCTAACTCGATGGGAACGGACATTATCGTCCATAAGGAGGAACCCAGCACCAACTGCTGCAGCGTAGAGTCTCGCAATGGGGTCTAGGACTCCATCCCGATAGCGCGTAGCCGTCACAGAACCGCCTTTTAAGATGTGCAGCTCGGTGCGATATCCCAATGAAATTCCAGCCCACACCATGACGCTGCCACCTTTGAATGCGTGGTGTTCGATGATGTTCTTGGCCTGATTGCGTGTGTCTCGTTCACTCCAGACCCTTACACGCTTATCATCTGATTCCAGGGCAAATCTGGACTGTTCTGTGAACAGGACGTTGCACCAATCTGATACAGTCCAATTGACATGTTGACGATATCACTTTAATATTGCCTCTCCGGCTTGGAGGGTTAGTGGAACACATAACGTGGTACTCGGGCGTACAGTCCCTTCACGTGGAGCTTTCGGCGCACAGTATTGGCAGATATTGTCTTACCAAGTGCCGCTGCAACCGTGGATGTAACGGTTGTGGAGGTCAATCATCGATTCCGCTTGGCTACTATAGCAATATACCGATCATCAGAGGGTGTGGTAACCCTTGGACGACCAGCCACAAGTCTTCGGACAACTGTTTGACTTGTTTGGAATTGTTTCCATAATTGAGAAATTACCGAATGATCAACGCCAAATAAAATAGTGACATCTTTCATTGACTGTCCTGCTTCAATGCGTCACAGCACGCCAGCGCTCACTATCTGTCATTCGTCTTCTTTCAGCCATAGAAACACGATTATCATCAAAAATAATCTTACAAAAGTTACAAACACTTCGTATCAGCATTTAAATACACCTCGTTAAACCCTTCAGAATGCTGGCGTCTTCAACGACTGCCTAATTAGACATATCCGGACATTCAATCTTGATTGGCTGTAACACACGATATTTGCGTACTGCCATCTGCATCCGCAGCAATTTTCAGCCACTCAAATTCAAATACGCTTTCGAAAAATGAAAATTTGCCTTACATGTTTAACTTTTGGAAATCAGTGTACTTACCACTATTATTCCCACCATTATCATTGCTTTCTATATAGAAAATGATGCAATTGAAATGAAATTTAAAAAGCCAAAAAATTCGAGCTTTCACCATGAGAATGACTAAACGTTTATTTTAGTTTGGGTTTTTTACATAATCTACTGATGAAATTTTACAACGGGAGGTCTATTCGTTCTTGAGTTATCGTTCACACACACACACACACACACACAGAGAGTGAGAGAGAGAGAGAGAAAGAGAGAAACATGTTCTTAAAAGTGTTCGACTAGGTTCTTAAAACATACTTCGTCAAAATCTCAAATATGCAAATTTTCAGGAAAAAAAAAATACTTTCTATATAATAGTAAGGTGTAGAGAATGTAAAGTTCACGAAAATTGATATTGCCTGATAAACATAACTGAGATGGAAATATATTTTTTCAATAAAGTAAAACATTGAAATACCTTTGGAATCAACATTTGCAAAAAAATACAAGTATCTCTCTTGCCATCCCCTATGGGTGCCTATGAGGTTGAAGGGATGTTTTCTATAAAGGTATTTTTGGGAATTCTATTCCAAAAGGAGCTAAAAATTGAGTTATATATGCCATTTTAGGGAGATTTGCATAGGATTTTACGGTTTGGAGAAGCCTAAAACCATTATTTAAATTCCTCTTTAAATACAACCATGCTTGTGCGCTAATCTGAAGATTCGTTCTGGATTTCCAGTCTGGGTGATTAGGAATAATAGAAAAGAAGAGAAAAAGTCTGATGTTATGAAATGTGACTTTTTTTGCAACCTTGTTAGATGAAGGAATCACTTATTTGTACTCAAGTACAATATCAACATCAATATGTCTTGGGCATTTAATTAATATTACTTAAAATTGATAATTTGTACATCTGCATGTGGCATTACACTGTTATTTTGCACTAAGAATTTTTCAGGCTGTGTGCGAAAATAAACTATTGCTGAAAAATTCTTAAGTAATTACTTTATAGAAATTGTGTGCTCTTTGTATTTAGTCATCTTATTACTTTCATTTTTTTTAAAGCACAAAAGAAATGGAGAAATGTATCGAAAAAAATAATCCAGTTTCGGATCCGATGGCAGCATGAAAACTCGGCATTTTAAAAACCTCTATGTTGGCCGAAATCATACAAACCACGTAGCCAACTTTTAATTCATAGAAGATTAAAACCTGACATAGCATGAAGACAATTGGCTACTTCATGCAATGTTGCCCGAATCTTTAATGAATTTGAAGCCGGCTTCGTGCTGCAATTGACTCCGTCGTGCACCACAGAGGTTCGCAAAATTGCGGTCTATAGCAGGTATTTTTTTTTCTTTTTTTTTGCAGTTATACTGTGCAATTATTTCGGCTATTCATTGAAGACAACAGCGATAGCAAGCGCAAAACCTTTGCACGGATGCTGATCTCTGCAGTGCGATTCAATCAAAAACTAGGTTTCATGTACATCTCTTTCTTACAATACTCCCCGTTTAAAGTGGTGGAGAATTTGCAATACCCGAAGAGAGATCTAAAAATCAGCACAATTCGATTACCTTTCATTTACTGCGTCATTTGAAGAAACCGGTCTGCAAGAGTGTCACTCAATGTGGTCCATTTTTTTTTACCACAAAACCACTTTTCAGTCTCTGAGATCTACATTCTCCACTTACGTGGCTTCGAAATGATAGCCATCTCCAAGATGGGGTCGCTCCATGACACAACACTCTGACAACTGATCGACAAGTCTGGAATGATAAAAACATGCCCCCTACCCCGAGATAGTGCAAAATGATGTCTAAAACGTGCCCTCAACTCTAACTGACAAGAGTTTAAATGCTGCGGCTGTATCTCTACCTATAGCGCCTGGCTGTGAGGTGGTTGTAATGGTTTTACTGGGTATCAGGTATTGGGGAAGATAAGTTTTGCCCTTTCAGATCCTTTCTTGTCATACTTACTTAGAGGTGTCTGTAAAACACTTGCAAGCAAAACAGTTTTCCCCACTCACAGAAAGTTAACAAAATAATATGTGGGCTACAAAAGATTTATTTTCTTTAACTGGTTATGCTTTATTAGCAGAACATTTAAATATTGGTTATAGGTTCTTTGTGGCCATAGATTATAAGTTATAAGCTGATTATTGGTCATAGGTCAGTTACCTGTTGGTCAGTTGCCTAAGTTAGAAATTGGTCATTGGTTATAAGCCACCTACAACTATTAGTTTTGTCTTTTAGTGTACTAGAACGAATTACGCGACATTTCACGGGTCGTAAATACACGTCCGCTACTTAAATAATACATTTATAAGCAGCACTACTCAATTTTCTTCAAATCCTAAACCGTCACCAAATTTCCAAGCACGCTATCGGCAAAGCAAAAAATACACGCTTTCCGCTAAATAGAAAACATATTAAAAAAGGAAAGATTAAAATCTCTAGGAGAGGAGCGTGGCAGTAAATCATGGGGGGTAACTGTTCGGTCGTATCAGTAGCTGGAGGACCGGTAGCTGTTAGATCGTAACGGTGGCTGGAAATTAGCTGATTTTACACTTTAAAAATTCGTAAAAAATCTCATTCGATATTTGAAAAAAAAAAGCCAACGAGGCGCATTAGTAAATGCTACTGTGTGAAAAACCTCAGACCTGCATAGATATCGCGCGGCATCGCGGACAAACAAACAGACATATTTTTCATCTTGTTATAAATATAAACAAAGCTTTGATTTTTATGACGGCACGAATGTTTTTGATTTCTACGATTTTTATCCATTTTTCTTTTTTATTTGTTTATTTTAATCACTCTCTCCTTTTACAACAAAAATCGTGCGGTTGTTAACAAATATTAGGTTATACATTTTACTTTAAATATATTTAGGTAAAACACGACCGATAAATTACCTTAGTTTGGGAACATTGCTTTCAAATCTTGCAATGTGATTATCTTAGTGAATCTGATTTAGTTTTAATTTCTTATTCGACATTCTGCATAACTAAGAATATTCATTAAATTAAATTCCAAACTTTGAAGGAAATAACAGCTGTAATGAGAGTTTCACTATCACAAGCGCGAGTAGCTCACTAAGGAGGATTTCTGGACGTGGCTCGTATACATGTAGTAGTGGTACTGCGAATTTTATAAATGCAATTCTCCAAGCTCGGCAAACGTAATTGTAAATGTCTCTTGTTTCGTGCATGAGATGCAGCGTTACAGTGACGCTTGTTAGTCATGTTTTATTTGTTATTTTCATTGTATACACGACTTCACGTTATTCTATTGTGCATATGCATATAGTTTCTTATTTATGCATAAACATTTATTTAAGCATATCATTTGGCTACTCATAGGTGAATAGAAAAAAATTCATATTCCATCACATAACTATCTAAGACATACATCTGTATCGAATAAGCGAAATCCCCAACATGGAGTGCCAGGATTTGATCTCGGAGCCAAGCCGTGACAATCCAGCATCATAGCGTTGCGCTAAAGGCGTCCCCAGCTCAAGGCATTTGAATACTGCCTTATGATTGCTCGCTACAGTATTCCCCCTCTCAGTGAGTTGGGGATTGCTGAACGAAGTTGTTGATGGGCTGCAGATAAGGCGTGCGAGCTATAAGTTGAATGGAAAGAGCGGTTATGAGGCTGTGACGAATGCCTACGGGGATAGTTTTGCCAACCACGTGGCCGATGTGGAAAATGAGGCAGAGTTTGATTCCTTTGTTCAATTGCCTCCTTTCAACATCTCATGGGGTATATATAAAGCACATTTCTATAATACATATATAATTGCCAAAAAGCTGACTAATAGAAAGAAATAACATAGCTGAATAACAGAGGAAATAATAAAGCCGAAAAATGTGCCATGTTTGCTCAAGGTCACCAATATAACGAGAAGACGAAATCACCAAGTTGATAGGTCTGGAGTTTGATTCCGCGGCCAGAGCGTGGTAGGTCAGCATCATAGTGTTGAGTTAAAAACGTCTCCAGTTCAAGGCATTTTAATATCGCGTCATGAACGTTCATTACACATTATAAATTTAGATTCCTTTAACCCCTTCAAGCCCAGAATGTTCTGCAACGACGCGCTCCCACCAGCCCGCGCTCTTCGCAGACGAGATGTTTCCCCCGGCCCGGAGAGTTTTTGATGTTAAGCCTAATTCAGCAAATAAATCGTAAAAATTCAATCAAATTAAAAATTTTAATTCAAAACGTGGAAAATAAGAATATTATGATGGTAGCTTAATTACATATCAATAACATTTATAAAATATTAAAAAAATATGAATAAAATACTTTTAACTTTTTAAATAAAAATAATAACACAAATACTCTAACTACAAAAGAATAGAAGTACGAATATAGAACTATACACAAATATAAAAATATATACTAAATGCAATGCTTTCAACACTATAGGAAATTTAAAACTTAAAAACCAGGTTATTTTAAAAGTTTTGCAGAGTATGATACTTCTCAAAGCACTCTTCTACGCATAGCCCGACTCCACAAATTTTGCATTCATAATACGTTCTCTGAAACCGGCGTTCTTTCACACGCGTTCTTGTGCATACAACACATCGCTTTCGTGATTTTACACCTTTATCATTTATGTACAAACTAGGAAAATGCCTACCTGTCAATCTGAGAGGATTAGGCACGGGAGATTTTGAAGATAACTTTGTCATTTTGGGTTCAATATATTTTTCAACTATTTGATATATTACGCGCGACTTGAATTTTAAATTTGATAACTTTTTTCCTGTTGATTTCATAAATAAAACATTGGCATTATATAAAGCCATATCCATGAATCCGAAAAATAATTTTCGATACCATTTTACGGTTTTTCTAAAGGCAGGATAATGATACATTACAGAATCTCCCGTGTCTACTCCTCCCATATATTTGTTGTATTCAACAACACAATGCGGTTTTAGAATTTCTTCTTTTGTTTGCCTATCTTTTTTTCCTGTAGGCACTTTCTGGTTATTGTGAATTGACGTTATAATAACAACATCTTTTTTTTTGTCTTTAAATCCAAATACATTTACAGAATTCTTTTGAAATGCCAAGAATTTATCTTTTTGAAATTTTCGGGGCAAGCTTTTAGGCATTCCCGAACGATTTTTTGAAACAGTTCCACAAATGTTTGTTTTCACGGAGTTCAAGTAAAATGCCAAATTTGGAGAAGCAAAAAATCTGTCTAAATACAGGTTGTACCCTTTATTCTCAAGAGTTGAGAGCAAAGTCTTCACAACTCTTTCTCCGTAAAGGCCGCTTGTATTGATGAGTTCGGTGTCCTTTCCTGTGTAGATGAGGAAATTCCAAATATAACCCGTTTGGGACTCGCAAAGTTTGTAAATTTTTATCCCATACCGCGCACGTTTGGATGGGATATACTGACGAAAGCCAATGCGGCCCTTCCATCCAAACAAACTTTCATCTATACATATTTCCCTATCAGGTGTGTATAATTCCTTGAAGTTTTTTGAGAGGATTTCGAGAACAGGTTGGATTTTATATAACCTGGGACCACTGCTATCTGATGTGAAATGCAAAAATCGCAGTACATCGCAAAAGCGATTTCTTGACATTGCCGAATTGAAAAACGGCGTTGCAAACATCGTATCAGTTGTAAAATACATATGGATTGTAGGTTTTTTTATAATGCTCATCAGCATCACTAACGCCAGAAAAACCCTTATTTCCTTGTCCGTTACCGGTACAAAATTCGATGGAGCATCTGACGGGCCTGGATCACTGATATTTGCCGTAAAAAATGCACTTGCAAATTCATTAGTCTCTCTTGTAATTAATTCGATGAGTTCCTCGTTAAAAAATAAACTGAAAAAGTCCAATTCCTTTTCAGGAAGCTCTTCAGGCTCTAAATTCAACCCACTCTTAGATAAAAATGTCAAAAGAGGAAGATCTTTCATATCTTGACTCCATCCGTCATTAGATGCTCTAATTGCATCACTAATAACACTATCATCGTCATCATCATCTTCACACACATCTGATTCTTCACTCACATAAATATCTGTTTCACTATCACTCGAATCACTCTCCTCATTCATCATACGCGCAATTTCACTTTCCGTAAGATATTTCACTCTTTTCGCCATGGCTGCATAAACGAAACTAATAAAAAATAAACCCTCATGCACCCTCTGTACTACCGATAAACAAAAAAACCAACCCATTCTCTATCCCCCTATTCGTCCTAAAATCCAGTGTCACAATAAAAAACAAAAACATTAAACTCCCCACAAAACACGCCTTTGAGATCAGCTCTTTAACTTTACTGCTACTCCACAAAGCAATCACGTGTGTTTGTTTATGTTAACTCCTGAGTCATTCCCAGCTGTAGGAATTCCGATAACAGAAACACAGGCTGAAAGTTCAGACCTCATATGACCTCCACAATTCAAAATTACGGTATAGTATTGCCATCTAGTGTCATTAAAAAATTCTAAAAAAACGTTCCAAAGTTTGGTTCCTTATACGGAACGATGGGCAGAAACAAGCGTTCGCAACGAGTTCCCAATACGGAACGATGGGCCGGTGAGAGCATAATTTTCCCGTACCGTATAGGGTACGATGGGCGCGAAGGGGTTAATGACGACAAATATATATTTTAACCCCCCCCCCCCCCTTAAAAAAACATACTATGCATAAGCAATGGCGTAGGCATGGGGAATTTTAGGGATCATAACCTCCCATTGTCTACACAAAATTAACTCTTTATTGGCTCCTCATTGACTACCACTTTAAACATCCATTTGATTATCGACTGTCTTTATTTCCAAAGTCTCAGCTCCGCCCATGAATTAAAAATAAAATGTATTGTAATAACATTAAAATTTTGATTTTCACATTTTGATGAATGACGTGTTTTCGAGTTATTTAATGTTGAAGTGGAATTCCAAGCGATTTTTAAACAAATCGGTTCCCCTCGATCGAAAATATTGTTGCAGAGCTTCAATGTTAACACTATCAAAAGAAGACCGGAAAACGCATTTTCAAAAAGATATAAATGGAACTCCTAACATAATACGCCGATTTCTCACAATTTTACAATGAATTGCTGAAAATTGTAATTTGAACATTTTCCGCATCAATGAATAATTTCTGCACCGTTTTTAAAATTCACGCATCAACGAAATTTGACACAATCCGATTTTAAAAATTGATCAGCATCAAAATGCATTACATAACTCTATGAAAAATAAAAAGTGTTCTTAACTTAATTTGGTGATATTTTTTTTCAATTAAATTAAAATTTAAGGTACCTAGTTATTTTCCATTCGACACTTGCACCGAAAAAAATTGAAAGGTTTTTATCTTCCGTGTTCATGACGTCACAACTGGAAGCATGCGCAATGGAGCCCATGGCTGCGTATGCGTTGAAAAATCACCGCTTTTTATTAACACTTTATAACATAGTTGAAAAGTGTTTATCAATTTGTTCATTCTGTCTATCTGTCTGTTTGTCTGTCCGTTAGCACGATAACTGCCTTAAATATGACTTTATCAAATGAAATTTTAGTATGTTGTTCAGACGGTCTGTGGGACCTATGGGAATATAAATGAATAATACCACCTAATTAGTTTTGGATTGAACCCGAGTTGAAAAAATGTAATACATGGAACCCTATGGGACCTAATTCTTCAAACATTTTTTAAGCAAATTTAAAATTCACAAATTGCTTCGAAAGTGTTAAGAAATATTCAAATTATCCCATAAAATATATATAAAAAAAAAAAAAAATTCAGCGAAATAAATTCAGCAGATTTTTAAATAAATATTAAAATAATAATTACACCATTTATATGAAGAGATCACGTGACCCACTTCAAAATAAAATATGGCATCCATCTTGTGTCCAAAATCGTGATTTTTAAAGTTCTTTCTAATTCATATTTAGTGTTGTATCCGTCCTAAAACCGCTTTATTTTTGCTTAAATTATGTGCATCTACATACTGAAACAACGCAATTACAATATATTTGAGTTTAAATGATCATCAAACTTTGATTATTTCTACAACGAAGCCTAATTTTCACTTATGGAGAAAGTTAACACCAAAAGATGTAGAATTAGTTGTATAAGAATTGCTGCATTTCCTTAACGCAAAATTGTTTAGCTCATCTGCAATATAGCTGATATGAATGAAACATACACAGAGAACCAGACGATATTTTCGATGAAGTTTTAAGCTTAGAGTTAAATTACTTGTACCTCCATGGTTTTAAGTTTTCGATGACGTCATTTGAATAAAGTTCATTTGTTTTCGATGAAGTTTTCAAATATAATAAATTATTGTAATATTATGGTAATTTAAAAAGTATTATCGAGGAATGTATCGCATTTTAGAGATGTTTAAAACCAGGTAATTTATATTTCAGTGCTGTCATTTGAATAAAGTTCATTTTTTTCGTTTCGTCGAAGTTTTAAGTTTTCAAATATAATAAATTAATGTAGAACTGTGATAATTTTAAAAGTATTAGCGAGGAATGTATCGCATTTTAGA
This sequence comes from Amaurobius ferox, assembly GCA_951213105.1. Classification (NCBI taxonomy): domain Eukaryota; kingdom Metazoa; phylum Arthropoda; class Arachnida; order Araneae; family Amaurobiidae; genus Amaurobius; species Amaurobius ferox. The sequence continues at coordinate 70,129,369 of OX578144.1, read as the reverse complement.
GATGTTTATATAAAATTGCATTGAAGTTGGAAAGTGTTTCATAATCAATGCTTTATGAATGATTGATCTTTCTTGTTTGGACTAAAATGGGACTCTTCTGAGGAGCCTGATTCAATACAAAGTAAATTTTTTGGGTTTGCGTTTAAATTGATCAGGTTTATTTTTGTATTTTTTATTCTAAGATGGTGTATCATTAAAGAAATTAAGTGAAGTTATCTTTATTGCAAGCAACTTATTTATGCATTCATTTTTCTAAAACATAGCTTTAAAGACAGTAACTTGAGCTACGCGGATGCTGTTTTAAATCCGCGGGTAAATTCCTACTAATATAGTATATAGGGAAATTGATAATGCAAACTACGATATTGGTTTTAATGGTGTTAACCCAGATTATATTATCATAGAGAAGCCAAATGCATTCTTAAATGTCACGAAGCTGTTGCCAGTTTGAAAAAAGAAACTTTTAAGAATTTTTATAATATATTAAAAAATAATAATAATTTGGGTACGAAATCTATAAAAGATAATTAATTACATATACTATTCACTATGACAGTATATGTGATACGAATGGATCTGAAAACTATGGATTCTAGATACATGAGAATGTTTTCTCCCTAATCATATATATGCGTTTTTAACACTTGACAACAAAGTTGAAAAGTGTTTATGACTTTGTTCATTCTGTCTGTCTGTCCGTTTGCACGATAACTGCCGTAAAAATGACTTAATCAAAATGAAATATTAGTATGTTGTTCAGACGGTCTGTGGGACCGATGGGAATATAAATGAATTGTATTTTTTATTCCCATCGGTCCCACCCAATATAATTGTATTTTTTATTCTAAGATGGTGTATCATTAAAGAAATTAAGTGAAGTTATCTTTATTGCAAGCAACTTATTTATGCATTCATTTTTCTAAAACATAGCTTTAAAGACAGTAACTTGAGCTACGCGGATGCTGTTTTAAATCCGCGGGTAAATTCCTACTAATATAGTATATAGGGAAATTGATAATGCAAACTACGATATTGGTTTTAATGGTGTTAACCCAGATTATATTATCACAGAGAAGCCAAATGCATTCTTAAATGTCACGAAGCTGTTGCCAGTTTGAAAAAAGAAACTTTTAAGAATTTTTATAATATATTAAAAAATAATAATAATTTGGGTACGAAATCTATAAAAGATAATTAATTACATATACTATTCACTATGACAGTATATGTGATACGAATGGATCTGAAAACTATGGATTCTAGATACATGAGAATGTTTTCTCCCTAATCATATATATGCGTTTTTAACACTTTACAACAAAGTTGAAAAGTGTTTATGACTTTGTTCATTCTGTCTGTCTGTCCGTTTGCACGATAACTGCCGTAAAAATGACTTAATCAAAATGAAATATTAGTATGTTGTTCAGACGGTCTGTGGGACCGATGGGAATATAAATGAATAATATCACCCAATTAGTTTTGGATTGAACCCGGGTTGAAAAAATGAAATACATTGAACCCTATGGGACTTAATTTTTCAGACATTTTTTAAGCGGATTTAAAATTCACAAATTGCTTCGAAATTTTTAGGTAATATTCAAATTGTTCCATAAAATATATAAAAAAAAGTCAGCGAAATATATTCAGTAGTTTTTTTAAATAAAAATTAAAATAATAATTACACATCTTATATGAAGCGATCACGTGACCATGATATGAAAAAATCACCTGACCAACTTCAAAATGAAATATGCCGTCCATCTTGTCTCAAAATCGTGATTTTTAAAGTTCTTTTTAATTCATATTGAGTGTTGTATCCGCCCTAAAACCACTTTATTTTTGCTTAAATTCTGTGCATCTACATACTGAAACAACGCAATTACAATATATTTGAGTTTAAATGATCATCTAAATTTGATTATTTCTACAACGAAGCCTATTTTTCACTTATGTTAAATGTAAACAGCAAAATATGTAGAATGAGTTGCATTAGAATTGCTGTATTTCTTTAACACAAAATTATTTAGCTCATGGAGTCTGCATAGCTGATATGAATGAAATACTCATTGATTTTACAAAGAGAAGGACGATTTTTTTCGAAGAAGTTTTAAGCATAGAGTCTAATTACTTGTAGCTCTATGGTCTTAATTTTTAAATAAAATAAATTATTATAGTTTTGTGATGAATGAAATGAATGGGAAATTGTTTATGAATGAAATGCTGCTATTATAGAGAGAGCCAGGCGTGTTATTTTTTCCATGACGTCATTTGAATGAATTTCAGTTGTTTCCGATGAAGTTTTCAAATATAACAAATTATCTTATTATTATGATAATTCTAAAATTATTACCAAGGAATATATCACATTTTAGAGATGTTTAAACCAAGCAATTTATTTTTCAATTGCGTCATTTGAATGAAGTTCATTTTTATCGATGAAGGTTTAAGTTTTCAAATATAATAAATTAATGTAGTATTGTGATAAGTTTTAAAATATTACCGAGGAATGTATTGCATTTTAGAGATGTTAAATAAAATTGCGTTGATGTTGGAAAGTGTTTCATAATCAATACTTTAAGCATGATTGATCGTTCTTGTTTTTTTCTTTAGTAGCGAAAGTTATGTGATGGACATTTTCTTTCTTTTAAAAACGGCTGAGTTCTGCTCTGGCTTCTTGCACGTTCTAATAGTTTTACAATTGGTGAAACATTTGGAGGAGATAAGAAATTATTTTCCCTCATGTACCTTCGGGAGGAAATCGAAGATAAAGATGTCTGTTTTCGGAGATATCTTTAACAGTTAGAGGATGAAAAAAGGTATCTTTCCGGTTTCGTTTAAAAACGTGTTATTGGTATTTATGGTAAAGCTGTCAAACGATAGTTTTGTCGATTCGAAGGGTTTAAAGAAAGTAAATACCATTAATGCCATTTTGAACAGTGTGTATTACTATGACGTGTCGTTTGAACTGGCTGGTTTATTCTCAAGATAGAGGGATGAGTGTGAAGATTTGCATAATTTCTGCTTTAAAGCAGAAAACAAAGCGTAAACAGGAGCTATACATACAGATATATCCTTTCTAACTATAAATAATCGTCAGTTACAATAAAAAAAATTCTGATGTGGGCAACACATGACTTTCCTTATAAAATGCAATGAATTTCTACTTCTACAGTAAAAAAAATCTGATGTGGGCAGCACATGACTTTCCTTATATAATGCAATGAATTTACTACTATTACGGTAAAAAAAAATTCTGATGTGGGCAACACATGACTTTCCTTATATAATGTAATGAATTTACTAATTTTACAGTAAAAATAATAGGTTTTTCTTATAGTAGCCCAATAGCTGGACATTTTTGGAAATATCCAATGAAAATACCTGGGGCTTAATTGTGTAGGAGGAGACATTTTTCGGATGTTCGAGAGAGTGTTAGAATTTTCAGAACGAACGGGGGAATTAATTTGAGACTTCAGAGAGAACGGAGAGATTTTTGGTGGTGTGCTCCGAAGGAACGGTGGTGTGCTCGAGAGAGAAGAGTCTCTCAAAAATTACGTCTGCAGCGATGTCCGACGATTCCTCCGCCGAAGTTCCCCGTATCCAGTGGCGCATCCAACGATGTTCGAAGGTATGAAATGCATGTATCACATACTTAGTCTGTTTGACACAGATTTAATTAATGTCTCACTCTCTCGACATCTTGTTAAATCCACACTTGAGTAAATAGTAGGGACGAATTTAATTGCAAACATAAATGGAGATTTTAATTACATACATTCTTTAAATATTCATGATTCAGAAAATGTCAATGGAGAGTCATTGTAATTTGTTAAGAATGTTAATTGAACCAATCAAATATGTTTTTATTATTATTATTTTTTTTTTAATTTCATTTTTATCAATAAATACATTGTTATTGTTTTATATCATGTCCGTTGTCCTCATTTTCCACTAATTTAATTCTATGTTTTTTATTCGACACGGCCAATGTCGGAGATGAGAAACTATACTAATTTATGCGTTCTAACAGGACGTGTGGTTAAAACCCACATAACAGTAGATACTAATATTCTTTCCAAGATATTGAATTTTCGACAATTAGTCGTCATTTTCATTGATTTAGCGTCATTTTTATCCATTTGGGGAGATTTTCGTTAATTTGGCAACATTTCAAAAAGTCGCCAAGTTGGCGACATTCCGCCAAATTTGCCGCCAAAATCTCGCCAAGCGTTATGAACGAAGAAATAAATTATTCTTACGGCAGATAAATGATTATTGGCGTTCTAATACAAAAGTATTACTTAAAGTATCTTTTTTCATGAATGGAACGAGCTAGATCCACAAGAATGATGTCACACAATTTATCGCATGGTATTACATATGAAAAGTGAACATGTTTCTCAGTAGGAAATATTTTTTTTTTAATTTTTATATGACTTTTTGATATTTTTTTTTGAAAAATGTACACTATCTCGAGAACGGTTCATGTTAGCGTTGTAAAATTTATGTCAATCGTTTTCTAATGAAAAATTACATACGAAATGTCTACTTGCGTAACTTTATTAGCGGTTTTGATTTTTTGACGATTTTTTCAAAATTTCATACGAAAATTTAGGGGGATTCTGAACATTCGATTGCGTATAAAAACAATAGACTTCCTGTGTTTACGGATTGTGATTTTTGTACCAAATTTTGTTCGAATCGGTCCATTCGTTCGTCAGTTATCGTCTCAACAGACTCACTGACACACACACACACACACAGACATCACTTCAAAAATGTTTGATTCGAGATCAGGGATGCTTGAAACGTACTCTCCCGTCGAAAACTCGAATTCGAATTTCCGACCCCGCCACAATACTTTCCTTATACATTATGTATATAAGGAAAGTAAAAATAGGTTTTTCTTATAGTAGATACTTATATTCTTTCCACGATATCGATTTTTCGTCTATTAATCGTCATTTTCATTGGGTTAGCGTCATTTTTATCCATTTGGCGATATTCTCGTTAATTTGGCAACATTTCAAAAAGTCGCCAAGTTGGCGACATTTCGCCAAATCCGTCGCCAAAATCTCGCCAAGCGTTATGGACGGAGAAATAAATTATTCTTACGGCAGATAAATGATTATTGGCGTTCTAATACAAAAGTATTACTTAAAGTATCTTTTTTCATGAATGGAACGAGCTAGATCCACAAGAATGATGTCACACAATTTATCGCATGGTATTACATATGAAAAGTGAACATGTTTCTCAGTAGGAAATATTTTTTTTTTAATTTTTATATGACTTTTTGATATTTTTTTTTGAAAAATGTACACTATCTCGAGAACGGTTCATGTTAGCGTTGTAAAATTTATGTCAATCGTTTTCTAATGAAAAATTACATACGAAATGTCTACTTGCGTAACTTTATTAGCGGTTTTGATTTTTTGACGATTTTTTCAAAATTTCATACGAAAATTTAGGGGGATTCTGAACATTCGATTGCGTATAAAAACAATAGACTTCCTGTGTTTACAGATTGTGATTTTTGTACCAAATTTTGTTCGAATCGGTCCATTCGTTCGTCAGTTATCGTCTCAACAGACTCACTGACACACACACACACACACAGACATCACTTCAAAAATGTTTGATTCGAGATCAGGGATGCTTGAAACGTACTCTCCCGTCGAAAACTCGAATTCGAATTTCCGACCCCGCCACAATACTTTCCTTATACATTATGTATATAAGGAAAGTAAAAATAGGTTTTTCTTATAGTAGATACTTATATTCTTTCCACGATATCGATTTTTCGTCTATTAATCGTCATTTTCATTGGGTTAGCGTCATTTTTATCCATTTGGCGATATTCTCGTTAATTTGGCAACATTTCAAAAAGTCGCCAAGTTGGCGACATTTCGCCAAATCCGTCGCCAAAATCTCGCCAAGCGTTATGGACGGAGAAATAAGTTATTCTTATAGCAGATAAATAATTATTGGCGTTCAAATATAAATGTATTACTCAAAGTACCTTTTCTCATGAATGGAACGCGCTAGATCCACGAGAATGATGTCACCCAATTCATCGCATGATATTACATATGAAAAGTGGACTTGTTTCTCAACAGTTAATATTTTTTTTTAATTTATGAGATTTTTTGATAAATTTATTTGAAAAATGTGCAATATCTCGAGAACGGTTTATGCTAGCGTTCTAAAGTTTATGCCAATCGTTTTCCAAGAAAAAATTACATAAGAAATGCCTATTTGCGTAACTTTATTAAAGGTTTTGATTTTTTGATGATTTTTTTCAAAATTTCACTCGAAAATTTAGGGGGGAGGGGTTTCTGAACATTTAATTGTGTTTGAAAACAATAGGCTTCCAGTATTCACGGATTGTGATTTTTGTACCAAATTGCATTCGAATCGCTCCATTCATTCGTGAGATATCGTCCCCACAGTCTCACTGACACACACGCACACACACACACACACAGAGAGAGAGAGAGAGAGACATCACCTCAAAAATGTTTGATTCGTGATCAGGGATGCTTGAAACGTGCTCTCCCGTCGAAAACTCGAATTCGAATTTTCGATCCCGTCACAATACTTTCCTTATACATTATGTGTATAAGGAAAGTAATAAATTAAAAGCCAAAAGAGTTGGCAAGCAAAGAAAAAAAAATTTCTCAAAGTACTGACCTGTTAAGAATACACCGAACTGTCGCCTTAAAAAAAAAAAGTCACTGACATACTCAAGTAACATTTTATGAGAGTTCTTAAGAAGCTTTTATGGGAAATTCAAGAAAAATCGCCGAAATTATCATTAAGTTTCGATTCTGGAACTTATCGGAACTACTAAAATCACCTAGTTGGCTATATTCCGTCAAATTTGTCGTAGTGGTCGCGAGATATATACTCTTCTGTAAAAAAAAGGAGAATTATTTTAAAATTTCTAAAGTGATTTTTTTACAATGCATGGTAATGTATCCGGAAATAATTAGAATGGGGGGGGGGGGGGGGGTCGAAATGTGGAACTCTAAATTTGCTCAACGGATTTGCCCATTTTGGGTACTTTAGACGACGAATACAGGTACTTTTAGCGCAGCGTCTGTGCGTGTTTATCTGTTTGTGCAATGTATTTATTTATTCCAGCTTAAGTATTCATCGACAAAATTTTATGGAATTTGGCTGGTAAGTTACTAATGGGGCTGCCCTGGTGCTGATTAAATGTTAACACAATTGGAAAAAATAAGCTCAAACTTTTCCACAAAATCTGAAATTAAAGACTAAATACACTTAAATATCTATGATTAATTAAATGCTTGTTGTGTAAGTAACATTTTATAACTAAACGAATAAAATCAACCCCGTAACTATAACTAGGATAAACCGCCTTTTTTTAACGACTTGGCGCCATTTAAAAATACGCTAAGTCGCCAAATAAAAATTGGAATTATTTTATAGTACAAATTGGATATATTTTCAAATAAATATCCATTTTATATAAAAATTTTAATTAATGTTTTATAGAATATAATGAAGAAAAATGGATATCGATCCGGTTGCATTAGATTTAAGGAAGTTAGAAATGCAAGGAACAACTTCCCGAAATAAACAATCGTCCCTTATCAGAATAGAACCACCAATCTTCGTGTTGGAGTCACTATCATCAGATCGCAGAGTGCAAGATAACTTCTGCTACTGCAGAAACAGTTATTGGCTACTGATGAACTCCAGCAAGAGTGTAACGGGTCCATTAATATATGTTGCTGCAGTCCGATCATAGTTCGAAGTAAATTCTTTTAATTTAGACGTGTTATTTATCAGAGGTATCTCTATGAATTTTCGGTTTTCTTTAAATTTCCTTTTAATAAATTGTGACTTGCATTTGTCTCAAAATCTCAAATTCGAAAATTTTTGGGAACGCATTATTTTTTCAAGACAAAATTATGAGAAAATAAAAATCATAATTTTTATCTTAGCTATTTCAGTACCGGTAGTGAAAAGGTCAAAGTTTGTCTGCTACTATGACGCCCATCTAGTTAAAATACGCAATGCAAATATGAAGACAATACTCAGCAAAAAGACTGTCACTCGCAGCTTATCTTACAAAGTGTACTCAAGTTAGCTTTGTGCGAAGGATGGTATTTCCAGCTATCACGAGTTATTTTAAATACTACATCCTACATGTGTCTCCAGACCAACTCAGATTCGAGGGTTTAACCCTTTTTCCTGTGAAAATCTATCTTCAAGAAGAGGGTGAAATAAATATCCAGAGAGAGCCATCTTCTCACGCGTGTACCCTCAGGTGTCAGTTTCTGGGAAGAGAGAGAAAGAGAGAGGAGGAAGAAATTGTAAGAATAAAAAACACTCGAGACAAGAGCAAGGGTAAACACTTTTTATTTCCGGAGTTTTCAAAAGATGCTCTGAGGAACTTCCGACGGGTTGTTCAGGAAACTGTAAAAGATATTAGAGAAGGTCAATGGTAAAGTCCACATAAAGATCTCATCAATTTAGCACGGAGAAATAATGGTACTTCATACTTCTATCTGAAGTATGGCTTAGATACTACAGAGAAATAGTGATGTAGATTATATTACATATCGTTAATTATTAATGATTATGTGCCTTAGAGTCATAAATAACGTAATTAATAATTTTAGTATAAATTTAATAAAATTAATGGATGATTATTAATCAGTGCTATCATTTATACCAAGATATCATATCATATATATCATTTATATCAAGATACTCACAAGATACTCACAAGATACTTTCTTGTATTATACAAATTTATTGGTACTAAGGGATGTACCCAAAATATTTCAACGAGAATGTAAATAAATTTACTAAATATCATAAATACATTATTCCATACTATATTATAAATGATGTAATAGTACTTAAGTAAATTAATTATTACGTGTATAAATTAAATAGCACTAATTAATAAATAGTTATTATTATAAATAATGGCTAAGAAATAAAATGCGATCTTATAAAAATTCAAATCAAGCTGTATTAAATAACTTTTTTTTCCATGCTTCCAAAATGTTTTAATGAGCTCAGCAACATTCAGAATGCGAAACTAATATGCGGATTAAACATATATATTACATTCTATTGAAAATTGTGAAATAGGTGTTGAGAATGGGCAGATTTAAAAGTAAAGCAATATTTAAATTAATTAGTTAAAAATACATTTAACTTAGTTAAAAAGGTAATTCATGCAAACGAGCCTAGCTCCCTATGTGTAGTCACGTGACCATCTCCATCACGCTCTAAAGCATAAATGCAATGTCTACTTAAGGAAGCAAAAGGTCCTATTTTCAACTTTAGAGGATCAGTTAGATCCCTTGTCTTATCATCCCTAAATTTTGCCTTCACCCTGCTCTCTCTTTCAATAAAAGAGAAGAAAAAGTGCCGGAAATAAAATGAACTTAAAACCTTTCTAATAAGAACTTAATGATATATTTAATTTAATTCTAAAAAATATTTATTGCCACCACTTACTGGTGCTAAATTTCCCGCTTATTGAAACTCATTGAAAGACTTCAAGCAAATAAAACCAGAATGAACACTTTAAAGTTTTAAACAAGTGCCCACTCTTTTTAAGAGGCAGTATAACACGAGATACAGTAAGTTATATTACGACCATATATGTTTCTTTAATACCCTGATAATACCACTTCCAAAGAATTAGATCACTTCCGCTAATAAATTCCTCCCTGTAACTGAACTCAACCCGTATTTCTATTCGATCTCTGGAGAATTGTTTAAATACTCCCTCGTAAAAAAAAAAAAAATTCCCTCAATTTTTCCCTCCGGCTACTGAGAGGATACATTTACCTAATTCCTGTCCCCGATTTCAATTTTCAGCACCAATCTCTTTAAATGACTCTCTGCAGACGTGTGACTTCACTAGTCATGTGACTATGCAGTGACCTCTTCCCCTAGAGGCTCGTTAACCCTAAATAGTCGTTCTGATTGGATAATGGCTCGAGTCTCATACTCTCTCTCACTCCCCCATTACAATATATATTTTTTTACATATGTGTGACGGTATATGTATCAGACGTGTGGGAAAAAATGACGGTGAATCACGACGGAGCGCATTGATGTTTCATTTTTTGCTGATGGCTTTTTTTAGTATCATTCCTTGTGTTGTCTGGCATTTGTGGCTTTTTTGTCCGTAAGATTGGAGGGGAGATATTATTGGTTAATCTTCCAAGTTGGCCCGATTGTGTTCCAGTTTTTTAAAGGACGTTGTGTAACGGGCTTCGGCAGTAAATTCATTTACGGGAAGAATGGAGCAAAAATTTTGCACTGTCATCATCGAGATCTTGTGGTGTCCCATTCGCTGAAAGCGTGAGATTGATGGACTATTAAGTTGATAAGTGACATGATTTATGGTTGAAATTATTTGAGAAATTTGTTCTTAACAGTTTTTCGCAATAAGTGAGTTCAAAGTTCCTGAAGGATATTGATGTTGCGTAAATGGTTGCACCGTTCCGTTGAAAGAGCGTGACAGACATCATAGAGGACAAAGGGACATTTTCCCTAAGACTGAGATCTGATCCATACAGAATGACATAGAATCCATATGTAAGAGAAATATGGGATCCATAGTTATTCCAAGAAATATTTAAATTTTGTTCGATTTGGTGCACTTTGAAACAGTGGCGTGGCCACTGACATATGAGGGTCACAGCATATCTGGGATCTCAGAAAGGGGGTTGACGCTTTATATTGGTGTGGATACAATGGAGAGACAATGTTTTTGTATAGCCCATGAGAGTTATGATCCATGAAACCATCTGTCTATGCCACTGGGCCAACGTCCATACATCCGCAGAAGCTTGAGATATAGAGGTGCGAACCATCACCAGTACATCCAATGGGTTCCTACACTGAATTTCAAGGCTGTTTTTCAAGTACTTTAAACGTTTTAATTTAAAAGTCCATACCACCTTTGATTGAGGCGAGTTTTGGATATCCTAAGCCTTCTTCAGGACGTTTAATTCTGTAGGATTGGCCTGTTTATAATATGCAATAGGGATTTTCTATGTGGATGGGGAACTTCCAAAATAAGTCAGTTATACCAAGTCCAAAATAGTACAAAATGTAAATTGATAGTCATTTTGCAGGAATAGTGTTCAGGACATGAATAACGTTTGCAAAACATATAAAAATGCCATAGACATGCCTATGATGCCATAGATATTCTCCAGCTTATAAAATTTTCGGAAATTGTTCATCTCCGTTCGTCTTAGAGAAGTATACTTAAGCATTCTCGGAGACGTTTGCCAACATTCTTGCAGTATGATACTAGATAGATCCATAGTGAAGTCAATTGGTATCATATGTTTGGATCAGTTCTAACCGTTTTGAATTACCGTATTTAGTGCATTCTTGGGGGATTCAAAACTGAAAGTCTCACAATGTCCTATTCCTGTAATAACATAAAGGCAACTTGAAGACAAGTCATAGATATCAAAATACAAATAAGTTATTTGGGTTATAAATTGGACGTTATCAGAAGGTCTCGTGCTATCTGAGATATAGAAGGGTAGATTTCACGTTATCTTAATCAAAAGACATATTCTCAATGATAGAAGATTTGAATAATCCGTTGTACAGCATATTCAAAATATTCAAAAAGAAAATATCTTGCATTACTATTTTAGGAAAAATCTGTAATGCACTTAAAATAGTAATGCAAGATATTCTCAACAATTGTCTTATTGTTTGAAAACCATTTTACCATTCTTTCACTCAAAGAAGATACGCAGCTTGCATGAAATCACGTGCGGGATATCAAGATTATAGAAATTGTCCTACAGTTATACGCATAGAAAAAATGACCATAGCAAAGTACCTAAACTTATATTTTTATCAAAAAAGGAAAATTTGTGAGCATTTTTAAAAACTATAGCAAAAATGAATGCTAAAAATTACTGCTTTTATAATGTCTGAAAAGTTTGTTTTTAAATTTTGCTGCAAATAATATCCAATCATATATATATTTGCAATTTACTTTAATTTTAAGTCATGTACTTGTGTTATTTATTATTGGGATGGCAACATAACATTCAAGAAAATATCATGTAAGCTATCACTGCAAATTTTGCTTTACGAGTTTCGTAGGATATAATGAATGAGTTCTATCACATTTCTTCATGTATTTTCATACTGTTTAATTAATTAGAAAATAAATAAAATAATCTGAACTACTGTACAGAATATTTAATATAAAGATTTTTTAAAAACGTGTCTTAGAGGATCATTGCCAAACGATTTATTGTCAAAATTTTAATTAACGTGAATAATAAATATTATTAATAGTACATTTTATAAATATAATATGCAAATCCTAATAGGATTGCAAATAAATATAATATGCAATCCTAAAATCCTGAGCAAAATTCATATATTGTTTTATAAATCTTTTTATTTTATTTTATTTTTTTATTTTATTTATTTGTTTATTTATTTCATTATATTTATTTATTTATTTATTTTTTTTTTTTGCATATTTTGTTATAAAGAATTCCATCTTTGCGCATGTAAGTAGGCATATTTTATCATTAGAAATGTCTCTTACTTTCTCCATAATTCATGCTTTTATAGCTCATAGAGGTGCAGAATTAACTTTTTGTTCAAAGTAACAAGGTTATTCAATGAAAGGAATTATTAGAAGGTATGTTTTGTATACACATCCTGATGATTTTACAATTTCATTACTTTCTATCCATTGTTATTCATTCTCTCTTTTTTTAATTAGTTTCAATTCATACATTTTGTTTTTCTGTTCACCCCGTCTAATTTTCATTTTGTTAATTTGAATTCACTTGATTTTTATCGAATAATCAATTGTATTCTTTTGTTTAGTTTTGAGTGCTATAAAATAGTTTCTTTAAGAGCCAAATTTAAATTTAGATAACTAAATAGTGCATTAACAAGGTATAAAAAATGCGATTTTTATAACTTTCTTGAAAAAATTATCAAAACATCCAAATCTAAAATGCATTAGAAATTGCTTAACCATAACAACCAAAATTGCAATTTATCGCAGAGCTAAATTTGACAAAATATGATTAGGTAAATAATAACGCATATCTAAAAAAAAAAAAAAAAAAAAAAATTCATTATCCTGAAGTAGCAACTTTATGCTACCGGTAAAAATAAAAATAAATTTTTGTATTTCAGAAACATAATCTTTTTATATTAATTTTAAAAGATCATTACTTTAAACCTTTGGAAGAAACATTCTATTTTAGTCAACTATGTACACCTAGATAGCTACTCCAAATTATTTCTCGGAAGTATAAAATAACTTCGAAATTAGAAATATTAAATCGAAAATAGAAAAAAAGTTTTTTTGACACCCGCCTTTCAAAACTATTAACTTTGAACAAGTGCATAGAATTTTGTTTTATAAATTCTGCGTATATACTGAAAACGTACTTAAAAGAAGTCCAATAAACATTTTCAAGAAAATATTAAAAAAAAATGTTCGAGTTTTGTCTATGATTTTGGGCTTTTTCGCCAGTGTGTGGTGTGTATAAAAATTTCTGCAACACGCCACTGCTAACACCGCCTCTCCTAGTTACCTCAATCGAGATATTTAAGGAGTCTGAATGAACGAGACTGCAGTATTTTTAAAATTCGAAGTCGTTTTCCACTTTATTCAGTTTTCGGAAGGGCTATTTTTTCCCCCAGTAAGTTATAGCTTTGTGAAATTCAATACCTTCTCTGCACAAGTGTGTGTATTTGTACTTCCCTTTTTCCTGCGTACAATATCAAATTCCACGAAGAGCGAGCCCGCACTCTAAAAACCCACGTTTGTTTGTGTTCAGGAGTGTGCGCCTACGTCTCAAGAGTTTAGATGTGTAAATTTCCGGTTCTTCTATGAGAAATTACAATACCCATAGACTATAGAAGTACTAAAATGTGTGATAAACGGTAGGAGTTTTTAAAGACGGGTGGCCTGGAACTTATAGTTCAAGTCAAACACCTAGTTTCACATTGTCTCGCTCGATCTCATTTAGATTTCTCAATTGTTTAGAGTTATACAATATTTGAATAGTGCAATTTTATGGTTTCAGTATAACTTCTACAAAAAGCTTAATACAAATTTTCTGGTTTCAGGGGTACTCCTACCACAAAACACTTTATACGCAAAAATTTCCAATTTTAAAAGTTTCTTTCTCATATGAAACTTAAAAATTCAAGATAATTCCTTACATTGATACTTCTACAAAACGCTTAACAGTATAACTTCTACAAATTTTCTGGTTTCAGGGGTACTCCTACCACAAAACACTTTATACGCAAAAATTTCCAATTTTAAAAGTTTCTTTCTCATATGAAACTTAAAAATTCAAGATAATTCCTTACATTGATACTTCTACAAAACGCTTAACAGTATAACTTCTACAAAAAGCTTAATACAAATTTTCTGGTTTCAGGGGTACTCCTACCACAAAACACTTTATACGCAAAAATTTCCAATTTTAAAAGTTTCTTTCTCATATGAAACTTAAAAATTCAAGATAATTCCTTACATTGACTGAGTTAATAAGAGAGACACGAGCATGCTGCATAACTAAGTGCAATCCAGAATGACCCAAGTTTAATTCCGAACTTCTGTCATTTCATATCAAACTGCAAACGAAACACGTCAAAATTTACATATTTTGAAATTTCAAGATTAAGCATGTTACTGGAGTTCTTTTATTATGAATAATTAAGTAAAATATTCTTAGTGGTAATTAATTTAATTAGTTATAGATCATTAATAGAAAATTTCTCACCAGAAATTAGTGAGACCCTAATGGTATTACGCTTCAAAAACCATTGTTGAAATATTATTTGGTGATGGGTTCTTCCACACTAAACAACACAAAAATATTGTACTTGACTTCCACTTTATCAACTTTCTGTGTAAAGATAATTATATAATTTTGTAAACAGACAAAATTGTAAGGTAGACAAAAACAGGTGATTTAATTACCGTTTATTTGGGGATGGATATAAGAAGATAAAGCTTATATCAAACATTCTTTGAACTCAGTCTCATTGATTGAAAGATTTTACAAAATCAGATTGCTTATTTCTAGATATATTTTGATTGAAATCATAATTTGAAAACTTCCCTTTTATATATTAACGCGACATAAAATCATAAATATTGTAGTCAGAAGTCTACTTCTTTCTAACCGTAACAAACCAATAAAAAGTATGCAAATCCGTTGAGCCATTCTCGACTTATATAAGCGGTCGTGATAGACAGGCAGACAGACGGACACAGACAAGTTTTCAACTCTCGCTAATCCGCACTTCGCTGTAGGGTGATAACACGTGTATTAGAATATTCCTTGGATGTAGCTTCATTGCCTGACAAAAATTCATTAAAATCCACCCCGGGATTCGAGAGATATTGGGGTTAGAAGCTTGTATTGAAATTTTCACTTTTAGCTATATATATTAAATAAAATAGATAATGACAGTCTGTAAGAAATGACATATGTTGGATATAGCATTTCTAAAATAGAAATAGACAACATTTCTTGGGAAAACTTGATGACTTGATCAAATGTTTCAAAATATGTTCCATGAAAAATAGCTAAATTATCTCACCACTTTGGGCATCTTTTTTTTTATCCGTAATAGTAGAGAAAACTGAAAATGCAATTATGGCCATAAAAGAAAACAGAGCCCAGAATAAAAGAG
The DNA here is from genome assembly GCA_951213105.1 of Amaurobius ferox. NCBI lineage: Eukaryota > Metazoa > Arthropoda > Arachnida > Araneae > Amaurobiidae > Amaurobius > Amaurobius ferox. The sequence goes on along the minus strand of OX578144.1, from coordinate 70,113,637 downwards.
ATTGCCAATTATTTTGCTGCCTTCAAATTTTAATCGGCATTCGTTCGCTAAGAAGTACCGCTTCCTGCGACAGCAGAATTATCTCCATGGCTTTTTAATTAATTTTCATGCAGTTTTCCGTGCAATATTCTGCTTGGTGCGGTTGGCAACGGGCGAGTGGAATATTGTTTTCGTTGTCGCGAAATTCATTCATTCGTGTTTATCACTTAATGTAGAGCAAGAATTCGTTTAAAATGCGCTAAAGAAAATGATTATATGCACTAATTGCTTCAAATTGATCGGTGTAACATAAAATTGTATAGAAAAATTAAAATATAAAGTTTAAATATTGGACGAATAAGAAGATTAGCGTCTTTCACATGGGTAGTTATTTAAATAGAGATAGTGATAGTAATAATAATAATAATAATAATAATAATATCAATAATAACAATAATAATAAATATATTAAAAAGGTATCAAATTTTATGGTTTGTCTTCATTATCATTTTCAAACATTATACATATCATAAAAAGTGTGGAATTCAGGAATATCATGAATTTAAGCAGTGAAGTACAAAACATTTCCATTCGTATTTCATATAGAAAAAAATGACTAAAATAGATTGGATATTTTTAATATGAGAATTAGACTGTCGGTTTCAATAAAAACGAAGATGGGTATCCTTGAAGTTTGATAAATATTAGACCTAATTTCACCTTGACAATCGGCCGATTCGATTCGAACATTTATCTTTTATTGCTATAATTATAGTACGTAAAATAAATAAATAACAATAAATTATGATTAAATAAATAACAATAAATTATATTAATATTAAAAACGTTAAAATTATGAGGTTTTGATACGTTTTTGACATATCTAGAAGTTGAGAATGTTATAGCTAGCTATAAATTCAAACTCTTTGCTTATACAAAATAAATATATTTTCAGGGAGTACTACATGCTCCTTAATTTGTTTTCAGGATACTTTGATATAATACTAATCATTTTTTTAATGTTTTAATGAAGAGAGCCAACGACTGTACCGTGCTGAAAACACAGGTTCCCGTTAGATCACCGAAGTTAAGCAGCATCGGGCGCGGTTAGTACTTGGGTGGGTGACCACCTGGGAACACCGCGTACCGTTGGCTCATTTCAATCGACGTGGTGGCCGAACGGACAAGGCGAGCGTTTCCAGCGATTGATCGGTTGCCACGTTGTGGGGTTCGAGTCCCACGTAAGACATGGATGTTTGTGTTGTTGGGCGCAATATGTCCCCACCCCCACTGGTGCGCTGGGGCAACGTCATTTGACGGTTAAGAGGTTCACTGTTTTGGCCGATGTATAGGCGAAGATGAAAGAGTCAATGCCTGGCCATTGGAGGGGAGAAAAAATGTTTTAATGAAGAAACTCATTATATATTAGCGACATATGTGTCAAACCCTCTAAATTGAACCAGTGGCGTAACAATTAGGTAGCACATGTAAGCAATACTTTGAGAGCACTCAGGTGTAACGGCAGAACTATATATTCGCCAATCGTTGAGAGAAATTTTGAAATTAACGGATTTGAATTTATTCCAAAAATGCAAATTCTGCGGAAAAAACATCCCGAACTTCTTTTCACACAATTTCCCATTTGATCTGAGCACATTAAAAAATTGATGAAAAATGATCTGAAATCGCTGATGATGATTTAAAATTTCACAGAAATGTTAATTAGCAAATAAAAATCGTTGCAAAGCGATTTTTCCGATGTGTATTTTGTATTATTATTGTTTTTCACTTTGCAGGGCAAGTAAAACCTATCAAAAACTATAAAAGAAATTCCATCAGACTTAGCTCTTCTGGTAATTAAAAATGGTTAGACCAGAAATATGAAAATAATAGAACTAAACTTGTTGCAGAAAATGATCGAAAAGAGCTTTATTTTTATCATTATTCATTTTATTATATTTTATTTATTCATTTATCTATTTATTTTATTTTATTTATTTATTTATGTTATTTTATTTATTTATTTAAATATTTATTTTATTTATTTATTTATTTTTTTATTTGAAAATGTTTTTATTAACATATCTATGTGAGACAATTCTATGTTATTTCGTCCATATAATAAATAAATTCATCAGTTGTAAATTATTTCAGAATATGTCCAAAAAATTAGCATTTTAAACAAACTATGTTCAAATTAAATTTCGTAATTCTACATTTAAACTTTTCTTATTAAATAAAAGTAGCTTAACATAAAAAACAAATTATGTTTCAGATCTTGTAGTTCTACCTTAATCTTTTTTTTTGCTAAATTAAAGTTACAAAATTAAAACTATCGTAGTAAACAAAAGTATGTTTCAAAATTTCGTAGTTTTACCTTAAACTTTTCTTATTATATTGAATTAAACTTTGATTTATTCAAGAATTTAATGAAAAAAAAAACAATGTTTTAAAGTTCAGGTTTTCCTAATATTCAATGCGACTAATGCTTAAGCTCTTAAAATTGTAATTATGGAATTTATATAATGTCAGTATTTTTATATTCCACATAATTTAAATATTTTTCGGTTGATAAAATAAATGCATTTTTTAAAAGTGTTTTAAATAAAAAAATTAAAATAAAAATTAAATAATTAAATAAATAAAATATCGTGTTAAATATAAAAAAAAATCGTTATATCAAGTATTGAATTGACTGATCGAGGGAGTGATGTATTAAAGTTATCGAGCACTTCCACCGCAACAAGAATCTTGGTTTCGGTGTCGTTCGATCGTTCGATCCTTCTCAGCATTGAGACCAAGGGAAAAATTTTGTAGTCAGGCCCGATCTGGGGACCCAGAGCTTACAAGACCGACATTATAAGGTTAGAGCAAAAGCTAGCTTCCACTCCGAACTTATAATTCGGGTACAGGTTCCTAGCATCTTCGACCGATGTCTTTGGCAGGAGCAGAGTCGTCTGCTACCACAAATTTTAATATTTTAAAAATACGAATTAAGGGGGACAATGCAAGGGAATAATCAAAAAATTCAAAACCACTTTTTAAAACGATAGATAACTTCCAATCGAGTCAAAATCTCAGTTTTGTCCTTATTAAAACTAACTAAATGAATAAATAAATAAATAAATATAAAAAAAACCCCGAAAATTTTGAAAATTCGAATTGTGGGTGACGATGTAAAAGGATTTAAAAAAAAAAACAAAAAAAAAAAAAAACATACATAATTTTGCTTCTCAAAAACAATAAATACATAATTTGATATCTTTTCGTTTGCCAATAATTAAAATTGGCTATCAACAACTTAGGCTAGTATAAAATAAACACCAATGTGAAAAACACTTCTCTCACTTAGTCATATATTTAAATTCTGTGTCTTGAATTTGCAAAAAAAAAAAAGGTTCACTGATTAATTTGATTGAACCAAATAAATGCTAATTATTTTCCGAACGTTTCTTAAATGAATACTTGCTCTAACGACTGGATTCCGAAACAAAGAAAACAATGTATTATTTCTTTGATGCCAATTAAAAAAATATTTAAGAAAATTGGCATGAAAATTAATTAAAAACCATCGAGATAGTTCTACTCTTACTATAAACAGGGCCTTACAAATGCTGATTAAAATTTGAAGGTAACAAAAGAAATCGGCTGTCTCTTTTGCAAGTATTCTGGACATTGTATTTTTTTTTTATGACCATAATTACATTTTTAGTGTTCGTAACTATTGCCAAGAAAAAGAAATGCACAAATTTATATTTATTCGGACATATGTATTCGCGATATGAGCATGTTTAAGATATGGTTCCAAAAGTTTTACTTCGTTAAATGATCAAATATTACACTAGATAAAATGTTTGATCAACCTTATACTCGCATATGAGTTTATTAATGCTTATTACTTACTCTTTATAATGGATTGGTTTAATTCAAAAGGCGAAATCAAAGGCCCGGCTTAGCAACGCTTTTAAGCATCTGTCTCTTTCTATTTCCCTAAAGGGACCCCAACATTACAGTTCTTATTAAAAGCCCCCTCCCCCCTAAAAGAAATAAAATAAAAACACATTGGAAATCATTTGTGGAAAGAATTTGTAATTATAGTGTTATTAAATTAACTTTACTTTTTCATTAATTGAAAATCACGTTAAAATATAACGAAAATAATATATTTACTTTTTTATGAATATTTAAATTTACCAATTATTGTCGCAATTTAAATGCATTTTTTAAAAATGCATTTAAATTGAGACTCTGTAAAATTGAGATTCTGTAAAATAATATGTATTAAATAAATATAATTCTTATAAAGTTCAATAAAATCCCCAAAGAGACCCGCCCACTCTAGGCTGTTTTTTAATCCAAAGTTTTCCACTCTTGACAATGGTTCAAGTCATAAGTCAAATAAAGTAAATATATTGTAAGTTTTTTATTGTTAAAAGTTTGTTGGTTTTGCTTCATGAATTGAATTATATATCTTATAGTATAAGAGAAAATGTCTATAAGTGTGTGCCGTCTAAAGGGAAAATCGAAACAACGGACTGCCGAGAAATTCGGTACAGGGATAGCTAAACTCAAGGGACGCTATTCCTGGGCGAGATTTTTTTTAAAATTCGAATTAATTTAAAAGTTATGAACATAAAAGCCGAAATTCTGCCTTTTTTAAATCTATTCCAACAAATGATTTTCCGAGTGCAAATGCATATGAACGGCGATTTAGAGAACCAGACAGACGCGTGTCGCGACGAAAACTGTATTTTCAAATTCAAAATTCGAATTTTCAGAATTTCAGAGATACCATAATTTTTTAAATGCACGATTTTATCGCCATTATAAGCATTCTTTAAAAAATTTACCCACATTGGACGTAAACTTTTGAAGATAGCAGTTAAAATTTCAATTCCACACCCTATCTAAAAGTTATTATATATATATTTCTTTTTTTGGAAAAAAAAATACAAGACAGCGATTGGCAGTTTTTTTTTTTCGGAGAAATACATCTCAAATATTTTGACAATCGAGGTAGTGGTTTTTAAAATCCAGCATGCCAACTTCTTAGATTTTACAGATATCATTTTTATTATTTTGATTTGCCCTTATTTTATGGTTATAAGTATCTCACTCGAAAATGACGGATATAAACTCACTCATTCTATTATTTACTTTTACTTCTCTTAGTAAAGGAACTTCATTGTTGTTGTTTCTTCTCTCCCAAGTAATTTTATTTATTTCTCACAACGCAATGTTTATTTTAAGTAAGTTCAACTACATCCATTTCCATGCACCCCGCGCGCTCATTTAGGTCTTATTACCCCTGCGTTGCACAATTGGTATATGGTTGCGCACGGGTAACGGATCACGACAATGAATTATGTTCAAAACAAGTGATTTGGGGAATTGAGTGGGGTTATCTGTATTTGTATTATTTACATAATGGGCCCTTATTGAAGACCCGAGCACTGCTATGTAATTAGTTCGTGAATAATTTAATATATATATATATATATATATATATATATATATATATATATATATATATATATATATATATATATATATATATATATATATATATATATATATATATATATATATATATATATATATAAATTGAAAGATTTTAATCGAAAATTATGCATAAACTACTATATGTACAAAAAAACCCATCTCTAGCATATCTGTAACAAATGATTAACTATAGACCAATACTAAGGATAAAGATAGAAGGTAACATATCACTACAATGGAAAGGGGGATGAGTAGAATGTTAGAATACAAAATTCACAATTAAAAATATATAAATATAAATAAAAATGAAAAGAAAACACGGCAAAAATGAGAAAAGGCAATAATAATTAGCTCAAGACAAAAGATTAAGACATAGAGAACAATCAATTGAAACTACACAAAAAATGGCGGTTAGTTCGAAATTGCATTCTCATCAGGACAGCCATACAATTCGAATTAAAACCGACAGAATAGCCAGTTTCTGACAATGGTGATAGTATTTAACTATAGACCCATTGGAACTGTCTACTGGCTAGTGGAAGGAGAAAAATAAATCAATTGAATTACAAATCAGAAAAATAATACCTCCTCGAACAGAAATATGAACTCACAAGCATTGTTACCAAGTGTAAGTTGAACAAGCGACTGAGCATTTCACCTCACTTCGTCAATGCGAGTGGGCACCGGAATGAATATATTTGAGCGATACATAATATGTATGGAGACTTTCAAAAATAGTAATCAGTATAGGACTCAGGACAAGTGGAAAATAGTCATTTGAAAATAGTAAACAGTATTAGACGCAGGCCAAGTGGTAAGTTAGGTGCTAAGAATGGGTGAATTCTCAAAAATGAGTTATCCAATCAAAGATAAATAATGCATGTGTAAAATTATTACGTGGTATATTTGAAATTATTAATAATATTATTTACAAGTACTTCCGGATATTGGTAATTTTGACAAATGCGTTTAAGATTATTGATGTGGAGAAAGTGAAACCGAGGATCAGAAAATCGATGTATTCGAAATAGCTGGTTTAAAATGATGTTTCTAAACAATTGAACAGAATTACAAGATTGATATGATAGCAGCTTTATGATAGTGAAGTTGTAAGAATCTTTTTTATCATATAGATTGGTGATTACATGATTATTGAGGGTTTCTAAATTTAGGTCTAAAAAATTTACAGTTTGACTAATGCTAGGCTCATTAGGAATTAATTCTAGGTTAGATGGGTAAAAATCAATATTAATTGGACAGGAATCATCAATGATAATACAAATTAAGTCGTCAATTCCGTCGACACTCCCGGAAGCGGATACAATGTCGCAAACCAAGTACATTATACTAAAACTTTAAATGTAAAAAAGTTGAAAGACATATACTGACTTTACCACAATAACTGTATCATCAAGATTCACTACATCCAAACAGAAACACAAAAGACATTTTAAATAGCTAATATTTAACACCAATATATAACAAGACAAACGAACCTCGCATACACTTCAGCATTCAAGCTTCCTAAAAGTAATTGACTCATACTGTGTATAAAAAGAACTCCTTTAAACAGTTAAACTATGACGTCCGTATTAGCATCGTTTCTGCTGTTCAAACTGTAAGTGTACCTCTATATAAATATAAGTTGTAACTTTCCGTTACGGTTATGTTGAAAAATTTACATATAATGTTTCTTAGAAAACGTAATGAGTAACCTTTTGCAATTGCCTCATTCAGTTAGCACAGATCGCTTCCATATCGATTTTTTTCACTGTTATTTAATCGTTTGCTTCTGGACAAAAAATTTAAAATAATGTTTCCGAAAACATTACGATGTAGACAAGAATTCCATTGAATTATGTAATTTATTTTAAAATTGAAGTCTTTTCTTTTATCATATAGTTTAAATCCTACCTTACCATTAGATTGCTTATATATAGTTAAGCCCAGGAAGTTAATACTATGATCCATGTTACGTTTAGTTTCAGTCTAGGTTAAGTTAGATGGATAAAAAGTAAAATCTAAGTGATCCTGGCCATCGGGACAAGCATACAAAATGCCATCCACATAACGAATGTATACAATTTCATTTAATATATGAGTTCCTTCTTCATATTTGTTGATATCTGCTAGAATAGAGGAGGAGGCCCCTCCCATTGGTATGCCATTACGCTGTTTATAAAACACTGTTCCGTCGTATAGTACAGTTTCAAACAAGACCATTTCGATCAGACACTTGTAAATATGTTTTTTAATAAGGTTTTGCATTTCATACTTATCATACATCTCCATTAATATGCAAAACAAATCATCTATATCAATATTGCAAAAAAGGTCATTAAAATCACAACTTATGTATTGTAAATTGTCAAAAATATTTTTAAGTTTTTCTATAACTTCACAACTATTATTTAAGAAATATACACCAGAATTTTTTATTTTTTTCAATATGTTCTTCAAAAGTCTTAAAAGTCTTACATTAGCATAAGTTAAATATGTTTTATAACCATTAGTGACAGCTCTAAATTTTATGGGGTTTTATATATAAATATATATATATATATATATATAAACCCATAAAAATATAGGTCGGAGAGACATGCGGGTTTGTAGATTAATATTTACCGTGGTGGGGGATTTTGTGTGGCATGAAAAAAAAAATAGTTCAAACTCTCAACACTCGGGGGTGGGGGGGGGGGGGCTGAGGCAGATAAAGCCATGGAGATGACTTATGCATGGAGGTGATTGCACACATGACTGGCCTGCGAGATCCCCAGATCTCACACCCTGTGATTTCTCATTGTGGGAATGCCTAAAATCACAGGTCTATAGAAGAAAGCCCCAGTCCTTACCAGCATTGAAAGGCGCCTTACGACAGGAGGTAGCAGCCATTCCAGTTAATAAGCTGTTTCATGCTGTATCAGCCGTAATACCGCGACTGCACGCAGTACTGGAATGTGGTGGTGGACACATTGAGCACTTGCAGCTGTGAATCATGCTGAAATAAAATATCTCATTTCACAATTATTACCTCGCATTGTTTTCTTCGCAGCAGCGCTTCCCTAGTGTTGAGATTTTGAACTATTTGTTTTTCATGCCATACAAAATCCCCCACCACGGTGAATATTAATCTGCAAACCGCATGTCTCTCCGACCCATAGATATTTTTTTATAGCGTTTTACTTTTGCTCTGAACTTTTGAATCACCCGGTATATATATATATATATATATATATATATATATGCTGTTTAATCTACAAACCTGGAGAACATTCAAGGTAAAGGTTTGTTGGACAGAGGTAATTCTATCCTAAACATGTGTTACTACCTTTGGCTTTTTTAGAGCCATAAGTATACCTTCGAAACTAGTACCCAATCCTCTATAAAATACTTATGATACCTTTGATTATATAAAAACTAATAACTATGTCATCCCTCTTAATAGCATTAGGTCTGCGTGGTACTCAAGGACAAAATCAGGCCTTGGGAAACTAATTGCACGAAAGTTATAAAAGTTGAAGAAAGTTCTTTGTCTTGTGGATCAACCATATCCACCACCAGTAACGAACCTCAGAAATCCTTCACCGAGACTATAAAATATTTGGTTAAATATCATTCATTAATCAATGATTGTTTATTATCTATGGTCACATAATAACTGATAATACTTTAATAAAATAAATAGTACTTTAAATAAAATTAATACTTTAGTAAAAAAAATACATTAATTAATAATTAAAGGTTAATCAATATTGTATAGAGATGATTGTAAATGAGAGTATATAAGTATAGAGATGATTGTAAAAAACACTCACTTTTAACGAGTACCTAAGAAAGCTTTTTTAATTCTTATTTTATTTATTTATAAATAATTTCTGGGGTTTAAAATGTCATCGTATTTGGAATCTTCTATAATAAAAGAATCTGTCTGTCTGTGTATGTAGCTGAAAATCGAAACGTCGGACAGCTGCGAAATATGATACATAGGTGCCTTACCTCCCCGTATGATGCACATCGGTGAGATTGTTTGAAAATTTTGAATTAGTTTAAAAGCTACGATCATTTAAAACTACAATCTTTCGAAATTTCGACACTTCAAAACAATTTTTATTCTAGGCGGACAATAAAAGATAAAATGCGCAGGTGTTCTGCGAAAGACATTTCAGATTGACTTTCAACAAAAAAATAGCTGTTATCTAACGAAATGTATTTCTAACTTTACCAATTCAATAGATTTCGTTTTAATGTTTTTTTTTAATTTGGTATTATATTATTATAATGAGTATCGTGATAAAGTGAGACATAAATAGGATAAAAGCTAAAACATCAGATGAATTTTTAATTAAATTTTACTTCTGGGGTAAAGGAGCTTTTTATATTTCGTGGCTTCAAGTATTTTCAACGATCGGCGATCGAATACTCATTAAAGACGTATTAGGGCTCATTACGACCTCGTTGTATAAATGGCATGGTTGCGCAAAAAAAAAAGGGCGCACTAATGATTTTAATTCAAAAAGGCGATTTGGAAATTGAGTGGTGTTATCTGTATCTGTATTATTGATGTGACGAGCGCTTATTTTGCCGGGTAATTGGTTCTAGTACATATTAAAATACAAGTCAAATCCATTTATTCCATATGACTATGCTATAATATAAGATGCCTGCGAATGCATAAGAATAAAGTAATATTTAGATTGAACACAAAAAAAGTAACTGTTACTGCAATATTTTGTACTTTCTTGATAGCTAGCATATAAAAATTAGATGACTACAATTGCTTCAAATTGCATTATGAGCCTTCATCATTAGGTCAGAATTATATTAATATAAGCTGCTTCTTCTGACCTAATGAACTAATTTATCTGAACTAATATACACTACTTCTTCTGACCTAATGTTCACTGAACTAATTTATATGAACTAATATACACTGCTTTTACTGACCTAATGTTGACTGAACTAATTTATATGAACTAATATGCACTGCTTCTCCTACCAATGGCCGTACCGTGCTGAAAACACCGGTTCTCGTTAGATCACCGAAGTCAAGCAGCATCGGGCGCGGTTAGTACTTGGGTGGGTGACCACCTGGGAACACCGCGTGCTATTGGCACATTTCGGGCGCGGTAGCCCGGTGGTTTGCTCGCTGGATTTGCACGCTGCCACAACTGCCGCCGTGTTCATGCGGAGTACGATCACGTTAAACAAGTGGGTCCGTAAATCCTTCCGAGAGGTTGGTGGTAGGGGAAGGAGGGTACGGTCCCTGTGGATGCCTCACCCACTGAGTTCCGGTCCAAATTGGGTGGCACTTCCCGGCCGTCCAAACATTTACCTCACACCTTTCTGGTAGGTCGGACGGTCTGGGTCTCAACAACAACACTGCTTCTCCTGACCTAATGTTGACTGAACTAATTTATCTGAACTAATATACACTACTTCTTCTGACCTAATGTTCACTGAACTAATTTATATGAACTAATATACACTGCTTTTACTGACCTAATGTTGACTGAACTAATTTATATGAACTAATATGCACTGCTTCTCCTACCAATGGCCGTACCGTGCTGAAAACACCGGTTCTCGTTAGATCACCGAAGTCAAGCAGCATCGGGCGCGGTTAGTACTTGGGTGGGTGACCACCTGGGAACACCGCGTGCTATTGGCACATTTCGGGCGCGGTAGCCCGGTGGTTTGCTCGCTGGATTTGCACGCTGCCACAACTGCCGCCGTGTTCATGCGGAGTACGATCACGTTAAACAAGTGGGTCCGTAAATCCTTCCGAGAGGTTGGTGGTAGGGGAAGGAGGGTACGGTCCCTGTGGATGCCTCACCCACTGAGTTCCGGTCCAAATTGGGTGGCACTTCCCGGCCGTCCAAACATTTACCTCACACCTTTCTGGTAGGTCGGACGGTCTGGGTCTCAACAACAACACTGCTTCTCCTGACCTAATGTTGACTGAACTAATTTATATGAACTAATATACACTACTTGTTCTGACCTAATGTCGACTGTACTAATTTATATGAACTAATATACACTGCTTCTTCTGACCTTATGTTGACTGAACTAATTTATATGAACTAATATACACTGCTCCTTCTAGGGGCGCGGTAGCCCATTGGTTAGCGCGCTGGAGTTGCACTCGGTAGGCCCGGGTTCGATTCCAGCCACTGCCAAAAAACTGCCGCCGTGTTCACGCGGAGTACGATCACGTTAAACATGTGGGTCCGTAAGTCCTTCCGAGAGGTTGGTGGTAGGGGAAGGAGGGTACGGTCCCTGTGGATGCCTCCCCCACTGGGTTCCGGTCTAAATTGGGTGGCACTTCCCGGCCGTCCAAGCAGTTGCCTTACACCTTTCTGGTAGGTCGGACGGTCTGGGTCTCAACAACAACAACACTGCTCCTTCTGACCTAATGTTGACTGAACTAATTTATATGAACTAATATACACTGTTCTATACTTCTGCTAATATACTTCTGTTGACTTGATGCTGACTGATTAGAGTTGAATTTTCTAAAAGTTCCATTGGTCCTTCCCCTTAAAAAAAATTGTAAAATAAATTAATTAAAAATTGGCTTTAATGTACAAAAATTTTAAAGTTGGTGATGGAGATTTATTTAAAAGTTTTCATTTAAATAATAGTAAGTTATAACAAATTAATAGGTGCATTTTGAAATCCCTTTGGGTTTGATATTGTCCACCCCTGTGAAATTTTATCTGGGTGACAAAATCCCGATGGCTAAGAAATAAATCCCTCAATCGATTTTTTTACGAAAAGTCCACTCGATACTTTCTCTTGCTGGATAAAACGAATGACACCCTGGACACCGCTGTTCGCACAAATAAGAACAACAGGCCTATCGGAAGGCTCGATTGCATTGGCGTAAAAATCACATCGTCTCTGCTAGTTGGTAAAATGCTATCAGGGCTGGTGAAACCTATTTTTGAAGAAATTATATTTTATGTGTTTCATCTTTGGAAAATTGTATTGATATAGAGCTGGAATACTTTGGGTGCTATCTATCTAAAAATAGGCAGTATTGTTGCACTTAATAAAATAATCATGGCCCATTTTGCTCAAATTGTTAAATTTTTGAGTGGTACTATGTTGTGTCATTATAGAAAAGGGACATCATCAGAAAATAGTAGTTTCGCGTTCAAGTAAAACTAAAGTGTATTAATCAAATTCGAATAATTATTAATAAAATTACAATTTTTTACCCCAGTACATACTCTCATTTAAATACATTCTGTATTTTAATGAGAATAAAAATAACATATTTATATGAAATTTATATTGAATGTAATTAATAATTTTAAATACATTAACATTGTCACGTACATAAAACTTTATAGTTGCACAAGAAAGCGAGCTCCTATACCAGCATAAGTGGAGCTCTGGAGAACCTGGGCTGCACATATAAATTGTGAGTCTCCCTGCAAACCTTTCACATGGGCCCCTTTCATATTTAATTGTCCCCTCTTTGATACTGGCCTTATATCGATACTGGCATTTGCATGAAAGTATAATTCTTAACTTCGGATAGCTCCCTGTAGGAGGGTTCTGTGAATATGAACTTAGCCATTGTAGCGAAGAGTAACCTGAGCTCAATCTTCTTGAAATGTTAAACCAGTTGCTCGTTATGACTGACTTCGTTGATCACTAGAGATGTTTCAAAAGATGTGGCGCACATCTTGAAGATGTGGCACATTTAAAGGAAGTGGCATATTCTTGAAGACTTTGCAATTATCTGCTACTCCTGGCCGAAGAGACTTAAAAAAGCGAAACCGATGCTCACATAATGGCATCTGCTGTGGAAGCGTGATTCCTAGCCTTGAAAATGCCCTTGTAGATGGGTATATGAACTTACTTACGCGTTTAAACTTTATTCCATGCAACTGTGTTTTTCGTACAATTTTACTCATTAATTTTAATCAATTAATGCATATTCTTATCAGTTTACCCATAAATGAATTCTCCATGGTAAATGATAAACAGAAACGAATGAACAACAAAAAACAATACGCGACTCTCTCATTGCCAACTTCTGAGCAGAATATTTCATAAAAATTAATAAAAAACCATGCAGATAATTCCGCTCTTACTGCCAGGCCTCTTCGCTAACGAATGCTGATTAAAATTTGAAGGCAGCAAAAATTAATTGGCAGTCTTTTATTCTGGGCTGTTTTATTTTATGGCCATATTTATATTTTTAGTTTTCGCTACCATTGTCGAAAGAAAGAGAACTACATACTGTTATGAGCTAATTGTGTTATTTTTAAAGAGATGTATTTTGTGACATTTTTTCAGAAAAGCTAGTTTTTCGTACCAAAATATATAAGCTTGTCTAAATGATCAAATGTTGAAATGTTTGTAGTACAAACGTTGCTATCAAACACATAATTCTCATCACAGAATAACAATTATATTTTGTAACTCGCATCACTATTATGAATTATCTTTTATATATTTTGTCAATTATCTGCAACGCTTAACAAGGGATCTGATCGTCTTTTCAATTTTCTTAAGGAAATAAACCTACATTTTTTTGTCTTTCCATTTTTGGGAGATTGTTTCCATTTCTTTTATAAATTTTACATACAATCTGTTTTATTAACATCGGCCAGCGCTCCTTCCCCACCCCTCCCCCTAAAACAATAACATGAATATGTGCAACAGATTTTGAATGAGCATTTGAAATAACTTTTTGTCCTTTTAAATAATTTTCCGCCAATAAGACTCATGTTAATCCTACAAAATATTGGTAAAAAGAAATTCTCACTTATATAGTCTTTAGTCATGTGGTCATTAGTTTTAATAATTTTATTAAATCGCAATTGGTTGCTAATTCTGATTTAACAATATTATTCCAAAACTTCAATCCCATTTATTTGGATTACAATTTTCGTGGGCAAATAAATTTATTTAGTGTAGACCGACCAGGATCCGATGCAATAAATGTAATATTTCAAGCAGTGGCGGATTTTGGCCTCTTGTTTGGGGGGGGGGGGGGGGCGATCTGTAGATCAAAATGTTCTCGGAGGTTTGTTCACTTAGGATTTTCTTAACGGCTTCCTATATATGGATATTTGACATTTTTGAAATAACTAGAACAAATTCGGAAGTTTATAGTAAGTTCTTTGCAGCTTATAAAATACGGCCTATCATTTTTTTAAGACCAAAGCAAAACAATGAAGATTGAAAGAAAGAAAATTTACGTGACTATATAAGGAAACATACTTATTGTTGAAGTCGAAACAGGAAACTAAATTATATTCTGTATTAAGTATACACAAAAGTATACACAAGTAAGAGATTTCCATGTGAGAAGATTAATACTGAATATTAACTAAAGAAACACACATTTATATTCTATTCACTAAATATGGTTATCATACGATACAATACAAATAAATTTTATTTTTCTTAGACTGTGGTAGAAAAGGAGGATGAACATGAGTAAATGCAGTTAATATAGGTATTAATAAGCACTGAACATTGATTTACATTTTCCCATTTTTTTACATTTTTATCTGCACAGGAGTCAATAAATTTTACGCGAAAAACATCACGTATAAACATCATGCAAAAACATTACGCAAAAACATCAAAAGAAAAGACCAATGGTTTGATCAAGTTTACTACCCCTGGCAAAAATGATGGAATCACTTCCATGTTATTTCAATGGGATACGAAGTTCAATGCTCAACAATTTTTGATGCCCTAAAAAACACTTTTTGAGCGAAATTGAAGAACTTTAAAAACTTAACAAAATAAAAAATGTTTGAAAAATTTTGCACTTTTCATTATTTAATAATTCACAACCAAAGGGAAAGGAGCTGTAGGCTGAAAGAAAAAACTCGTAAAAACTAATTTAGAATAATAAATTTGATCATATAAACTTGAGGAGCTACATCTTAATGATTTTCCATGATCAAATTTATTATTCCAAATTAGTTTTTACGAGTTTTTTCTTTCAACCTCTAGCTTTTTTCCCATTTTTTGATCGTGAATTATTAAATAATGAAAAGTGCAAAATTTTTCAAATATTTTTTGTTTTGTTAAGCATTTAAAGTTCTTCAGTTTCGCTCAAAAAGGGTTTTTCAGGGTATCCGTGCATCAAAAGTTGTAGGGTATTGAACGTCGTATCCCATTGAAATAACATGGAAGTGATTCCATAATTTTTGCCAGGGGTAGTACCTATAACACTATTCAAATTAATTGCCAATTCAGCTTATTGTCGATCATTATCCTTAACAGCCTTACGGAGTCCATCGCAAAAACCCTGGCGCCGTTAACCTCCCAGGAAGAATCATCATTATAATATCAACTCAAGTCTTCTTGCTTTTTCTTTAGCAAATTGATCTAAAATTGTAACTGGTGAAATTGCGATATCATAATGCACATGCAACAAAGCCAATCCCACTAGCCGATCTTCTCTAATTGTGTTTGAAATCCATGTCTTCAATCGTTTTACTGCTAAGAAGCTACGCTCGGCGGTTGCTAGAGTAATTGGTAATGTTACAAGAAATTTCAGTAACACGTAGATCACATGGTGCACTGCAGGATCACAGTTCTGTAGTGCTTCAAAGGCAGACTTGGGTACTTTGCCGGTATCGATATTTTCTCGCATCCATTTGGTTCTCCAGTTAATCATCTCAACTTGAAGTGTACTGTTCATTGCTTCCACTCCCAGTTCGGCTATTCTGTGATACTTCTTGCTTAGCTCTGTCCAAGATGTGAGGAGTGACCGACTCTTCGTCCGTGTTGACTTTCGCTAAAAGAG
Organism: Amaurobius ferox; assembly: GCA_951213105.1. Lineage (NCBI taxonomy): Eukaryota > Metazoa > Arthropoda > Arachnida > Araneae > Amaurobiidae > Amaurobius > Amaurobius ferox. Next base: position 70,097,367 of record OX578144.1, on the reverse strand, counting down.
TCGATGATACTAAATATTGTAAATATAAGACATCCAGGAGCAGACTTCTGACTTTCATTATGGGGGCGAGATTTCGTGGATAAACTGAGGGAGGGAGAGCAAGGCCAAAGTATCTCCCTAAAGATATATATATTTTTTAATTTTATAATTTATTTGATAAAACATCGACGTTCGTCAGGCGTTTGGGGGGGGGGGGGGGCGATCGCCTCGATCGCCCCTCCTGAAATCCGCCACTGACTTCAAGAGCAATGATAGTCTGTAGAAAGTTAGACTCCATTTCACTTAAAACTTACTATCAATCGGATTGCTGGAACTAGGAATCGAATCCGTGAGCAGACTAATGTGAATCTGAAAAAAATATTGTTTTCACTTATCTTGAATACTCCTTATAATAGTGCTCATTAGTTATAATAATTTTATAGAAAGACAACAATTGGTCGTTAGTTTTACTTTAATAATCTCTTTATGCTCCATCCTATTTATTTTCGGATTGTAATTTTTGCAGGAAGGTAAAGTTACTCCAAGGATCAATACTCCAAAATAAAATTACTCCAAGGATCGATACTCCAAAATAAAATTACTCCAAGGATCGATACTCCAAAATAAAATTACTCCAAGGATCGGTATTCCAAAATAAAATTACTCCATGGATCGATACTCCAAAATTAAATTACTCCAAGGATCGATACTCCAAAATTAAATTACTCCAAGGATCAATACTCCAAAATTAAATTACTCCAAGGATCGATACTCCAAAATAAAATTACTCCAAGGATCGATACTCCAAAATAAAATTACTCCAAGGATCGATACTCCAAAATTAAATTACTCCAAGGATCGATACTCCAAAATAAAATTACTCCAAGGATCGATACTCCAAAATAAAATTACTCCAAGGATCGATACTCCAAAATAAAATTTCTCCAAGGATCGATACTCCAAAATAAAATTACTCCAAGGATCGATACTCCAAAATAAAATTACTCCAAGGATAGATACTCCAAAATAAAATTACTCCAAGGATCGATACTCCAAAATAAAATTACTCCAAGGATCGATACTCCAAAATAAAATTACTCCAAGGATCGATACTCCAAAATAAAATTACTGCAAGAATCGATACTCCAAAATAAAATTACTCCAAGGATCGATACTCCAAAATAAAATTACTCCAAGGATCGATACTCCAAAATAAAATTACTCCAAGGATCGATACTCCAAAATAAAATTACTCCAAGGATCGATACTCCAAAATAAAATTACTCCAAGGATCGATACTCCAAAATAAAATTACTCCAAGGATCGATACTCCAAAATAAAATTACTCCAAGAATCGATACTCCAAAATAAAATTACTCCAAGGATCGATACTCCAAAATAAAATTACTCCAAGGATCGATACTCCAAAATAAAATTACTGCAAGAATCGATACTCCAAAATAAAATTTCTCCAAGGATCGATACTCCAAAATAAAATTACTCCAAGGATCGATACTCCAAAATAAAATTACTCCAAGGATCGATACTCCAAAATAAAATTACTCCAAGGATCGGTATTCCAAAATAAAATTACTCCATGGATCGATACTCCAAAATTAAATTACTCCAAGGATCGATACTCCAAAATTAAATTACTCCAAGGATCGATACTCCAAAATTAAATTACTCCAAGGATCGATACTCCAAAATAAAATTACTCCAAGGATCGATACTCCAAAATAAAATTACTCCAAGGATCGATACTCCAAAATTAAATTACTCCAAGGATCGATACTCCAAAATAAAATTACTCCAAGGATCGATACTCCAAAATAAAATTACTCCAAGGATCGATACTCCAAAATAAAATTTCTCCAAGGATCGATACTCCAAAATAAAATTACTCCAAGGATCGATACTCCAAAATAAAATTTCTCCAAGGATAGATACTCCAAAATAAAATTACTCCAAGGATCGATACTCCAAAATAAAATTACTCCAAGGATCGATACTCCAAAATAAAATTACTCCAAGGATCGATACTCCAAAATAAAATTACTGCAAGAATCGATACTCCAAAATAAAATTACTCCAAGGATCGATACTCCAAAATAAAATTACTCCAAGGATCGATACTCCAAAATAAAATTACTCCAAGGATCGATACTCCAAAATAAAATTACTGCAAGAATCGATACTCCAAAATAAAATTTCTCCAAGGATCGATACTCCAAAATAATATTACTCCAAGGATCGATACTCCAAAATAAAATTACTCCAAGGATCGATACTCCAAAATAAAATTACTCCAAGGATCGATACTCCAAAATAAAATTACTCCAAGGATCGATACTCCAAAATAAAATTACTCCAAGGATCGATACTCCAAAATAAAATTTCTCCAAGGATCGATACTCCAAAATAAAATTACTCCAAGGATCGATACTCCAAAATAAAATTACTCCAAGGATAGATACTCCAAAATAAAATTACTCCAAGGATCGATACTCCAAAATAAAATTACTCCAAGGATCGATACTCCAAAATAAAATTACTCCAAGGATCGATACTCCAAAATAAAATTACTCCAAGGATCGATACTCCAAAATAAAATTACTGCAAGAATCGATACTCCAAAATAAAATTACTCCAAGGATCGATACTCCAAAATAAAATTACTCCAAGAATCGATACTCCAAAATAAAATTACTCCAAGGATCGATACTCCAAAATAAAATTACTCCAAGGATCGATACTCCAAAATAAAATTACTCCAAGGATCGATACTCCAAAATAAAATTACTCCAAGGATCGATACTCCAAAATAAAATTACTCCAAGGATCATCCGCTGGTTCAATTTGAGACACGTTGCCCTTGATAGAAGTTCCCAAATCTAGGTACTACTTGACCTGAAGACTGTATAAACATTCGGTTCTGAAAGATAAATCGCTTAGAGATTACCACTCAATCACTGAATTATCCCCTCTGATATCCTCTTTCATTTATTATCTGTAGACTAATCCATTGTATACGTATCGCAAATACCTGCTAATTATAGCTCCTGGTGTGCCGACGGTAGTGAGTTTTCACTGAAAACAACGCCTGCTCCAATGGATATCTCTGCGTGAAGTGTGGCCCTCCCGGGGTCTTTAGGACAATGGCCCCTGTGACGGACTGGCCATAAATCACAGTACCGGAACATTCAGACGGCTGCTCTGCTTCAACCAGGTTAATATCTACCTTGTCATGGGCTAGAATAGAGAAATGTCTGAAAGGTCTGAGTGATGGTAAATATATGTTTGCCGTGCTGTATGACACAATATCCAGTAACTAAATTTAGTAAAGTACGAATCAAGCGGAGAATAATATCATCGTTTCTTTAAATTACTGAAAATAATCTTTTTTTCTGAAATTATGTGTATTTTGTATTATTTTCTAAATAACTATTGATACTCTAAAAACCTCTCCACCTAACTCTGAGCATTTATATTCGTTTTGACGGTTGATCCGTATCAGCTAGGTTAATATCTTCCTCATCGTGGGTTGACATAGAGAAGAGTCTGACAGATCAGATCAGTGATAGATGTATGTTTACTGTACTGTATTATACAATATCGAACAGTTTGTATTTAGTAACAGACTACATACCAAGCTTAGAGAATTAAATAATATTTCTTTAAGATGGGTCTAAAACTGAATTCGTTTCTGTAACTAAGTTGAAATTATTTTATATTTTTCGAAATATAGATTTGATGTTTTTCACAATATCGAATAATTTGAGTAGATCAAACATGGGGTAATAATACTATTTTGTTTAGACGTGTTCTAGAACTAAATAATAAACTCATTTCTGTAACTAGCTGCAATTTTGATATTTTTTCTAGACAACTTAAAATATTTGAGCCTAAGAAACTCATATTTTGAAATTTTAAACTCTCCCTAAAAAAAGGTATTTTATCAAATATTTTTTTATTACTAATTCCCCTGTGGTGAAGGGGCACATACGCACTACGTCCACAAGACCCCCCAGGGTATCCCATGGCGAAGGGGAGAAGAATTGCTGCTTCAATTTTTATAGAAGCACCTCGAAGGGCGGAAGTCTGACTTAGCTTCGACATGACAACATCCATGGTCCACTGGCGGGATTCGAACCCGCAACCCAGCGATCAGACGGAAACGCATGCCCCTGTCCGTTCGACCACCGGATTGGCATCAAATATTATACGCATTTGTAATAGAATATTTATCAAAGCGTTTTCAAAAATAATAATTTATTTTCTTATAAAAATAATTCTAATTTTAAAAGTGGTAGCGAAAAACATTTTTTCTATTAAATATATATTTCATCAAAAAAGTATTTTTAAATTTTATATATTATACATAATTGCATTAAAATATTTGTCAAAGCGTTTTCAAAATTAATTTACTTACTTCTAAAAGTTTTTTAACTTTAAAAGTGGTAGTAAAATAAATTTTTCTAGTAAATATAGTATATTTCATCAAAAAAAGTATTCTTAAAATTTAAATATTATTATATCAAATCTTTAAAATATTCTTATATCTTCTTTCAAATATTATTATTATGGTTACTAGAAAATAGTTTAAAGATGATTCCTACAAAATTTTAAGTGTAATGAAATGAAACAAAAGTTTTAGTATTTTAAATAACAATTATCCTGAAAATGTCAAACAGATTACTGAAAACAAAAATTCATCAATGATAGTTATATAATATAATTCATAAACAGTTTAAAAAATTAAAACTACATCAGGAAAAGGTGCAATTAAAAATAAAGGAAACAAGCGATTTAAAAAAAAATAAATAAATAGCCACTATCAACCAGAAAATTTAAAATAAATATGTCTAATTAACTGTGTAGGCTATTTGGTAGTATTTAGAAGCTAGTAGTATTAAAAGTAGTTACTATTTAGAGGTAGTTACTATTTAGAGGTAGTTACTATTTAGAAGTATTTTTATTTTTAGACTAGCTATTTTACCCTCTCTACGCGCGTTCTCAATAGCTAGTGGTCATTAAATGTGATATCCACACACCTAATCAGTTGTTGATAACTTTTTTGAATATAAAAAATCCTTTCAAAAAGTCCAAGCAGGAAAATGGCGCACATTTTATAATTCTGTTATGTTGAATGGCAAAATATATTGAATCTTATTTCCTCGCGCGACAAGATGATTTAATTGCTTAATTTTTCGACTGGAAATGCTATGATTTTTTTTCTATTATTATTTTTATCATGTGAATATCTTGAATATCATTTCCACTCGACAAAATTATGTAATTATTGTGAAACGATTTTTAACAATTAGAAAAATTATTTCGCGTTATATTTATTTTCTAGTTTTAATTGTTTGAAAGGATATCAAATTGCGTATTTATTACTTTTGAGAGGCAAAGAGGTGTAAGTCTTTTTAACCCCTTTGTATCATCTTCCATTAATCGAATTTTCAAAATTTTCGATATTTCTGCTAACCTGGAGTCTGAAATGAATCGAATGAGACCAAAATCGAGATTCTGACTCGAGTAGAAGTGCTTGATCATTTTGAAAAGTGGTTTTGAGTTTTTAATTATTACTTTGCATCGTCACCCCTATTCGAATGTTTGAAATATTAGATTTTGATCATATTAGACGTGGAAGCTGAGACGAATCGAATGATACTAAAATCAAGATTCTAAATATAAAAGAAGTGTTCAATAATTTTTATACACCACCATCTCAGTCTTCGCACTTTCATTCCTAATTTGAGTTTTCAAATTTTCAGATTTTTCCTTGATTTCGAAGCTGAGACGAATCAAATTACACCAAAACCAAGATTTTAACCATACTGGAAGTACTCGATAATTATGTTACATCACCCCATCAGTCAATACAGTGCATATTAATTATAGAATATTTTAGACAGCAGTGATAAAAATGCATATTATTCAAAACAAAATACATACTACTAAAAATCATATTTGCAGATTCAACTAAAATTTTCTCTTTTCATAATAAATGTTTTAATTTAATACAAATGAAGAAATATAAAATCTACCTATTCCTAGATTTGAAAAAATAGGCGGATATAAAAAAATAACAATTCTGATGGATAGAAAACTAATGATTTGTTTTTCTTTCAGATTTCTGCGGATGAAGGACAAAAACGTGACGATTGACTCCTCAAGAAGATTCCTGTTGCCAATTTTTTTCTGCAAAATCTTACCGGTAAATCCAGATTATTGGATATTTTTTCTAATGAACTTGTGGGCTGAAGTTGTAAAAAAAAAAACAGATTGACGGTATTTGATGTGACATAAAAAAATGACATTATAGAAAATCAATGATCTGCAAATGAATGATAACTGTTTTTGTGTGGTAAAGTGGCATTTCTAATAAAAAGAATTAAGTGATGAAAATGTTGTTTAATATGTTTTTTTTTTCTATAAAAAATGAGACTAAAAATACTTTTCGGTATCAACAAGGGAATTTCAGATGTGTTGAAAAATCTGTCATCAAAGAATCTTTTTTTTCTTTACGGGTATAAAATATAACCAATGAAAAGCAGCGCAAATAACTTCTAATTTAGTAGAATTAAAGTTTATATGTGTATAAAGAATTATTTAAAATATAATTTTGAACGTTGCTTTATTAATTTTATTATTTTAGCTTCAGGTGTCAGCTCTAAACGTGATCTAGGAATGAGAAGCTGGGTTAGAAAAAAAAGTAGCTCCTTTAATCTATAATAATAAAAAATGTCTGTCTGTTCATCTGTTTGTATGTTTGCGCCGTCTGTCGTGAGAAACCTAAACGTCGTATACGACCATGGATTTTGATACATAGATACTTCAAGACTGGGATAATACGCCTCGCTGAGAATATTTTTTAAAATTCGAATAAGTTTTTTAGTTTTGTTTTTGTGTGTGTTTTATTACAATTTAGCGCAAATTCGAACAATTTTCACACAAACCGGTTCCTTAGCGTTTGAAAATATTATTAACGATTTTCCATCTTAGCACCATCGAAAAGATTTAAAAATTTTCTTTAAAACAAACTTTGAACAGAATTGATACTATTAATAGATGAATTTTCGTTATTTTTTCAAAAATGCATACTTTTCGTATGTTGGAGTCCTAATTTACGAAGATAGGATGCCTCCGAGATATTTTTTAAGAGTGTCCATCTTAGCAGCATCGGCGCAACGGTTCTTTTTTGGTTGCTGTCATAAGCGGGCGTATCGTTCAAGCATTCTTTGGTTTTCGAGAATTCTCTTTGAGTTCCTGTGTGTTTTTAATCTCAAAGATTTACATATTAAATCCCTGTCATGACAAGCTTATTACTGAAAATCTCTTTCCCAATTCAGCGACCAGCATTTGTGGACCAGTTTCGTATAATTTTAGCAGTCTTTATCACGGAATAGTCGATAGTTTCATTAGTATCAAGATAATTGCCATCAGCGGCAAGTCGAACGTTGTAAGTTTTCGCAGTAAGGACGTCTCATAGCAAGTTTTTTTTTCTACCAGCATAGTTATCGACTATTCCGTTTTGAAGGGCACTAAAAAGGGCACAATCATTCCATGGATGCTGGTATTATGGCCATTATAGAAAGTCTTTATGTAAAACTAGCCAATAAACTCATCATTCTGGAAAAAACAGACTACCACACTTTTATATATAACAGGAGGTTGAAATAAAAGCAAACTACTATTTTATAGATAGCAGAAGGTTGAAAAAATAGACTACCAAACTTTTATTCATAACAGGAATTGGAAAAAGGTAGACGACCACACATTTAGAGAAAACAATAAGTTGAAAAAAATAGACGATCACACTTTATAAATAACAGGAGGTTGAAAAGAATAGATGACCACATTTTTATACATGGAGGTTGAAAAACATATGGAACCTGGAACTGTACTTGTCAAAATTCATTTTAGAAAAAAAATACGGCGTCTGGAACTGTACTTGTCAAAATTCATTACATGTTACTTAATAACGAACATTCCAAATGTCTCATTTGATTTATAAATTTTTAATTATTTTCTATTAATCAATAAAAAAAAAATGCTGAAAAGATGGTTTCTACTTTTTCAAATGTCAACTATTTAATTCAAAATCATTTTTATTTTTATGTATAAAATATTTAGATAAATATTAAAAATATTATTTCTAATCAGCAATTCTAAAACAAAGCAACCTTAATCATTTTAGTATAAATGTTCGTTTATTTAAAAAAAAATAAAGTAAATCAGTATAAGGATTTCGACTGATTCCGTTTCAACCTTTGAAGAATGGCTTGATTGAAAGGATGCTAACAATCGCTTTAGCATACCATTGCCACATGAAAACACCTAATTTTACGTTACGAATATGTATTTTATATGGTTAAAATATAGTGAATTTCATTATTATAGAGTGAATGTCACATGCTTTATACGATATTTTAAAGGGCGTCGAAGCATGATACGATTTTTTAAAGGGCATCTACGATGCATGATACGATATTTTAAAGGGCATCTAAGACTAGGCAATATGTTTTAAAATGTTGCAATTTTATCTTGATTGGTGAAACTCAACAATTCTTAGAAAAAACTGGTGAGAATAAGATACATTTATTGAATTTAAAATGTTGATATAGGCATATCGAGAAGGGGGATTGGTTAACGTAGCAAACGGGTAACCCCTTTGCTAAAAAAGAAAATAATTCAAAATTTTTAACTTAGAATTTAAAACTTGAAAGGTAATTCTTATTAAGTCTGAGAGGTCTAGTTGCAGTAAGTAGGGACACAATCCAAGAGGTCCAAGTCTCCAATTCTAGCTGATTGGTATTTTCAGTTCAAATTAAATCTAATATTCTCCTAACTTTTTCCCCCCTCCTAGATTTGCATGCTTCCATTGAAATTTCTTCTACGCGTTTTATCCAAATTCAATAAGAAATTTATTCCTGCAATTCTGTCAGAGTAACTAATTGTCCGGAATGTATTGAAATAATATCTAAACCATCAAATTAAAATTAAACCTACCATCTTTTCTAAAGGAACACAGCTTCTTTCAAATTCTCGAGACTCTAAAACTCGTTTCAAGAGACGACACAAATAGTCTAGTCTAGACAAGACGTAACATCAATGGGTCATCGTGAGGCAGTTCTGTGGTATTTGTCCACAACTTGACTTCTTCAAGTGACCAATGGCTCAAATAATAGAAAGTAATGCGAAAGTCGTTCAGAACAACGAAGTTAAGTATCTTTCTTCTCATTCCCCATTCTTCATTTGAAGTATTTTACCACAAAATGCCTTGCATGCAAGGGGCTTTCGAACACAACCCCTTTTCTACCGGATTTGAATAAAAATCGGTACGCCTATTTTGGGCACAATGAAAGAGCAACTCTGTTTGTCACACTTGTCCCATCGAGGCGGGAGTACTTAGAATATGTTTAACTCTTTAATACAGAGCTTTTCAAAGTTTATCCAAATACAAAACAAGTGGGTATAATGTGAGGTACATTGCTGGTTTTCGCATTGTAGCGTCTGTGTAAACAAAAATTGTAGTTTTAAATGCGGAGTTTGAATACGATGTTTGTTTGCTTTTATGTTAATTTTAAGTCCATTATTGAAATGTTTATATCGCAGCACTTTAGTATGCTTAATTTGGTGTGTTTGGTCAGAAACACAGCCAGAAAGGGTGGGAATCGAAATTTTTTGAACAAAATCAAACAAGAAAAATGTTAAAATAATAAAGTGTTCTATTTGTATGATCCGGCAAAGAAATTTATACTCTCAGAATATTTTGAAAAAAATATACACTGTCTCTCTGTATTCAATTTCCCCCTTGTATCTAAATAACTTTTCACGTCTATAAAAATAACATACTTCTAAACTAATCATACTTATAAAATAGCCTATTTAGATAATAAATTTTGCTTTATTTCGTTGAGTAGTTTTATACATTTTACAATGAAATTCAAAATTTATTTGCTTTTTCTGCATACTACAGAGAAAAAAAAAATCGCGACGTTGTTTTCCCATCATATTACAATGTTTACAATGACCTATTGCTCTACAATATTTCACATTGTAATGTCGTGAAAATGACGTTTGCAGAAAAATAACAGCATTCTCTTCCTTCATATTTCAACAATTTCAAATGCACTTAACAATGAATATTCTTATTACATCTGTAATACACGGAATTATTACTTTTTTTTTTAAATAAATTTTTAATAAACAGCGACAATTTATTTTAATTTTAATGAAGCAATTCATAACAAGTAAATTATTACATCCCGTGATAGCTGTCTGTATTCATCTTCTGTAATTAAATGCAAATTAATGCATATTATGATCACAATTAAAGGGTGACAATATAGAATCCTAATAGCATACATGACGCACATTACGAAACCTGACTCTGACCTCTTTTCTAAACTGTGGAAAAAATGTAGTAAATACTTATTAAATCATATTATTTAACAAGTAAGATCAATGAAGTTTCCAAAAGGGGTGAAAAAGGTGCATATAACCTCCCTTAATTTCCTTATAGAAATTATTGTCATTATAATGTTGAATACATCAAAGTCGCCAATTTTTGAAGTTAATTTAATTTAATTTAAGTACACATATTTAATAAATTTTTGAAAGTGAGACAGTGAATCCTTTAGGGAAATATTTTTCAACTAATCAGTAAAATTTTTATTTTATTTTCAAGTAACCTATAAACAAACAGTTTACACTAGTATCAGTAGGATATAGGTTTGTTACGAATATTTACGTTGTTGAAACACGATGGCAGAAAATTATTCAAAGATTAAAGTTGATATTAGTTAATAAAACGTCCTTCAGATTTGCTTTATAACATTTTATAAGCATTGCTAAACATGATATTTTTGTAATTAACTTAATTTATAAACTATTAATTATTTCAATTAATTTTTAATCAACGCGATTAATTTACGAATTATAATTATCGATATTTTATAAAATATTTTGCATCCTCTGTGAGAATTTTGGAGTATAATGGCTTCGAATTAAACAAATTTAAAGTGCATGAAAATCATTTCAAAAAGGTGTGCTCGTAGTTGTATTTTTGTACTTCCACTTCTTAGTGGGAAATAAACTTTATCCACATAAACTTTATCACGTATTTCACATGATCAATTACTTAATTAATTAAAAATTATTTTAATTAACTGCGAACTATATTTCACATATTAAAAAATTGAATGGCAACATGGATTTATAAAAATTTATTTGACTCAATTCATCTTGTCCTTTTCTCTCATAAAAAACAATAGAGTAAAAATATAAAATGTCTTCTAATTTTTGAAATTTTAACTTATTTTAACAAATTTTTATTGCCTCCACCAAATTGTCATTAGATGCTATATATTAAATTTTGTAAAATCAACCTAGTGGTTTTTGCTGTGTTACATGTTGTTGTTGTTGAGACCCAGACCGTCCGACCTACCAGAAAGGTGTAAGGTAACTGTATGGACGGCCGGGAAGTGCCACCCAATTTAGACCGGAACCCAGTGGGGGAGGCATCCACAGGGACCGTACCCTCCTTCCCCTACCACCAACCTCTCGGAAGGACTTACGGACCCACATGTTTAACGTGATCGTACTCCGCATGAACACGGCGGCATTTGTGGCAGCGTGCAAATCTAGCGCGCAAACCACGGGGATACCGCACCCGAGATGGCCAACAGCACGCGGCGTTCCGAGGTGGTCACCCACCAAGTACTAACCGCGCCCGATGCTGCTTCACTTCGGTGATCTAACGAGAACCGGTGTTTTCAGCACGGTACGGCCGTTGGCCCGCTGTGTTACATGTGGACAAACACACAGATGAACAGACAAAAGGCCAAATCGATTATCATAGATGCATTTACTAGCTTCCGTATTTATAGGTACGAACACACCTAAAAAGAAGTAGGTTGGCGGTATATGATTACTTTCGAGACTTTCTTTCCAGCTAATTTCAATATCATGTTAACATGGACCAACCACCATCTGATTTTTAAATGCGCAGGATGACACATTCACGTCACATTAAATCAAACTTTATTTTTTAATTATCTATATAATTTTAGTACATTTCTGAAGAAATGTTTCACTTTCTTGATCAGTCTGCTATGATATTCATTTTAGTTTATATTTCTGTTTCAAAATTGTTAATTTATTTGGCAGTTGTGAAAAATATAAATCATATAGTGTATTTAATGAGCAAAATTAAAGCCCTGAAAGAAGATGGAATATGGAATTAGTTATATTGTTACTTTATTTGTTCTTGATCAATACGATATCCTGATTTTCAATATAAAAGAACAATTTATAGTGGCATTATGTCATAATGCAGCGAGATACGATGGAGGAAATCTGCTCAAAAAATGCCGTGACACGAAGACTCGTGATGCACAACTTAAAACATCTTCACGCATCTCAACCGCGAAGTGTCGGCCGAGTGCCCAGCTCACAGGAAAGGTGAGTGTCGAATATTTTTATAGCCACGGTGGAAAAACAACAGTTTTTAGCGTCAAATCTGACAGATGATTGGGAACCAGGGGTTGGAAAAAATGCTCATAAGCTTCGCGGAATGACCCCTCGACACACAGGAAAGTCTTCCGACCCCCCTTGTGCCACCAATCAAGTTTTTGGAATGACAGCCCGAGAAATCCCTCTCTCACTTCCCCCCCCACTACGGGTACACCCTATTTTGGATGTTTCCAGGTGCAGACGAAAAATCATGCCTCATCTGCCCCCAGAACCACATCCCCCCCCCCTCATCTCGGTGACAAAGGTCTAGGTGACAATGGGCCCCGCAGCGATGTCGCATAGTGTTCAGGGGCCCAGAGTCGTTGAATGGGTACCTCCTGCTCTCCCTCCTTCTTTTTTCAATATTCTTCCGCCCCACCTTAGTGCTACCTGAGTGCCTATCCTGCAAAGGGGACCTATAAGAGAGCGAAGATTTTTCTTTTTTCAGTTTTATTTATTTTCATAGGAAGCAAAACATCCCGGCATTTCTGGGCCACTGATTCCAGATCGCTGAATAGGGAGAGAATGCAGAAGCATGCAACGCGTTTTAAAACGCATTCGAATAAAGGAAGTCCATCGCGACAGCTAATTTCGAATGGCACTGCCTCTGCGACTTGCACCGACCACATATGATTCTAAAGTCAGAATCCTTGACGAATGCAGCAAAATTCCTGTACAACGGATCGCCACGTGATAGGTGAATTGAGTTCAGTGCCAACCGAAATTGATGTTTATGTTTTCACTTTATCATATTGTACACTGTTTTCCTAAAAAAAATCGAATTCAAGATTTTGAAGGAAAAATGCATTTTTAGACATCCCCAACACATTTCGAACACTTTCCAAAGGATCGCTCCCTTTCACTCTCCCTTTCGCTCTCTCTCTCTCTCTCTCTCTCTCTCTCTCTCTCTCTCTCTCTCTCCTCTCTCTTTCTGCGTATGCGTAAGAGAGAGAGAGAGGGAGCGAAATAGAAATATTGTGTGTGTGTATCCCTATATGAATCTCTAATATACAATTTTATGTGCCAGTATATTACACAAGCGTTCTCACTGGGTAGTGGTCACTCGGTGTCGCACCTTCGTTCTTAATAAAAGTTCCGAATATTCAAAAGGCGTTTCAAATTAAAGCATAAAAATAGAATAACGCGCATTTTCGAGAGGCAAAGTGGTGCAAGTTTTTAAAAAATCTTTAAAAATCCCTTTATATCGTCACCTCGAAATCGAATTTTCGACTTATTCGTTGACCTGGAAGCTGAGGCAAGTGAGACCGAAACCAGCATTCTAGCTAAAGTAAAAGTGCTTCATAATTAAGCATTGTGGATTTGAGTTGCTTGATTATTCCTTTGCACCATTTCTTCTAATTCTAATATTTGAAATTTTAGAATTTTTCTCTTGGTCTCAAATGTGATCAAATGACGCCAAAACCAAGATTCTAGTTATAATGGAAGGACTAGATAATTTGGATACATCACCGCCTCACTCAACCAGTCAGTTCAGTGCTAATTATATGTGGAATAAACTGTGACCTAAATGGAATCTTCTTGTATTTCACATTGTTATAACATACATTATTAAAAAATCTGATGTGAGCAGCACATGACTTTCCTTATATAATGCAATGAATTTACTACTTTTACAGTTAAAGAAATGTTATTCTTATAGTAGATACTTATATTTTTTCCAAGATATTGAATTCTTTTCAATTAATCGTCATTTTCATTGATTCAGCGTCATTTTTATCAATTTGGCGAGATTTTCGTTAATTTGGCAACATTTAAAAATGTCGCCAAGTTGGGGACATTCCGCTAAATTCGTCGCCAAAATCTCGCCCAGCGTTATGGACGGAGAAATGTTATTCTTACAGCGGATAAATGACTATTGGCATTCAAATACAAAAGTATTACTCGAAGTATCTTTTCTCGTGAATGGAACGAGTTAGATCCACGAAAATGATGTCACCCAATTTATCGCATGATATTACATATGAAAAGTGAACATGTTTCTTAACAGTTAATATTTTTTTTAATTTATGGGATTTTTTGATAAATTTATTTGAAAAATGTGCAATATCTCGAGAACGGTTCATGCTAGCTTTCTAAAGTTTATGTTAACCGTTTCTAAGGAAAAATTACATAAGAAATGTCTATTTGCGTAACTTTATTAAAGGTTTTGATATATTGATGATTTTTTCAAAATTTCACTCGAAAATTTTGGAGAGTTCTGAACATTCGATTGTGCTTTAAAACAATAGGCTTCCAGTATTCACGGATTGTGATTTTTGTACCAAATTTCATTCAAATCGCTCCATTCGTTCGTGAGATATCGTCTCCAGACTCACTGACACACACACACACGCAGACATCACCTTAAAAATGTTTGATTCGTGATCAGGGATGCTTGAAACGTGCTCTCCCGTCGAAAACTCGAATTCGACCCCATCACAATACTTTCGTTATACATTATGTATATAAGGAAAGTAAAAATTTCATAGTTTTATATCCCATTAATAATAATTGTACTTCCCTGAGTAACAATAATATTTTCAAAAATCAAAAGAATTATAAAAAAATAACTGTAGTGAAAAATTAAAGAAATAACTATTTTATATGGAATTTTTAAAGATATCTTTTGTATGACTCTGGCCTTTCTCGAGACACAGCACGATCTAAAAAGGGGGAAAATCGTGAAAAATTAAATAAGCTCACTATTAACAAATGAGGGATTGTTTTATACTATTAACTAAACATAAATTGCACCTAATTATTGAGCGTTATGAACTGCTGCCGTTATATTAGAAAATTTACTTTCCACAGTGAGCAACACGTTTTCCAAAAAAACTTAAGTGATGTTTCTATATGCTGATATTAATAACAATATACATGCAATAAACACTGATTAGAAGTCTATTTAGGAACATAAATGTTTTCTTTTGATTGTTATTTTCTTTTTATAAAAGTAAAACTTTTTTAGTTTATTTTCTGGTATATATTACAGACGAAAACCCAATTTATCTATATTGAAACGAGTTATATACAATGATGTATAAAGAAAGTATTGTGACGGGGTCGAGAATTCGAATTCGAGTTTTCGACCGGAGAGCACATTTCAAGCATCCCTGATCACGAATCGAACATTTTTGAAGTGATGTCTGTGTGTGTGTGTGTGTGTGTGCCAGTGAGTCTGTGGAGACGATAACGGACGAACGAATGGACCGATTCGAACAAAATTTGGTACAAAAATTACAATCCGTAAACACTGGAAGTCTATTGCTTTTATACGCAATCGAATGTTCAGAACCCTCTTAAATTTTCGAGTGAAATTTTGAAAAAATCGTTAAAAAATCAAAACCTCTAATAAAGTTACGCAATAGACATTTCTTATGTAATGTTCATTAGAAAATGATTGACATAAATTTCAAAACGCTAGCTAACACGAACCGTTCCCGAGATATTGCATATTTTTCAAAAAAATTATCAAAAAGTCATATAAAATAAAAAAAAAGTATTTCCTATTGAGAAACATGTTAACTTTTCATATGTAATACCATGCGATAAATTTGGTGACATCATTCTCGTGAATCTAGTTCGTTCCATTCATGAAGAAAGATACTTTGAGTAATACTTTTGTATTTGAACGCCAATAGACATTTACCTGCTGTAAGAATAACTTATTTCTCCGTCCATAACGCTTGGTGAGATTTTGGGGACGAATTTGGAGGAATGTCGCCAACTTGGCGACTTTTTAAATGTTGCTAAATTAACAGAAAACTCGCAAAATGGATATAAATGACGCCAACTCAATGAAAATGACGACTCATTGACGAAAATTCAATATCTGGGAAAGAATATAAATATCTACTATAAAAATAATCTTTTTTTTTTCTTTTTTTACTGTGAAAGTAGTAAATTCATTGCATTATATAAGGAAAGTCATGTGTTGTTCACATCAGATTTTTTTTAAATAAGTAGATCCAGCCCATTACTGTAAGAAATGCAATAATTGCATTGGGATATCATATCTAAAATGGCGCCGTTGTGCTTCTAAAATAACATCAGACGACGCATAAAAGTTGCTTTGCATTCGGGCGAAGGTGATTTGAACCAGCAATGATAATCCCTCCAGCGATTTCTAAATCCAATAATCTTCCTTGAATCCATCTAAGTATCTTGGTGGTCCAAGCCATTTGATGAATGCACAGGCTTCTACGCTTTGCATAGAATGTAAACAACAAAAGACAGGGTTGGGATAGGGAGGACACAACAGTAATGGTGTTTACGTAAAGTTTGAATCACACATATTTTGACTTTGGATGACGTAACAATTTCCAGAAAAGAAAAAATATCCTTATCCAGAAAAGAAAAAATTCCTGTGAAGGAGGTACCTCCTTCACAGGAATATGATTGGCAAAAATTTGGAGAATTAATTATGCTTCTTTTCAAATATTTTAACATATTTAAAACGAATATGAAATAATATTTTGTGATAATCCGAATCTTTTGCATATCTTCCCTTGATTTGCAGGAGCCAATTTCGTAAATTGATACGTATAATGATTATAGAGGCTTATATAAGTCGAACGTATAATTTGAAGCGAATATTAAACTATTTTAATATAAAAGTACTATATCACTTTAGCTTGCATCATATATGGATTGTACAGATTGATCGAAAAGATGCTCACATCATATTTAAAAATAATGAGTAAGTAGATTTTTTTTTTCAGATAGGTGGCACTAATATACCCTCAATACTATATCAGAAATATCTTCTGTTGTTTTTAATACGTCTTCTGTTACAGATCTCTGTTTTATCTATCGAAGAACATGGCATTTTCCCAGAGTCAACGAATTTTGGAGCCATTATTATGAGAGAGTCATTAAGGAGATTCAACAGAAATACTCATGCTCTAAAAGTCCTAACAATTTAAAAATTAATGAAGTTATTAAAGCGTTTTTGAGAAAGAATCTACTGCAGACAAAGCGAGAACAGGCAGGTCTCCCATTTTAGCTCGGGAAAACTGTCTTAAATGGAGACTGCGTTGCTGTAACTCTTCAATGCACTCTTCAATGACACTTCCATCATAAGAATGACTAGATAAATATTGCTCGAAAATAAACATTATTTCACTCTGTTGAAACGTCATGTTCTTTGATTGATAATAAAGAAGTCTGTAATGGTCGTTTGACATATTAAAAACAGCAGATGGCATTTCTGATATATTGAGGATATATAAATCCCACCTAACTGAAAAAAATCAGTTATTTTGGTTCTATGATTTATATATGAATATTGGATGTGCTTCCCGACTTTTCATTCATCCTGTATTAAAAATTTACTATTTTTATTTCTATGATTTATATATGATTTTGAAATTCTACTATTTTATTATTAAAAATCAGCTATTTTTATTTCTATGATTTATATATGATTTTAAATTTGGATGTGCTCCCCAACTTTTCAATCATCCTGGATTAAAAATTTACTATTTTTATTTCTATGATTTATATATCATTTCAAAATTCTACTATTTTATTATTAAAAATCAACTATTTTTATTTCTACGATTTATATATGATATTAACTTTCTACTATTTTATTATTAAAAATCTACTATTTTTACTTCTATGGTTTGTATATGATTTTAAATTTGGATGTGTGACCCGACTTTTCAATCATCATGTATTATTAATTTTTTTGTTGTTTCTATGATTTATATATGACTTTGAAATTCTACTATTTTGTTATTACAAATCTACCATTTATATTTTCATGATTCATACATGATATTAAAATTCGATGTGCGCACCGCCTTTTCAATCATCCTATATTAAAAATTTCTGAGATGTTCTGTTAAACACATAATTAGCAATTAGATATTAAGAATTTGAAAGAAATATGGATATACGAGTTCAAATTATTAAATGGTACTTTTAAGTTTATGTCCAATAAAATCTGTGAACAACAATTAAAAATTCACGTTTGTTCTTATGTTATGTTTACCCAGGAGTTGTCACACGCAGGGTGGGAACACTGCAGCCAATAGAAAGAGCCCACGTTCACCCAAGATATTCCGAAGTTGAACTAACTAAAACTTTTACCTTGAGCACGAGTTTTCCGATGTAAATATAACGTTGAAATGGAACTCCAGTCGTTTGAATTCATGTGAAAAATTATACCCACTGTACTTTGGAAGGCTCTTTATATACTACAGTAAAAGTTTTTATTAACGGAAATAATCAAAATGTCACAAAAAATCATGGAATATTTAGCGTGAAGCGGTAGATTGGCTGCTGTATATATTTTATTACCCACGACAGTAACTCATTTTATGCAGAATCAAGCTCCAGCTGACTATAACAGCATCGAAAGACCGGTTTCGCACTTATTATCTTCCGTCAGTATGGAGTAGTCGATACCTGCTAATCTTTATGGAGACCGACAAACTCATTTCTTCAGTGCAGCAAGATTCTATTTGCAGTTAAAAAAAAAAATTGAGCTTGACTACCAAGAATTTGCAATGGCCAAGCCTCCTCCTCCAATAGACGGGTTCTGTGAGTATGTATCTTGTACATATCACAATCTCGTCCATTTTAGTCATTGATTATTCAGGGGGAGGGGGGTTCAATGATTCGTAAAGAAAGCCAACGTTGATGAGAAATTTAATGATTTTTATTAATTTCCCTGCAATACTTACTCCCCGACGTTTCAATTATCCTGTATTAATTTTTCTTCATTTCTATGACTTATATATGATTTTGAAATTCTACTATTTTATTATTAAAAATCTACCATTTTTATTTTTATGATTCATATATGATATTAAAATTCAATGTGCGCACCGCCTTTTTAATCATCCTATATTAAAAATTTCTGAGGTCACACATGCTCTGTTAAACACATAATTAGCAATTAGATGTTAAGAATTTGAAGGAAATATAGATATACGAGTTAAAAATATTAAATGATACTTTTAAATTTATTTCCAATACAATCTGTGAACCTACAATTAAAAATTCACGTTGGTTCTTATGTTATGTTTACCCAGGAGTTGTCAGGCGCAGGGTGGGGACACTGCAGCCAATAGAAAGAGCCCACGTTCACCCAAGATAGTTGAACTAACCAAAACTTTTTCCTTGTGCACGAGTTTTCCGATGTAAATATGGCGTTGGAATGGAACTCCAGTTGTTTGAATTCATGAGAAAAATTATAACCACTGTATTTTGGAGTGTTCTTTATTCACTACAGTAAAAGTATTTATTAACGGAAATGATCAAAATGTCATAAAAAGTCATGGAATATTTAGCATGAAGCTGCGGATTGGCTCCTGTCTGCGGAATGGCTCAGGCCAGCATCGAAAAATCGGTTTCGCACTTATTGTGCTTCCGTCAGCATGGTAGTCGATAGCTGCTAATCTCTATGGAGACCGACAAACTCATTCCTTCATTGCAGCAAGATTCCATTTGCAATTTTTTTTTTTTTTTAATTCAGCTTGACTACCAAGAAGCTGCAACGGCAAAGCATCCCCCACCCCCAATAGGCGGGTTCTGTGAGTATGTATTTTGTACGTATCTCAATCTCTTCCATTTTAGTTAGTCAGTAATTATTCAGGGGGGGGGGGGAGTCAATGATTCGCGAAAAAAGCCAACTTCGATGAGAAATTTTATGATTTCTATTGCCTTTCCAGCAATACATAGTAATGTATAGGGAAAGTATTGGAATCATGACGAAAATCGCAACTCGAGTTCTCGACGGATATACACTTGAGACCTCTAAAACACGAAAACACTATTTTTAGCTTGACGTATGTGTGTGTGCGTCTGTGTGGTGTCTGTCTGTGCACATTTTGTATCCACTCAAACTCAAAAACTTATTGACCGAATTAAATAAACTTTTACAAGTAAGTCACTTGTGGGATACCCTGGTGCTGATTAGATTTTTGTACAATTCGGGATAAAAGAACCCGCATATTTTTTTGCGAATTGACCAGTAAAAATGTATGTCTCCACTCTAACTAAAAAACTAATACACCAAATATCACAAAAATGGTGGATAAGTCACTTGTGGATTAATCTGGTGCTGATTAGATTTTGGTACGATTCGTATAAAAGGAATCTGCCTTTTATTGCAAATTGGATCCCCAAAAATCGTCAAAATCTAAAACAAAGTTTATGTATGCTCAAATATATCCATTAAATGCTTGTTTTATACGTAATTTTTACGATTAAAAGAATAAGGTAAACCCCCATTACTGTAGGAATTGAGATATTTAAGGGTTTTCGCATTTTCGATAGGCCACCTTCGAAAATACGCCCAGTTACCAAATGAAAAAGAAAACTGAATTAAAAGTGTAAATTCAGTGTAATTACAAAAATAATACGTGTTATTTAGGGTAATTAACCCAATTTAATGAACTATTAATGAAATAAAGAGAAAATGAATTCAAGTCTGTAGCGAAAGTCATATACTGCTCAAATCAAATTTTTTTTATTATTATTATTTATTGCTGGGAACTGAGAGTAAGTGTCTGCAGTAACTTAAAAATCATATCCTCACTCTCTATTGAGAAAGATAAGCATAACTATGTTCACTGTCTTATACGCCCTCGCTTATGCGTATGAAAATTCACCATTTAATAAATCAAAATGCGCCATATTCTCATTTTGATGTATTGCTGTTTGACAACAACACCACTTGAAGGATTAGAGGTTTCAAGCTTGAAGGACGACGTATGCTTTCCAACCTTGCTCTGAATGCCAAGTGTATTCCGAACTTGATCACGCGCACGCGTGTGTCTGGTGTGTTGCAAGTTTACCCTCTTATCGCTTTTTAAAAACGCCAGAATACCTGTCGTTATAATAACGTCTCCCCTCCAACAAACCCGCTGCTATTAACTCCAACAACTCTCCCAAAAGGCAACACGCCATTGAAAAAGAATCACTCTCACAAAAGTGTTCAATCGACACAGAATGCGAGAATACCTTTTCTGCTGGCGATATCAAAAAATAAATTGTCTAACTCTTCGAAGAAAGGTAAATTTCGGGGGAGCTACAGCTAACTGGCTTTGCCTTCCTATAACACAAACGTCCCTTCCCATAGACTGGGAGCCCCCTTTTGCTTTTCAAAAATTCAGCAGCTCCCCCATTTAATGAAAGTTTGAAAAGAAAAAATCGTTCATGGGAGGGAGGGGGGTACTGTCACGCTCAGACTCCCATTAAGTGACGAATTCTTCGATAGTTTTGCACACCTGGGCAAGGGTAGGGACTGTGAGAACGCAGGAATCGCCTGGAGGGGATAGTTCTATTATTCACGACAGTCCCCTTATGTCACCCCCCTTTCCCCATCTCTCCACCTTCCTGGAGCTCCCGTGGATCACATCTCAGGTAGGTAGTCCTCACAGATGTTGAAGAAAAATCGCCCATAACTTGAGGTTGGTGACAAACAACAAGGATGGTCAAAAAACCGCCATCATTATGCTGCAGAGAGGATCATATCTTTTTGGAGAAATCTGACCAAAAGAAGGGGGCTGCTGCTCTAATATGCTTTGGGAAGATGTTGGTAGATAATGGGCACTTACGAGAACGTTGATTCCGGAAGCTTAAACGATGTCGACGATATAAAGGAGAGGCGACATTTAGTTTGGGGTGTATATAATTTCACGCTACATGGGTGCACATAACATATGTTAGCAAATACTCTCAAGAGAAAATTCTAACAAATGATTGAAATATCTTTGACATAATTTAATAAATAAGTACACATTCATAATTAAAATTAAATCTAAGTTGCTTATTAAAATAGATACCGGAGATTACATCTTAGATAGGTAGCTTCCATAGATGATGAAGAAAATTGTTTATAAGTCGGGGTTGGTGACAAACAATAAGGCTGGTCCAAAAATCGCCATCTTTATGTTGAAGAGAGGCTCAGACCTTTTTGGAGAAGCCTGACCAAAAGAAAGGAGATAGTGTACTGGGTTTTGGGAATTTGTTGTTGACAATGGGCACTTAACGTGAATATTGATTCCGAAAGCATAAGCAATGATGCAATGACGAAGAACATACAGTTTGTGGTAAATATATTTTCTAGCTTTCTTTTTTTTTTTTTTATTATTATTATTTTTTTTTTTTAGTCAGCAGATAATTTAAATAGTTAATCCGAAAAATGTATTAAAATATCATTGGTGGATAAAATATATTTTGGGTAGATTTGGTAAATTAAGTGTAATCTCATACACAAAATTAACCCTTGTCGGTATACAGATTCTGTGGAAAGATTGATAATTGTTGATTCAAAATTTCTGACTGTTGATAAACAACAAATTTCAGAAAATAGAATCATTTGTTATTGTGCCATTTTACCCCAAAAATGTTGAATAACTTCCTTAGTAATTTATATATTTTATCATTGTTTTCCTACAATATTACATGCGAAATTCAAAATTCATTTTTATATAATTATTTTTCAATTAAAATATGATATTATTATTTATTTATATTATTATTTATTTTTCAATTATTATTTATTTATATTATTATTTATTTTTAAATCATTATTTATTTATATTATCATTTATTTTTTAATTATTATTTATTTATATTATTATGTTTATATTATCATATAATTTTTTCGGTCCTTTTTTACGTTTAAAGTAAAGAATTTTTACGGATTGTGAGTTTAAAAATAATAGAAGGCTTAAAAAATGTTTGGCATCACTAAAATTTATGATTCGAAATTTTGGTTTAATGTATTTTAAGACATTTATTAATCACCAATCCCATCATAATGTAGGCGATTGATTCTATTAATTTCTGAACATTCAGCTGAAACTCGTTAAAATAGTTAATTTTGCAATTAAATATTCTATTAAAGGGCTTTTACCATCATATCTTAGTTTGAAGGGATTTTTTTTTTTTTTCAATACACTGTGGTTAGTGTATCACAAACTAAAATTAATTTTCCCTAAATCTTTTCTCAATGTTCGTTAACCATTATCTCTTGGTTTAAAGTAATTTTTTAGATAGACTACTTATATAGAGTGTCGCAAACTAAAAGGGATTTTTTCTAGATCCAAAAGTATCAAAATCTCATTAGTGAAGATATGAGTTAAGTTATGATGCTCTGTACAAACCTTATCCTAATTATAAAATAAGCTCCTATTATTTAGGATAATAGAAGATATAATAGAAAAAATCTGATGTGGGCAACACATGACTTTCCTTATATAATGTACTGAATTTACTACTTTTACAGTACAAAAAATAGGTTTTTGTTATAGTAGATATTTATATTCTTTCCAAGATATTAAATTTTCGAGTATTAGTCGTCATTTCCATTGATTTAGTGTCATTTTCATTCATTTGGAGAGATTTTCGTTAATTTGGCAACATTTCAAAAAGTCGCCAAGTTAGCGACAAACCGCCAAATTCGTCGCCAAAATCTCGCCAAGAATTATGGACGAAGAAATAAGTTATTCTTACAACAGACAAATGACTATTGGCGTTCAAATACAAACGTATTACTCAAAGTATCTTTTTTCATGAATGGAACGAGCTAGATCCACGAGAATGATGTCACCCAATTTATCGTATGGTATTACATATGAAAAGTGAACATGATTCTCAATAGGAAATATTTTTTTTTATTTTATGACTTTTTGATAATTTTTTTTAAAAATGTGCAATATCTCGAGAACGGTTCATATTAGCGTTCTAAAATTTATGCCAATCGTTTTCTAATGAAAAATTACATAAGAAATGTCTATTTGCGTAACTTTTTTAGTGGTTTTGATTTTTTGACGATTTTTTTAAAATTTCATTCGAAAATTTAGGGGGGTTCTGAACATTCGATTGCGTATAAAAACAATAGGCTTCCAGTGTTTACGGATTGTGATTTTTGTACCAAATTTGGTTTGAATCGGTCCATTCGTTCGTCAGTTATCGTCTCCACAGACTCACTGACACACACACACACACACACACACACACACACACACATACTTTCACACACACACACACACACACACACACACACACACACACACACACACACACACACACATACACACACACAGACATCACTTCAAAAATGTTTGATTCGTGATCAGGGATGCTTGAAACGTGCTCTCCCGTCGAAAACTCGAATTCGAATTTTCGACCCCGTCACAATACTTTCCTTATACATTATGTATATAAGGAAAGTAATAATAGAAGGATAATAGAAATAATAGAAGGCTTAAAAAATGTTTGGTATCACTAAAATTTATGATTCGAAATTTTGGTTAAATGTATTTCAAGACATTTATTAATCACCAATCCCATCATAATGTAGGCGATTGATTCTATTAATTTATGAACATTCAGCTGAAACTCGTTAAAATAGTTAATTTTGCAATTAAATATTCTATTAAAGGGCTTTTACCATCATATCTTAGTTTGAAGGGATTTTTTTTTTTTTTTGAATACACTGTGGTTAGTGTATCACAAACTAAAATTAATTTTCTCTAAATCTTTTCTCAATGTTCGTTAACCATTATCTCTTGATTTAAAGTAATTTTTTAAATAGACTACTTATATAGAGTGTCGCAAACTAAAAGGGATTTTTTCTAGATCCAAAATTATCAAAATCTTATTAGTGAAGATATGAGTTAAGTTATGATGCTCTGTACAGACCTTATCCTAATTATAAAATAAGCTGCTATTATTTAGGTTCAAATATTTTACAATTTCATTTTTACTTTCCTTGCAATACAGGGTAATGTATGGGGAATGTATTGGAATCATGCCAAAAATCGCAACTCAAGTTTTCAACGGATCTGCACGTTTTGGGAGCTCTGGAATACGAAAAAATTATTTTTAGCTTGACGTCTGTGTGTGTGTGTGTGTTTGTCTGTGTCTGTCTGTGCAATGTACGTATCCACTCTAACTGAAAAACTAATAGACCGAATTTCATAAAATTTGGTAGGTTTTTTTTTTTGCAAAATGGTCCGCAAAAATCTCATTTATCCACTTTAGCTGAAAAACTAATTTCAAAAATTTCACAAATTTGGTGGATAAGTTACTTGTGGAATACCCTGGTGCTGATTAGATTTTGGTACGATTCGGAAAAGAGCAATATGACTTTCTTTACGAAATGGCTAGCAAAAATTGCCAAAATCTAAAAAAAAAAAAAAAAACTACATTGTGCTCAAATGTATCAATTAAATGTTTGTTTTATACGTAATTTGTAGCGAGTAAAAGAATAAGATCAACTTCATTACTCTAGGACTAACCGTTCTCGAGATATTTGAGATTTTTCGCATTTTTGTTATGCCGCCTTAGGAAAAATGTCCAATTACCAAATAAAAATAAAAATTGAAATAAAAGTGCAAATTTAGTGTTATTTTGTGCAATTAAACTCAATTTAATGAATTATTAAATAAAGAAAGAAAAAATGAATTTGAGTCTGCAGGGGATGTATGGGGGAAGTATTGGAAACGAAACGAAAATCGCAACTTGAGTTTTCGACGGATCTACACGTTTTGAGACCTTTAGAACACGAAAAAACTATTTTTAGAGTGACATCTCTGTGTGTGTGTGTGTGTGTCTGTGCAATGTATGTATGTATTCACTCTAACTCAAAAACTAATGGACCAAATTTCATAAAATTTTATAAGTTACTTGTATATAACTCTGCTGAATAGAGTTTGGTACGATTCGGGATAAAAAAAACCCGCCTTTTTTTCCGAAATGGCCCTCAAAAATCTCATGTATGCACTTAAGCTAAAAAACTAATTGACAAACTTTCATAAAATTTAATATATAAATCACTTGTGGAATATCCTGGTACTGATTAAATTTTGGTACGATTCGGAAAAAAGAACCTGCCTTTTTTAACAAAATGGCCCTCAAAAATCGTAAAAATATAAACTAAAGACTATGCATACTCAAATGTATCAATTAAATGTTTGTTTTATACGTAATTTTTTACTAGGAAAAGAATAAGACCAACCTCATTACTCTATAACTAGACGTTCTCAAGATATTTTAGTTTTTTGCATCGGTTTTGAGATAAGTCCAGTTGCCAAATGAAAATGTGTCAATTCAGTGTGTCAGAAAATGTGTCAATTAAAAGTGTCAATTCAGAGTAATTTAAAATAAGTATGCATGTTATTTAGTTTAATAAAACTCAATGTAATGAATTATTAATGAAGAGGAAATGTATTTGAGTCTGCAGGGAAAGTCATGTGCTGCCCATTAAATTACTTCTACAAATTCTATTAAGAATAACATTTTGCATTGTTCAAAAAGGGAATTTTCAGATATTGATACAGAATCACGCAAAATTTTGCCTAAATTATAAGTTAGGTAGTTTTAAAAAAAATGAAATAATAATTACACCCATATTATATGAAAAGATCACGTGACTCATTTCAAAATAAAATATGGCGTCCATTTTTCCCCTGTGTAAAAATCGTGATATTTAAAGATCGTTTAAATTTATATTACAATGAATCTTAATTTCTAACTATAGCATGCAGAAAGTAAAGAAAGTAAACAAATCAGGCGATCGTAAAATGATATAAGAATTACTGAATTTTTTTTTCACGCAAAATTATTTAGCCCTGGAGTCAGGTATTCAAATGTTATGAATGATATATTAATTGATTTTACATAGAGAAGCAGACGATTTTAGCATTGCCTTTTTTGATGAAGTTTTAAGTTTCCAAGTAAAATAAATTATTGTAGTACTGGGATAATCTAAAAAATATACGTGATAAATAAATCGCATTTTAGAGATGTTTAAATAAAATTGTATTTCAGTTGGAAATTGCCTCATAATCAATAATTTATGCATAAGTGATCGTTCTTGATTTTCTTTTTTTATACATTATAAAATATTAATGTATATTGTTTATTGATTAAAATATATTACTTTTAGTTTATTCATTTAATTTTTTTAGTTTTTCAATATTCTTATTTTATTCCTTTTTTTTTCCTATTTCTTTATACATTCAAAGAAACCAACCAATAATTTAATAAAAATAATGGCATTTGTATAAGAATTAGTTTTCTTTAAACTGGTGGGTTTTAGTTTTTCATCAATGGTTTAATACTTTTTAGAAATATTATATTTAGAAAATATGTCCTTTAAATTTGAAAATGCAATATTCGGAGAGCTCCAAAATATTGTTGCCCCGGTACCTATAAAAATTTTATACATTATTTTATACTTTATACATATGAACTTTACACTTTATACATAAGAACTCTATACTTTATTACTTATACGAGCTTACTACTTTATACTTTATACATACTAGCTTTATACTTTATTACTTATGCGAACTTATTACTTTATACTTTATACATACCAGCTTTATACTTTATTACTTATACGAACTTATTACTTTATACTTTATACATACCAGCTTTATACTTTATTACTTATACGAACTTATTACTTTATACTTTATACATACCAGCTTTATACTTTATTACTTATGCGAACTTATTATTTATACTTTATACATACCAGCTTTATACTTTATTACTGATACGAACTTATTACTTTATACTTTATGCATACTAGCTTTATACTTTATTACTTATACGAACTTATTACTTTATACTTTATACATACCAGCTTTATACTTTATTACTTATACGAACTTATTACTTTATACTTTATACATACCAGCTTTATACTTTATTACTTATACAAACCTATTACTTTATGCTTTATACATACGAAGACACCTATAGATGAATGGAAGTGTAAGCGAAATTTTATCGTGGAATACTCATTTAAAAGAAAATTTTGTTATTGCTTCTCTCGTACAAAAATTGATATTTGCTAGTTTTCATGATAATCAATTGGTATACATAAAGAATAATGATTCACAAAAGTATCAATCGATATGCAGGAAAAGCATTGATTTTGAACTGGATTGCACCAACTGAAAAGCTGCATTAAAAAATTTAAAAAATCCATTTAAAAGTAATGACTCCAAATAATGTGAAATTAATAATTATTTCAACTGTAAATGTCCATTAAAATGCAATCAACATCATAGGGCACTGTGTCTTTCTTGATATATAGCATATTTTTACTTTCCTTATATACATAATGTATAAGGAAAGTATTGTTGTTGTTGTTGAGACCCAGACCGTCCGACCTACCAGAAAGGTGTAAGGTAACTGTAAGGAAAGTAAGGAAAGTATTGGTAAGGTGTAAGGAAAGTATTGTGACGGGATCGAAAATTCGAATTAGAGTTTTCGACGGGAGAGCACGCTTCAAGCATCCCTGATCACGAATCGAACATTTTTGAAGTGATGTCTGTGTGTGTCTGTGTGTCAGTGAGTCTGTGGAGACGATAACTGATGAACGAGAGGACCGATTCAAACGAAATTTGGTACAAAAATTAAAATCCGTAAACACTGGAAGCCTATTGTTTTTATACGCAAATGAATGTTCAGAATCCCCTAAATTTTCGAATAAAATTTTGAAAAAATCGTCAAAAAATCCAAACCTCTAATTAAGTTACGCAAATAGACATTTCTGATGTAATTTTTCATTAGAAAACGATTGACATAAATTTTAGAACGCTAACATGAACCGTTCGCGAGATATTGCACATTTTTCAAAAAAAATTATCAAAAAGTTATATAAAATAAAAAAAAATTATTTCCTTTTGAGAAACATGTTCACTTTTCATATGTAATACCATGCGATAAATTTGGTGACATCATTCTCGTGGATCTAACTCGCTCGATTCATGAAAAAAGATACTTTGAGTAATAATTTTGTATTTGAACGCCAATAGTCATTTATCTGCTGCAAGAATAACTTATTTCTCCGTCCATAACGCTTGGCGAGATTTTGGCGACGAATTTGGTGGAATGTTGCCAACTTGGCAACTTTTTTTAATGTTGATAAATTAACCAAAAACTCGCCAAATGGATAAAAATGACGCTAAATCAATGAAAATGACGACTCATTGACGAAAATTCAATATCTTGGAAAGAATATAAATATCTACTATAAAAGTAATCTATTTTTTTTTACTGTAAAAGTAGTAAATTCATTGCATTATACAAGGAAAGTCATGTGCTGCCCACATCAGATTTTTTCAACTGTAAATGTTCATTAAAATGCAATCAACATCATAGGACACTGTGTCTTTCTTGATATACGTCATATTTTTTTTTTTAAACTGTAAAAGTTATATAAAGTTAAATGTTCTTAATATTAATATTGTCAGATGAATGAAATTTTATACATACATACATTTAGCCGAAAACTAATTTACACAACTGCTTACGTGAAAATATATTAGAAATTTTACATTCACCACTGTTTATTTTACAATAAAATGGGTGATTAGCATGAAATATGGTGTGATTGTTTCGACTGGATTTCCTCCATTGCTTCCCCTAAATATTCCTTATGTGCTTATTTTTAGCAAAAGTCACCTATTGAACACAAGAGACGAGTGGCGTGGCCAATCATATACGTTACGTCTATGTAAACAATGGCACATGGGTGATTTTTTTTCGGGAAGGGGTCATATCCCCATTGGCTGAACAATTGCATTAGTCTTCAATAGATATTATATTGGAAAACGAAATCCAGCACTGAGAAAAACCCCATTAGATCATAACCCCCCCCCCCCCCCCTTTCAGAGCTTCTGGCTATGCTTGTGCTTGAGGTCGTTTAAATTTTAGGTTAGAAACCACAGAGGACCTGCTGAAAGAAATGGGTTAAATAAAAACCAACAAATTGAATATTGTTAAAATCTTGAAATGAAAAAGGATAAAAAAAATATCCATTTCTCTGAGCTTCGATAACCCTTTTCTGGATTTCTCGGCACCTTCCATCCAATCCAGTATCAATTTGCAGCAGATCACGAGCTCTCCAAAGCTATTTCTTCATCCCGAAGTTCTATAGAAGGAAATCGGACAGCTAAAACATTCTAAAAAACTAAATCCAACTACAATGAAAGAATATCCCCGGGGATAAGCGAGAGTCGTTCAAGCGAATAATGTTAAAAACGGCTGCCGAACCATATAGACCCCCGTCCTGAAGAGGACCCGTCCTTATTTTCTGTATGCCTCGTTAGGTCGCTCTCTGGTAAACAAAATGCACCTGCACATTCAGAAGCTGAGGATGAAAAGTGAAAATTTCCGTTTTGGGATTACAGAAAAGTACACTTTTGTTGTTTGCTTTGAATTTGGTAGGGCACCAAGTATGTAAATGTTAGCGAAAATGGTATAATAATCTGTTTGCATAAAACTTTTGTTGCACTTTCTAATCGAGGACAGTGCTGCCAATATCTGTATAAGCTTTTCGGCTAGAATTAAAAATAAATGGCAAGATTTAAGAGTTAGCCATTGTAAGTACTTACTAACTCAGCTATTTTGTTGCTAGATTGGCTATTTTTGAGTGATAAATGTTTAAAATAAACGGCTGAATCTAGCCAGTGTTACCAACAGTTGAAGTAACTTAATAGCTAGAATCTTTGTAAAAAATGGCTGGATTTCATAACCATTATAAGTAGTCGCGAACTTACCCATTTTATGGCTAGGTTTAGCCATTTTTGGATGCTAAACGTTCGAAAAAAATGGATAGTTAAAAATACGTTTTCGCTTTCAAATTAAATTACGGTATATCTACCTTACTGATTTTTAATAAATGTTTTTAATTTTTCCCGTTAGCGAAGTTTCAGTATTAGAAAATCCGGAAATATCAATATCGGTAGACCGGTTTTGAAAATTAAAAATACCACAGCACCAGTTTCTTTCTTTTTTTTTTTTAGTATTAAATGCTCTTTGCTAATTCAAAGCATGCATATAATAAGACATTGGTACGCCCAGAAATTTTGCAAAGGAAGAGAAAATGCAAAATATTTCAATATTATTAATTTTTTTAATATGTTAATTATTAATGATGATTGATATTTAACAGTAATTAATAGGAAAGTATTATTTCAGCGGTTTAAAAAGTTATATGAATTATATATGTAAATAATTGCAATTTAATAATTTGTATATATAATTATATAATTATGTATATAATTATGTATATATAATTATATATACACACTGAATATGTATTCAGAATTTCATAGTTTTTTATTTTATTTGTAATATTGTTCTTAATTAATTTTGAATATAAAATTAGTTGACAATAACTAATTATTCGTTTATAGTACAAACCATAACAATGATTATCAGTCGCGCGTTGTTATAAAAATCCTGCAAATTTTATTGCATTACCTATACTTTTATTTCAAACTAATTCTCAGATATTCTAATGAATTCTTTTCATAATATTCTGAATATATTTATGCACATACAGATTAAAATTTATTCTGTCAAACTGAAAATTGTGTAAAATTAGCGATCGTAATGAGTATATTTAAGAACAAGGTAATTTTTGAACTGAATTGTTTTAAACGCGTTTTTTCTGGTCATCCAACTGACCTAACCTTAAAAAAATAATAACAAGAATTAAGATTAAATTCGATTTAATGAAAAGAAAAGGTGATGAATGTACATACGTCTTCATTTAAAATCAAATTTTTCATACAATAATAACATAATTTATGGTATCTTAAAAATTTAGTAGATGTATTGGCACCCTCTTGCACTTATGTAATAATATGTTTACGACTCGCGTTTTGAGGGCATTATTATGAACCCCTTTAATGAGATAAAAAAAAAAATAATATGTCTGTGCCGGACACGCGAGCAATGTTGTCTGTGAATCATCTTTGGAAAATTGCGCATGTGCCAGAGATGTTATAAATGAATCCTCTTAATAAAATTGCGCATGTGCCGGACATAAGTGAGCGATGTTGTATGTATACAGCATCTTTGTAAAATTACACATGTGCTAAACATAAGACAATGATGTTGTATGTAAAGTGAAGCATCTTAATAAAATTACACATGGGACATAAGGGGGCCAACGACCGTACCGTGCTGAAAACACCGGTTCTCGTTAGATCACCGAAGTCAGGCAGCATCGGGCGCGGTTAGTAGTTGGGTGGGTGACCACCTGGGAACACCGCGTGTTGTTGGCTCTTTTCGGGCGCGGCAGCCCAGTGGTTAGCGCGCGATTCTCGCCGCTGCCAGAACTGCCGCCGTGTTCATGCGGAGTACGATCACGTTAAACATGTGGGTCCGTAAGTCCTTCCGAGAGGTTGGTGGTAGGGGAAGGAGGGTACGGTCCCTGTGGATGCCTCCCCCACTGGGTTCCGGTCCAAATTGGGTGGCACTTCCCGGCCGTCCAAACAGTTACCTTACACCTTTCTGGTAGGTCGGACGGTCTGGGTCTCAACAACAACAGCATGGGACATAAGGCAGTGATGTTGTATGTGATGTGAAGCATCTTCATAAAATTACTCATGTGCCGGAAATGCGCGAGCCACGTTGTATGTGAAGCATCTTAATAAAATTACGCCTCTGCCGGACATGCGCAATCGATGTTGTATATGTGAAAGCCCCAGGCCGTCCGGCTCGTCCAGCGATGTTGTATATGTTGTTGTTGAAACCCAGACCGTCCGACCTACCAGAAAGGTGTAAGGTAACTGTTTGGACGGTCGGGAAGTGCCACCCAATTTAGACCGGAACCCAGTGGGGGAGGCATCCACAGGGACCGTACCCTCCTTCCCCTACCACCAACCTCTCGGAAGGACTTTCGGACCCACATGTTTAACGTGATCGTACTCCGCATGAACACGGCGGCAGTTTTGGCAGTGGCCGGAATCGAACCCGGGCCTACCGAGTGCAACTCCAGCGCGCTAACCAATGGGCTACCGCGCCCTTGATGTTGTATATGTGAAGCACCTTGATAAAATTACGCCTGTGCCGGACATGCGCAATCGATGTTGTATATGTGAAGCACCTTAATAAAATTACGCCTGTGCCGGACATGCGCAATCGATGTTGTATATGTTGTTGTTGTTGAAACCCAGACCGTCCGACCTACCAGAAAGGTGTAAGGTAACCGATGTTGTATATGTTGTTGAAACCCAGACCGTCCGACCTACCAGAAAGGTGTCGATGTTGTATATGTGAAGCACCTTAATAAAATTACGCCTGTGCCGGACATGCGCAATCGATGTTGTATATGTGAAGCACCTTAATAAAATTACGCCTGTGCCGGACATGCGCAATCGATGTTGTATATGTGAAGCACCTTAATAAAATTACGCCTGTGCCGGACATGCGCAATCGATGTTGTATATGTTGTTGTTGTTGAGACCCAGACCGTCCGACCTACCAGAATGGTGTAAGGTAACTGTATGGACGGCCGGGAAGTGCCACCCAATTTAGACCGGAACCCAGTGGGGGAGGCATCCACAGGGACCGTACCCTCCTTCCCCTACCACCAACCTCTCGGAAGGACTTACGGACCCACATGTTTAACGTGATCGTACTCCGCATGAACACGGCGGCATTTGTGGCAGCGTGCAAATCTAGCGCGCAAACCACGGGGATACCGCACCCGAGATGGCCAACAGCACGCGGCGTTCCGAGGTGGTCACCCACCAAGTACTAACCGCGCCCGATGCTGCTTCACTTCGGTGATCTAACGAGAACCGGTGTTTTCAGCACGGTACGGCCGTTGGCCCGATGTTGTATATGTGAAGCACCTTAATAAAATTACGCCTGTGCCGGACATGCGCAATCGATGTTGTATATGTTGAAGGCCCAGACCACACGACCAACCCAGGGGGTTTATGGTATCAAGTTGTGTGGCCGGCGATGTTGTATATGTGAAGCACCTTAATAAAATTACGCCTGTGCCGGACATGCGCAATCGATGTTGTATATGTGAAGCACCTTAATAAAATTACGCCTGTGTCAGACATGCGCGAGCGATGTTGTAATATTTGAAGCATCTTTATAAAATCCCATGGGCGGTGGCATGCTGGCCAAGTTGAGTGCTTTCTTTGCTTATATGCAACATCTTGTATTATCCAATATTTCATTAAGCGGAGGTTTTACTGTATTAAAACGATGTCGATATTTTTTTCCGATTCAATAAGCAAGCTCCATAAATAGCTTTTCGGAAAAGAAACCGGAAGTAAAAAGTATTTATCACTCATAAAAGAAAACCACAAAAGCCTTCATTTCTTCTGAAAAACGACGATTTTTTTTTGCGATGTCCCTATTCAAAATGCAGCCCCAGTCAAATCCGCTGCGGCGAATAACGCACTTGGTTCCGCAGGGGAAAAGATCGTTCTCCGTCGCTGTAATGCCTCTCACTTGTGGACGCGGCGATCTCGTTAAATAATGGATTAAATACCGCAATCAATATTGCTACTATAATGTCGTAAGTGATGGGCATTTCTTTCGATGTAAAGTGTTTAATAGCATTTAGGTTTTTTTTTGTTTTTTTTTTAAGTATTACATTTTGAAAATATAAGTTTTTGATGGGAAAAATCTTTATGCACATAGTACTATAAATTTAAGCATTCGTTCGAATCATGCAAAAATACCGATGTGGAAAGCATTTGGAACTTGTACCTACGTCCTTCTGGTTAACTTGTGCTTACGTCCTGATAGTTAAATTGTACTCATCTTTTGTAGCTGTAGATTTCCATATGAAGAGGTAAAACTTTGTTGGCTTGTTACTAGGTTATGGTCTCTGCACTGTACTAATGTAAATTTTACTTTCCCAAGTTTTTACTACTATCCATGTGTATAGATAGAGAAAGTATTGGAATAGGGTAAAAAATTGAAATTTAAGTTTTCGATGGATTTACACGTTTTGAACACTTTAGAACTCAAAACATTGTTATTAGCTTGACGTCTCTGTGTGTGTGTGTCCATCTGTGCAATGTATGCATCCAATTTATCCAAGCTATTGCAAGCATATTATCCGTTACTAGTTAAAAAGTCAAAATTTGTGAATATATATATATATGTGTATATATACATATATATATATATATATAATTGTAAATCCAATGGTAGAATGTAAGTAGTAACTCATAATACACTATCCCAAAATTTTCTACAAAATACAAAGAAATAAAAGAAATTCAACCATAAAGAGGAAATAATAATACTTAAAGCAAAAATATAATAAGTAACCTAAGCAAATAAAAGAAAAGAGTAAAATAGGAGAATGAGCCACAATAAATTACAATTAACATTGGAAGAAAGTAGATATAGTAATACGTAATAAATAAAATAAAAATAAAAATAAAAATAAAATTAAAATAAATTAAAATTAATTCTATTACTAAATTTAGCGCTAATGCAGCATAAATTTGAATAGATTGCAAATAGAATGTTTCTTTAATACGAAGTATCGTTTTAGTTATGGTTATGTATGGGAAATTTCAGTGGAGTGTGAAGCTCGAATAGTTTGCATAAAAATCCTTAAATAAATTTTTAAAAATGCATGTAAAATGCCCATTTCGTAACATTTTTAACGTAATAATCTCCTTATAACGAGTTTTGTATTTAAAAGGGAAAAAAAAAATAATAAGGGTGTTCCTGTAGTTTTTTTTTACCTTTACCGAATTTTCTGAACTAAATTTCTTTTGATTCACTATATTTGTTTCAGAAATATTACGCTGTATGTGGAATAGTAAATTTTTTAATATCTCGAGTACGGCCCACTATAGATCCCAAATAACGAGGTCCATTAATGTCTCGATAACATTATGATTTACAAAGAAATCATTGATTTAAGAACAGTGCGTATACTTATTTTCTTATGATTTGTTCTAGCTTTATATCCAAAACGTGCAATATCTAGAGAACGGCAATATCTAGAAAAAAAAAAAAAAAAAGAACGGAAATTGGCATTTTGGCTGAGGTGTTGTTCCATGTCGGAAATAGATTTAAAGAGTATTGGATAAGAATGCATGAGAAAATCGATTGGAGGCTTACACTTCGGATATTTTGAACGAAGTATCACACAAACATTTACAATTCCTTGCTTTGCCATACCATTTAAACTGAATTCATGTGCGGTTTTGATACCTACAACAATGCTGAAAAACGAAAACGTGTGTATTACAGCAAACAAATGGCCTATCATAATAGCCGAATGGTTATTGTGCTGCTTGGATCACGGGGCTGAATAACTAGCTTTTATCGGAACTCCCTTTGTGAGAGCTTTAACATTGTTGTGCCATTCAAAGGGGTGGTGGCTGGGGCATTATTGGCAATATTTACAATACCTCCGAAACGCAAATAACACTCGATGCACTGTGATGTGCGGATTTGAAACCTTCAGCACCGCGTATGTCCTGCATGTTGAATGCGCGTGATCGGTAATTAGCGGCAGAAGCAATGCCGTAAAACTAACGTTGTGTATAAATATGATTTTATTATGCAAATACGAAACATTCGATTACGATATGATATTGACGTGATATAAAGCACGGGGTGAGGGGGTTATTTCAGGAGTATACTTTAAACAAACATGCTGATTTGGGATATTATTAATGATGTTTTGTGAATGTTAAGCGTATTTACATTTATATGTAAATATCGTAATTTGGGATGTCAGTAGCTGTTGTTTTATGGTATACAGTCATATACAGTCTTTATATTTATGCATTAATACATGGCTTTACAGTTAACCACTATTGTTTGTTATTGTTGAATTTTGGAATTTGCACCTTTAACTTTACATATTATTAGTATTATGAAAGTTTAACTCCATAATATTGAGCTCTGTATTTCGGTATGACGCTGCAGTTTTCAAGAATGCACGGTTTTTAGATACCGTTGGTTACTTGTTATAAAAATCCTCGTTGTCCCAGCCAGGGCTCGAACCACGAATATTTGTACTGACTATCCGACACTCTCATAATCGAGCTACCGGGATGGAATTGCAATCTCTTACTGCTGAAGTAGACACTGCATTTTCCTCACGCTAATGCCGTGTTGATGTACAACTTTATAATATAATTGACCAGCTTCTTCTATTTTTACCTCAGGTTAACCGTCTGATGATATTTCTATTCATTAGGTCCATTATGTTGTTTTATCCATTAGCTTCCTGATTGGTCATTAACCTCCCGATTTGAAGTGGGTGGGTTAATATCCCAGAATCCACTGAATCCGTGCTAGTCGTACTAGGGTCAAAAAACCATTGCACTACATTTATTCGGGCGACATTGCAGAAAAGCTTTGCTGCCTCCGCCGGGGCTCCAACAGCCAGTGGATCTTCGCATTGGCCAGCTCCAATTGAGCTTCTGGAATAAAATGGCAAGTTCTTATTGTCGAAGTGGACTTAGCAAGAAGATCATCGTCTCCGTTGCTCAATATATTGGTGCATATTAGTGTAGTTTGATTCCCTCTGACACACGAGTTCTTTCCAGTCCAACACTATGCACTTCGAGACCATGGGAGTTTTGGCTGATATTATACATTAAAAGATTCCCTCTTTTGCAACCCATAATCGAAGACCAGTAATTCCCAACCTTTAACTTCCCCTACAATACATGGCAATGTATAGGGAAAGTAATTAGAATCGAATCGAAAATCGAAACTCTAGAACACGAAAAAACTGTTTTTAGCGGGACGTTTGTGTGTGTGTGTCTGTCTGTGTGTGCCTGTGCAATGTATGTATCCATTCTAGCTCAAAAACTATTCGATGCAATGTCAAAAAATTTGGTGAGTAAGTCACTTGTGGATTACCCTGGCGCTGATTTGATTTTTGGTACGACTCGAAAAAAAAAAAAGAACCCCGTCCCCCCTTTTTTTCTCTCTTTTTGCTAAATGGCTTTAAAAACTCGTCAAAATTAAAATAAAAGGCTACATATGCTCAAAAGTATCAATTAAATGCTAATAAAATGCTTGTTTCATACGTAAGTTTTGACGATGAAAAGAACAAGACCACCTCCTCATAACTCTAAAACTAACCAATTTTTGGAATATTTCAGTTTTTTTTTTTTTTTTAATTTTCTTCCACGTCGCCTCTGAAAATACGTCTAGTTGTTAAATAAATACGAAAATTGAATTAAAACTGCACATTCAGCGTAATTTCAAATAATCATCCGCGTTAATTCATGTAATTAAACTTAATAAGAAAGGAAGAAATTGAAAATTAATTTAAGCCTGCAGTGAAAATTATCTGCTGCGCACATAACATTTTTTGTTTGAAGGAAAACTTGAAATATTTCGCAACATTTCGAAGAGCCCCTACCTGGCTGATACATTAGATTCAAAAGGGATTAATTACAAAATAGACGCGTAAAACTGTAATGGATAATACATAATAATTAACTTAGACTTAAGATATTAAAAATGTATTTATTTCCTCTCTCTTTTAATAATTGTTAATAAAAAAAGGAGAAATATATTCACTTTACATATGACTTACTGGTTACAAACGATCATTATGTGTGTATGTTTTTGCAATGCTTTTGTGCTAATATAATTGTCACGTTAAAACCTTAATAATTTTTAAATTTTTAATCATTTACAGAAACGGGCAAGCTGTAGGTTGGCAAGCTTTTGAAAATTCTCGCCGAATTCTGACTAGGAATCACTGACCTACACTGACGGGTTCCAGTACTGTCATGCTCGCTGAACTAAGATAAAAAAAAAACATCCACCTGAAGTGCAGACTATCTTCGAACCACATGTATATGAGTGACAATTGCAAAACAAAAAATTCAATTTGAAAAATGTCCCCGTCCACAGTAAATCACTCAACCGTAATTACATCAATACCCAACTCGCAAAGCATTTGTGAAATCTCACGTCCTACAACAGCGTTTTCACTCCGAAAGGTAGTAAACGACTGTTTTACGAATATAATAAAAGGCGACTCTTTTCAAATCACAGATTGTAAACGAGCTTAGATGCAGAGGGTAACTAAAGTCTCAATAACACCAAGGTTGGCATTTTATTATAGGGTCATATGATTTATAGTAGCGGGGTTAGGTTGTTCAGGATGATGCCGTGCGTAAAATCAGAAGAATGAGGTCGGGCAGACCAGGGGCTGCACTACGATCTGAAATATGAAATAGGATAATATAAGATTAGTTTCAAATGCAGAAGGAGAGATAATCGCCTTAACAGCTCAATACATAGACTGCCCAGTCGGATTCTGTGGTTCGATTCCCCACTGTGATAAGAGTTCTTTAAACGCTAAAACCTATGTTAAGAACATTTTGATTCAGTGGCGTCTTCAGGGGAATTTCGGAATTTTTTCTAGGGGGGAAACCCCTAGGAATCCAGTTGAACCCACTGAAGTTTATATAAATGATATTTAGAGAAATAGGAAATAATATATTTTGTCCCCCCCCCCCCCTCCCTCACCCAATAACAAAAAATGTTGGCGACGTTACTACTTTGATTTATGAAAGAATTATACATAAAAGCTAAAATTACAAAATATATGTACTAAATTAACCTATAAATAAAAAACATTTATACAGAATATTTCTACAGGAAAAATTAAATAGAACACATACATATAAATGCTAAAATGTTTGATATAGTCACTTCCAACATCAGAAATCTAATTATGAGATACAATTTGTTAAATGTGCTTTACTTTGAAATTATTAAATTCATACTTTCTAAATGCTAAATTTTAAATTCGCGTCAGATTTGCTGTGATTACATGATATTTCTCACGAGTTGCAATATTAAATAAGAAATTTAACTATACACGAGTTTGAAGAAAAATCATTGCGAATGAAAAAGCATTTTATATTGTTAAAGTGAAATGAGTTAAATCATAAAGACTTTAAATATTTTCATATTTCCAAGTATTTTAATATCTCATCTTGATCTTCGCAAATCTCGTTTTAAAATTGAAAATGACAACATCTTCTTCTGAATATTAGTTTTCTAAACATGCCTCGAGGAAATTTAGAAATCCAGAGTAGAATAAAATGTAATTGCACATAATTACTAATTTATATTTTAGTATACATAGACTCAAATATTTAGGGTGCTCGGAACAGAAAATATTATTTCTCATATTTATGTATAGTTTTACTCAAAAAATTCAACACAAATGTTTTTCTTTTATCAGGGCTAAATATGCTATGTAAAATAAATTAAACGTATTCAAATATTTTTTAAAGGATTTAAAACGCAAAAAGGCTTTAACATTTTATATAACTATGAATTCAAACACTCTATTTACGAAAGAAAGATATTTTTTATTGGAGAAAAACATATTCTTTAATTTGTTTTCATGATATTTTGATATACTGATAAAAAAAATTTAAGAAAATGTTTTAGAGACAAAGATATCGTTTTATATGACTGAATTATGTATCAAACACCGTAAATTTAGAATGTATAATTTTACGAACAGATCTTGAAAACAAATTTAAGTTAACATTAGAAAATGATGTCTCAAATTTCATTGTTCTAGCTCAAATCTTGAGTTATAACAATTTAAATATTGAACTTTTTCAGAATTCAATTTCTAAGAAAACAAGGCTTTAAAGTTCTGTTTTACACAGTAAGTATAAGAAAACCAAGTTTTTAACATTTAACTTCCTAAAGTTTTAAAGGATTTGCGTAATATTTATATCATGTGATTCTACACTATTTGAACATTTTAGCTAAATAATAAAAAAAAATATTGTTTTCGAAAATTTTCTGTCATTAATTCCCTTATAAAATAGCCCAAGAATATTTAAAATTAGAGTGTCTTAAGTACTTTCAAATAGTCACTGGATTATTTAAACTTTAATAGTCTTAAAACTTTTATTAGTTTAATTTAAATTGTCTTGAAACTTTTAATTGTCTTGAAACTTTTAATAGCCTTAAAATTTTTAATAGTCTAGTTTAAATAGTCTTAAAATTTATTAGTTGCACTAAATGAAACACAAATTTAAAACCATTATTTTTTTTCTACATGAATGCAGGAAGTACGAATTTACAAAAATGAAAACAATAATAAAGCTAGGTAGATCGACATAACCACCAATTATACTGATGCAATCAATTGAACTGCAATCAATTTTCGAAACAAGATTTATTCAAAACAAGCCTTTAAATCTTTTGCAGCTTTAGTCTAAGCACTATCTACTCAAAATAAAATTTCAAATACAAACTATTAGCAAACATTTATAGTTTAATGGAAAGCATTTATCTTTTGCCTAGAAACATCAGCTTTTAATTATCAAGATATAACTTAAAAATTTCAAACAGTTCACCAATGTAAACCTGTTTTCAACTAAACTGATACATATACTGCAACCCACAAAATTAAAACAATAATAAAGCTAGGTGGATCGCTAAAACTATCAATGATATCGATGCACATGCCATCAACTTTCTATACCAGATTTATTCGAAATAAGTCCTAATATCTTTTGCAGTTTTGACTCAAAGATTTTCTATACCAAATAAAATTTCAAATAGAATCTCCTGGCAAACATTTATATTTTAATGAAAAGCATTTATATTTTGCTTAAAATCAAATTAGAAATATCTGATTTAATTAACAAGGTTTAGTTTAAATTCTTCACACAGTTGACTTTTACAGTTGAACGATTTAAATCTGTTTACAATTAAACAGATATATTTACTGTAACCTGTTCTTAACTAGCAAGATAAAAGGTTATAAATCCCCTAATTATTCTGTACTATATTTCTTTGTTATTACTATCTAAAGATACAATTAAAACCCTAGTAAGAGCTTCTAATTGGGTTGGGAAAAATATATTCAATTTATATTCAACTAGAGGTGTTAAAATGAATGTAATTACATTATCCTCTAAGGAAAGCTTTAAAGCATTTTTTTTTTTTTCACGATTCACAGCTACCGCAATAAAAACTTAATCTTTATCGATGATTAGCAAGTTAAACTCTAGAATAGCAAGTTAAGCTCTTGAATAACAACGAGAATGCAAATGCGAGGCTAAAGTACCCAAAAAAACCTGACAAAAAAACGGTGATTGTAAAACTTAAATTGATATTAGTCAACGAAATTTATTTTTCTTAAAACAGGGGATGAAGAACCTACACCTACCTCCTAAAGCCCAGTAGCTTGCATCCTACCCCCACGTGGTCGTGGTGAAAAACAGGGTTGGCTGTTTCGAGCCAATCATCAGCCTCAGAACGATCCCGATCTTCTCTGGCATCCTTCCCGGAAAGAATCTGCTCCTCAGTAGTGTGTAGAGTCGCCGGTAGATGGCGCTGCTCGTCCCTTTTTCAACCTTCCTTTCTATCTTTTGAAGGTACTGAAAATCCTCCCAAGTTTTGAATTGACGTTTTGTCTGACTGGAACGACAGTATAAAGTAGGCCTAACTGTCTGCTACAAAAGCCACTGTGCCGTGCGCCTAATAAACACACAGTGAATAAAGATCCCATTCACTAGTCTTTATATCTGGGAGCTTTACAATAAAAGGGATATCTGTTGCGAGCGTCGCTTTATGTAATATCCCCCACTCTCCACCACATTGAAGCTAGAACTTGGAAAATCAAGCACCCGTTTCGCTTTTATTGTATTTAAAATGAGATAGTGAACGAATTTGTTTGCAAATAGACACATTATGTCAAATGTTTCACAGAAACGAACCATCGATATTTAAAAAAATAATCTTTAAAAAAATTCTGGTTATTTGCAGAAGTGAATGAAAATACTTAAGGCTTCTTTTGTAATTTTTTCCTTCTCCTGGAGCTCGCTTACTATTTAAACGGAAATTGCGTTTTTATGGAGGGAGGTTTCTTTTTACGTGTTAACACGTGGCTATGTACACAAATAAAACACGTCTCATTGAATCTAGGAGAAGAATGGTAAAACCTGTTGGACTTAAACCTGACAGTTAGCACTTGTTACCAGCTTTGTATATATTTACTTTCTCCCCATGATCTGTACAAACATTTAAAAATTGAAATTGGAGCTTAGAACTTATACGCATTTTTCTAATAATCTTTTTTTCTTAAGAAAATATCTTCATTGACAATTTTTCTTATGAATACAGGGGCAACTTTTTAATATGAAGCTCAGAAGGACATTTCGTAATTTCAAAGAAGGAAAATTTACTTCATGCAAAACATTTCGTGTTGAACAATATATATATATGAAATGTTATGACATGGCTAGAAAGCGACACAAATTTTGTGTTAAGTGGTTTCTACTCTGAGATTCTTCAAACCAAACTTTTTAATCATATTTTATTTTAAAATTATATTATTGCATATCTGGAGGAATATCAGAATTATGCTAAGAAAAAAAAAATCCCTGTGTAATTTTTGGGATTTAAAAGCAAAGGTAAAGAAAATTATTTAATGTTACTTAAAACTTTTGACATTTGTTAAAATTACTCTTTAGGAAAAATTCAGCTTTTAAGCAATTAAAATATATTTTCCCCTTCGCCGTAATTATTAAACAGCGTTCTCGTTAATATTACTTTAAAATATAGAGTCATCTTCCTTTAATAATCAGTAATTAACTTTTCGAATTTTATTTTTAAAGTAACTTGAGTTTCATCAT
Source organism: Amaurobius ferox (assembly GCA_951213105.1). Taxonomy (NCBI): domain Eukaryota; kingdom Metazoa; phylum Arthropoda; class Arachnida; order Araneae; family Amaurobiidae; genus Amaurobius; species Amaurobius ferox. The sequence continues at coordinate 70,053,436 of OX578144.1, read as the reverse complement.
CACAAAAACTGTCTGTAAGGAGATTTCATGTGATTATGATCTTTGCATTTGTAGTTTCATGCAACATGAGCTAAATTAATTTGATGCCGACTACTTGAAAGGACTAAAATTGTCAATTCCTATAGAGGTTCACAAAAATTGTGGCTTATAGTATACTTCTTGATACCATTGCAGATATCGGCTATTTCATGCTGGTGAGGGTATGATAAACGTGACACCGGTACATGTATTATGATACATATCTCCAATAGGAGTGTCTTCTTGATTTTATTGTCATGGCACTAAGACGGCAAATAATAAACGGCATAAACTATTTAAAAAAAGAAAAATCATACAAATCCTTAAAGAAATTAATCATTATAATCATCATATAATGATTAATTACATTATCTTAAGCGAACATTAAGTAAAATATTTAAAATGAGAAAAATCTCATTAAAAATTAATTCCTTAAGATTCACTACCAACTGATGGTTAAATTAAAAATCTGTTTAGCGAGTTTGTGCAAAATATTATAAGGAAATTAAAAAACATAATAGTCTAAGTTAGAAAAAATTGGTCAATGTCATCAGTAGAGCCTTCTTTGTCTTTATAATTTGAGATTACAGAATTAAGAAATACTTTAAAGGAACAACTTGTAAACTGGTATACTTAAGAAAGCATGCACCTTATATTTCATCATAATGATGATTGCGATTCAAAATGGACGAAAACAATTGAACATATATGAAAACTTACTCTACGCATATTTTTTTTATGTGCATTTATTTTTATACTCATCTATTTATTTTGTTAAAATCGTAAATATATCGTAATTATTTTTTCCCAATGAGTCGAATTTTGAGTATGCCATGAACTGCACTTGAATATCGAACACGGGAATCGAATTATTTCACGTGGGTATAAAAGAAAAGAAAACCCACACCATAGTTTTGAAGTCATCGTATATCGATTATCTGATTTTTTTTTTTTTTTTTTTTAATATATTTCAAAAATAAAAAGATTGAACTGGTGCTTATAAATGTAAAAGAAAATAAACTAAATATGGTAAAAATATTCAGGACAAACAAATTCGCAATCGCATTTTTTTTTTTCCTAATTCACATAAAAGGGAAATATACAAAATGAAAATGGAATGTAACGCAAAAATAAAATGTAATGTAAATGAAACTGTACAAGAGCTCAGCTTCAAAACAAGGGGTAGGTGAAAAAATTACATCAGTTCTCCATAGGATTCACTTTAGAAAACAGAATTCAGCATTTACTCTTTTATTTGATTGTATCTTTTTTTTATTCGATGCAATAATCAATTTCATTTTTACTATGAAGAACATTGTGGTATCTAAACAAAAGGATTAAATGCGTATAAGTGATTAAATATTAAATGCTTAAAGGATAATATGACACTTTTTATTTCGCATTTTCAATTAGCCTCGCTGCAAAGCAACGTCAAAGGGTACACCTGTATTTCTCAAGGCAAAGTAATTTAAATAAAAAATAGTTGAGGCTATTAATTATACTTACTGTGTTAAAATTTTGGGAAAATTTTAATTTAGTAAATGAGAAATGTCAAGTGTTATTTGTAAAATATGTCTCTACATGATATATATTAAATTCCGCGTTGTGGTCATCTTGCCAATTTTTGCTGTTATATATATAAATATATATACAGTGGCGCACACCTCTCCCAATGATGGCTTCTGGCCGGGCACCTATTAATTATAATTTACCAAATGCTTGTTTCATAATTTTATCTTGATTTTTTTTCTACAGATCTGCTCCTCCTTACAATGCGGGGTTTCGCGGTTTGCTATTTCCGTTCATACGTATATAAAGTAGGAGCGAAAGTTAATAAAAAGTTCAATGTTAAACTTCGCAGGTAGATTTAAATTTAACATTGTCATTCTTGATTTGAATATTTATATTATTAAAAATGAAAATATGTGCTGCTGATAGAATACTATTTTTTGTACTTCCTTCATAGCAAACATTTAAAAATTCAATTCAGCCCTCATCATCAGGTAAGATATCTTTGAACAAACGCATTCGACTGCAACTGATCTGATGATGACGGTTCATAACTCCCTTGAAACAATTGTATTTGCCAAATGTTTATATGTATCTACTATCAATGAAGTGCAAAATCTTGTATTTATATTTTCCCCATAATTTTTTTTTTTTTTTTTTTTTTTTTTTAATTGTAGGGAATTTGATACTTGTTGAAAACATTAGATAGCACACGTTAAAGTAAATATGTTTCTAGTCCCAAAAAGGGAAAATAGAATATATTATTTGAATGAATGTTGTAAAATAAAGGATAATATGAATGCTCTAAGAGCAAGAGTATATTTCCGCCTATATATGTTTTATTTAATCTAGAAATAAAGAAGAAGAAACTAACAAACATATTTCTGACAATAGTTTCTATGGAATTTTAACCGATGGCACTTTCTAAATCTCGGATATGTTTCCTCAAATTGTGAAATACACTGTATATGTATCCTGGGAAATGGGCGAACATACTTATTTCTTTCAATAAAGCAACAAAAACTTATTTGCCTAATTATTTAAAATATTTTATATTTAAAAAACTGCACAAACTACCGAGTCCCTTTACTTTCTCCGATTCGAGAGCTTAGTTCCGAAATAGATCCAAGCTAAAATCCTCAAAAGCGTTGCATGTTATTAAAAAGAATGATAACGAAAAGCAAAACATCCATTCGTAATATACCCTAATATGTCCAAGAATCTTGATTATTTTTTCTAGACACGGAAGGAGGGGAAGAAAGGCAAGGAGCTTTCTCCGCGCGGTTCTTTCGATCTAGCCAGTCCGGGGTCACGCCTTCCTCCCCTTACGTCACGCGACGTCACAGCCAGCCGGGGCACTCACTCAGCGAATGAGAGCTCAGAGAAGGCCGCGCGCCGATTGGTTCACGGTGCGCGACCATTGTCAATCAATAAGGCGAGGAAGTAGGATCCAACTTCTCCCATAGAAGTGATCGTGCGTCGGCGCGGTGGACGTGTATGAGCTAGTGCGGAGTTTGAATCGCTCTTTGGCTCGTGCTCAATTGTATACACCCCCCTGAGAAGAAAAGCAGGCTTTGCGAGAGTGAGCCGACGCATTGTTATTGTTTTGTTTGTTTACATTGGAAGAATTTCGAGACTCCTAAAAAGACGAACGGTACTGAAGGGATAAAGCAACAGGTCTACAGGTTGTTGAGAGGTTCCCAGCGAAATACCTTTTTCTTCGAGAAACTGTAAACACGGAGGCTGTCACCATTCGGCCAAGTAGCGCTTGTCCCTGCCAGCTGTGCTGCAGCTCGCACTCGCTGGACCAGCAGCCGGCCGCCGCAAGTCCCGTAGCCCTGGCAGCAGCAGTTATGGAAAGAGATTACAGTGCATACCATTTTGGTGTTAGCCACACAGGAGGCCTTGACCATACAGAATTAAAAGTCGGCGGTGGTGGTGGAATGGGGCATCATCCTCACCACACAAGCCACCACCCGGGTGCCCATCACTTGACCAGCAGCCATCACTCACCGACCTCCAATGCCTCGAACAACAATCAAGGACATCAGGGTGGCATGGGAGGCCACAACAGCAATGGAAACACCGGTGGTGGCAATAGTGGCGGTAACAGCAGCAAAAAAGACATTGAGCGAGTAAAAAGGCCGATGAATGCTTTTATGGTGTGGTCAAGGGGTCAACGTCGCAAAATGGCCCAAGAAAATCCTAAGATGCACAATTCCGAAATCAGTAAGCGACTGGGCGCAGAGTGGAAACTTCTTTCAGAGGCTGAAAAGCGCCCTTTTATCGACGAAGCTAAACGTCTCAGAGCTGTTCACATGAAAGAACATCCGGACTATAAATACAGGCCTCGCAGGAAGACTAAGACTCTCATGAAGAAAGACAAATATCCTTTGACCGGAGGACTATTGCCTGGTGATACCCGATCCCCTTCCGCTGCCACTGTACCGCAGGTGAGCCGGGACATGTACCAAATGAATGGCTACATGCCAAATGGCTACCCAACCATGATGCACGAAGCAGCGCATGCATACCAGCAACACAGCTATGGCTCCCAGATGTCAAATAGCGGATTGTACTCACGGTATGAAATGACACAAATGCCCAATTCTATGACGACAGTTGCCTCCCCGATGCCTATGCCCTACATGAACGGCAGCTCCAGTTATTCGGTGCCCATGTCATCCTACTCGTCCATGCAGAGTACCCAGCCCATGGGGGGCCCCATCAAGTCCGAGCACAGTCCGAGCGGGCAAAGCAGCCCGGGTGCCATGTCAACGGCGGCAGCGATCGCCTCACGCCGAGGGTGCACCGGCGATCTACGGGACATGATCAGCATGTACCTCCCCGGAGACGGCTCCGGCGGTACAGACCCCAGTGCGGTTCAGTCCAGGTTACAAATGCAATCTCACTACCCGGGCACCGAATCCATAAGCTCCGGAACTATGCCTCTATCGCACATGTGACTCTAGGACAAAAACAGTGACAAAGACTATTGAAAGGGCACGACAGGACAGCCTGCAATGGCTGCGTGGACGTCGAGGCACGTAAGTAGCCTTACAGAAAGTTTTCTTCTATTTAAACAAAAAGAAAAAAAATCAGCTAGACTCAAACGACTCAACTTAACGGAAGTATATTAGATGTAGATAGTGCATAGCCTCTTTTAATAAGTTTTTACCATCATGAGAAAAAAGCTAAAAATTTTTGATGTTAAATTAATTTCTGCATCTAAAAATTTAACAGGGTCATTTTCTTATTGAAATCATACCAAAAAAATTTTACTTCTTGTTAATATTGTTTTGTAAAGTTTTAATGAATTCGAGTTTTCTAAAAAGTTGTTCGAGGAGAAATTGTTTTAGCACAAAATTTTACCATTTAGTTCATGGACTTGATTTGAACTGAATTTTGTTTATGAGGAAGATAGAGTTGTATATGTAAATTTCTTACGGACAAAAACTATGCATATGAAGTATTTATATGTGTTACCAGAGAACTGATATAAAACTGTACTATGCTAGGCCCCCGAGTGTATTATATAGTATTTGTCGGGGGACCAACGCATTTCCAAACCATTCTATGTATAAAGTGTTATGTGAGAGACCTTTGACTTGTTTCCTGCACTTAGATGTGATTCCCCATTTATTTACAAAATCTGTCTGCCATAAAAAAAGTTTCTTTTTGGAATGGTTTAATTACAATTTTGATTTCACGATGATCGCAGTTTAAAGTATTGTCACCTCATCTGGTATGTAAATTTTTATTTATTTTACTTCAGTTCAAAATTGTTATTTATTGAAAAATGTTTTTATTTTCCCGGGTAAAAGTTAATTCTGGCTACGATTTTTATATTATTGGCCGTTCTCAAAAGTATTTAAGTTCGATACTGTCACATTCAAAATTACCAGATTTGTTTTAGGGTTTGCCATTTTAAATTCTGTGAAGAATAAGTACTCTGCATTAAAAGTGAAAAAATAGTGAAATATAACAATCCATTGATAAAATTAAAAACAATAATGTCTAAAGCTGTTAAAAATATAAGGAACTTAACATTTCATTCAAAAGTATTTAAGCGCTACTGCTACATGCAAAATTATCAGATTTGTTTTATGGTGTGTCATTTTAAATCCTGTGAAGAATAAGTATTCTGCATTGAAAGTGCCAAAACAGTGAAATTTAATAATCCATTGATTAAAAAAAATTCTAAAGTTGTTAAAAATATAACGAACTAAATATTGAAGTAATATATATTTAAGTGCAACACTGTCACATTCAAAATCATCAGATATGTTTTATGGTTTGTCATTTTAAAGGCATTGAAGAATAAGTTCTCTGCATTAAAAGTGCAAAAGAATAAAATATAATAATCCATTGATAAAATTAAAAATAAATTCTAAAGTTGTGAAAACTGTAATGAGCTAAACATTTAATTCAGAAGCATTTAAGTGCAACACTGTCACATTAAAAATTATAAGTATTCTACATTAAAAGTGCAAAAATAGTGAAATATAATAATCCATTGATAAAATAAAAAATAATATTTTCTAAAGCTGTTAAAAATATAATGAACTTGACATTTCATTCAAAAGTGTACTGCCACATTGAAAATTATCAGATTTATTTTATGGTATGTCATTTCGAATGCTATGAAGAATAAGTATTCTCCATCAAAAGTGCAAAAATAGTTAAATATAATATTTCATAGATAAAATTATTTTTTTTCTATATTTCGTTAAAGTATAATGAACTAAACATTTTGTTAAATTATTACTGAAAATATGCATTGAAATTTAGAAAAAAATGATTGCAATATTTTCAAAAATGCAGCAATCGTGATTAGATCAAACCTATTATATGAAAATAAAAATTAAAATGCTTGTTATAAAATTTCTCTATCACTTGACTTTGGTATATTCTTTCTTTTGAAATATCAAAAATACATACAACATTAACATATTTTAATTTTCTCCTAACAATAAATATTTTGCTATCAAAAGTTACAATACTCATGTTTTTAAATTTATGTTTACATATATTGAGCAGGCAAAATTCTGAAATTCTCATATTCTGAAGCAGTATCTTGAAATAAATCGTAAAACATCATAAACGGCGGCAGAACAAAATTAGCCTTATGTACATCTTAAGTTATTCAAATGTATAATAATATAATCTTATCTTCCCTTTATTTATTTATTATGCTACTTTTCTAACACTATGTTCCAATTTTTGTTAAGAAAATTTAATTGCATCCTTGCTTCGAACAAATGGACAGAAAAATCCTCTAAAACATTAAGGCAAGCAGCCAAGCAAGTAATACGGAAGTCAAACAGACCCACAATAAGTATGATAGCATGACGTCGATGTGAAGGTCAGGGATGAATATGACGGAGGGGGAGGGGACGGTTATACAATGAATTGATTCTTTGCGCCCCCTCGTTATGCGAAGTTTTTCCTTTCAACATAAAAAGTTTTTGGATTCATTGTTAGCATCTCTAATGATGATTAGTGCACTTATACATTTATTGATTTGTATTATATGAATATTTCAGCTATTATACTCGTATAAATTTAACCCAAACCAAACATAGCATATATTCCCAATTAAATAAAGGATTTAAAGAAATTAAATTAAAATAAGCAAATTGAATATAATAAATAACACTCCCTGATAATTGGGACTTTTTTAGTGTTTATATCCATTTTTATGTTTCCGCATTGATTTAATTACTATAAAACTTCTAAAAATCTGTTAGAAATCGGATTGTTGGTAATTGTCTACCGAATCAAAAATTAAGTTTTATGGAAATTAAATTCATATTCCAACTGATAGTTAAAAGTTGAATTTCATACCTTTAGATATATTTAATTTAATTTACATGCAATTTTATAATTTTGAATATGCATCACGGGAAAGATATTTTCGTTTAAAAACTATTTGACACTTTCTAATTTTTGCAAATTTACGTCAAAAATAATTAGCAATTATCCAAATGAATGTTTATAATTTATAATATCAGGTGTTCGTTGAGGTGATGATTTTTTATTTGACATAGCACATTTTTCAACTAGCTATTCAAAATATTTTTTATGATAATTACTTTCATTTTTCTAGTGGTCTTATTGCAAATTGTTCTTAAACATTTTTTTTAATCCTTAAATTACAACAAACGTAATAAAATGAATAAATTCTAAAATATTTTTTTATTCTTTATTTTCAAAGTTTATAGATTTCATTTTTTTAATTAGTAAATATCTACAATGCCTACTTGGACCTACTTATTTTAAAATGAAAGGTTTGCTTCAGATATGAAAAACATTAATTTATTTGTTTTAACCTCTATAGATTGCCTTCTAGAATTGCCTAGAAGAAAAAATAGAAAACAAACATTCCGAAATATTTAAAGCCTCTTACACTTAAACTGTGGTTTCCAACTGTGGTTCGCGAAGGTCTGGGGGGTTCGGTTCTCAAAGCTGTTTCAGGGAGTTAGCGTAAAAACTAATAGCTGATGTTCATTAAAAAAGAAGTAATGACGATATAGAACAACCATAGAAAAAATTAATTCTAAAACTTTTTTTTTTCCTCATTCTTTATATTTTGAGTATTTTGACTTCATTTGTGCTTTTAATTTAGGAAATATCTAAAGTGCTTTCTACTTAAACCTATTTATTTGAAAACGAAAGGTTTGTTAATAGAGAATTTTCTTTTAAAAAATCATGACGATATTGATGCATGTTAAAAAGACTTTTATTTATTGAATACATACAGTTCACATATTAAGGTTTACGAGTTGTAAATTATGAATCCATTAAGTTAGTTAGTTAATGGTTAGTTCTTGCGGGTTCTTAAAGCTGATTCAGGGAGCTAAAGTAAAAACCAATAGCGGATGTTAGAAAAGAATATGACGATATTTGTTAATATTAGGAAGATATATATTTACAGAATAAGGTGTTGGGAGTTGTACTTGATGCATTAAGCCCCAGCAGCTTAGATCATAACTTTAAAAATTGGAGATAAATGAGAAGTTTACGATAACAGCAGTCAAACGCAAATTTGCGAATAGGTGGATTAAGCGGCTTTGAAAGATCTCCGTTTCATAGAGGTTGCCGAATTTTTTTGATACTTTGTATATAAGAATTAATGATGTGTAATATATATCTCCAAAAGTAATTAAATACCATTCAGAAATACTGAAAATGTTAAAATGTAATTTCTTCTTACTTCATTCCCAGACAGTGTTCGATTTAAACAGGCTTCATATTAATTCGTATTCCTCAATATCTCCATTAATTGTAGCTTAAGTAACATTTTTATGCCAATTCATTCTTAATTAAATCTATTAAGGTGAATATTTCTATTATAAAAATTGTATGGTTTTCTTTTTTTTGCTGGTTTTAAGTAAACTTAAATAACCAATTGAAAAAAATAATTATAATAAATGCAAATTTGCGTATAAAATCAACGTTATTTCAACTTTACACAAAACAGAAATTAAACATTAAGAGATCCAAAAATGATGATGTCATAGAAAGGCCCCAAGGAAAGTTACACTTAAAGTTCCCTGAGAAATCAACTACTGAATTCAAATCTTCAGAGAGGGGTATTTGAAAACAAATCTTTTCAAAGATATTCACGATCACAAAAAGATTGGGAGCCTTTACTCTTAAATACATGAATGGAACGAAAGGCTACTATTATATATGCTTTCCGAACGTTATTAAAAATTAATTTCGTTAAATTCTTTATAAAAATGAAATCTGTAATGACCTAAAAATCATAAAATTAATAATGTGACAAATTATTTGTGGATAATATTGGAAGAAATGATATCAAATTATACTTAATCCCCAAAAATCATAAAACTAATACTGTGACAGATTATTTATGGAAAATATTAGAAGAAATGATATCAAATTATACTTAATCCTCAATATAGTTATACTCAATCCCCAAAAAGCATAAAACTAATAATGTGACAAATCATTTATGGATAATATTGGAAGAAATGATATCAAATTTTACTTAATCCTCAATATAATTATACTTAATCCCCAAAAAGCATGAAACTAATGATGTGACAAATTATTTATGGATAATATTAGAAGAAATTATATCAAATTATACTTAATTCTATTAAGTTATTTAAGAATGTGGCGGTACTTGTTGCTTTTGAGAACGGGCCAAACTACAGAAATGAACAGTGGTCCAGCCAGAATGTCTTTGTATATACAAACAAATTTTAGACAATTCTTCATTCAAATCTCATCGACTGTTAATCCATTTCAATAATCAGACTTTTCTTATGGCAGAGAAATCTGACAATGTATATTGTCCATCATTTGTACATAGCGCACGCCAGTATTTCTGTTTCAGTGACAAAGACACGCTGTTGTGTCTCCTTTGGTAGTCAATGCATTGAAAAAAATTTTTGAAATAAACTGGCAGAAATATCCTAAACCTTATCTCGTGCTTTTCTTTCTGTTGTGTTTCTTATGGATTTATTTTAGTTTCATCCAAGAGTGTGTCTTCGGTAAGATATTAGTTTAAAGAGGGGGTAAAAGTTAAATGCAGTAGAGTACCGAATATCCAGAACTCGTTTTTCTAGATAATTATGAGCTAAAATTGTGTTTGATATTTTTTTTTCTTTGATTTGATTGATAAATTTGAACTTTGAAATAATTGAACTTAGAATAATTTTTATTATAGGAATTATAATATCTACCAGATTATTATTTTTATAAAAGAAATACTAAAAATTTAATAACGATCTCGTTATAATCGCGGGTCACTGAATTAATGTCACAGTTTGACGATAAGAACCACATATTGAAACTGGAGATTAAAGGCGCTTCGCGCCTGGTGCTCTGTCTTGTACGACACTACGACGTTATAATCGTAATATCTACTGGATTATTTTTCATAAAAAAAATAATAAATATTTAATAAGGATCCTGTTACAATCAGTATATCTTCTTAAAATGCATAATATGGATTTTAATTTAAAAATTGCAAAAATGTTTAACCTCGATTATATCCTAATTAAATAAATATATCTAAATGTTTCGTGAACATATATATTTCGATTGACCGTTTAATTTCTTGGTTTTTGCAAATAATGTATTATTTTACATGCAAATTCTTAATGCGAATTCCTGATAATTCGGAGACTCTACTGTAGAACGAATACCACAAACTTTGATTATGCAAAAGGGCATTTTCTTAGAGTATATGTTTTTAAATTTAGGTTTCATAGAAATTGATTTGAAAAAGAACAAAGTAGTAAGTTTATCGTAACTAGGCATTAGATCATGTTGAAAAAATTAACAAGAAAAAGAAGGCTAATAAGTTTATAGCTCAGATTTCATGAGATATGGTTATATAATTGTTTTAAATACAATCTATAAGCCTTGAAGCTTATAAAATTTTCATCAAGCATACTCAAGCAATGTTATGTTTCTATAAAACTAATATTTTATATCATTCTTTAAGTGGAATATTCAAAGGGTAATCTGGATTATATCTCCAATTACACATGCTCGAACATGCTCAGTTGACACATGCTCGAACAATACAGAAGATTGTTTTCTCCTATCTTTTTGCATTTTGTGGAAAAAGTTGATAAATCTTTGCAACCTCAAAATGTGCGCCCCCTGTCTTACGTCCATGAAGAAACAGGTTTTAAAATGAACCAGATAGGCAATTGTAATTATTGCCAGTAAGTCAAACATAAGAAATATATGAATCTGTATAAATAACTAGTCAATTCCTTAAATCTGAAAGACAGCGATTTAACATAAAATTTATTTTGATAAAATAATGCAACGTGACGACTTTCTTAGATTATAGTTTCTGTAAATTTGTTCAAAATGATTAAACGCACGATCATGCTAAACCTTTGCTCTCTAATTGTAAGTACTTATTTTTATCATTTCGGAAAAGGATAATTGAATTCATTATCTTTCAAAGTACGTTTGAAATACAGAATGGAATAAAGTCACGATAACAAGAAGATTTTAATTATTTATTGAATTTAACTTTTAAAGATTTTTTAAGAAAATAACCAATATTAATAACAGCTGCATATATTTATTCATGAATAATTCTTTTAAAATTGGCCAAAGAAAATAGTTGGTGTGAAATCTGAAATATATATATATATATATATATATATATATATATATTAGAAAGAAGTAATAATAAAAATAATTAATTCAAGTAATCGTGAAATATTAACATCACCATAGAAGCAAAACTACGGCCATAATGCCGATAATAGAAAGATCAGCACCGGCTCAAATTCTAAGGTTAAAAAGAATTAAATTCATCTTCAGGTCTGAGTATTTAATTCTAATTAACCTAAACAAATGCCCGTTTCAGATTGGACAATAGTACATTACTATAAATGTCCAAACTCAAACTACAGGCACCAAAAGATGAAAAAATGAAGAAACATTAGGAAAATTTGTATTACCATGTGGCAGAACCCTTCTTCTTCATATATATATATATATTTTCTTAATTGCAAAACTGAAAATAGTGAGAGAGAAGAATATGAGATGATTTTAAAGTTGAAACTGCACTACTATGTATATCTGAAAAAGTATTAGAATTGAAAAGTGGTTGTAACTGATAGTAAGCATAAAAATGGAAAGAAAATAGTACTGGCAAAGTTCGCCCGAAGAAATTACCAAAAAGAAAAAAAAAAGTTTCGTTTGGCCAATATTCTTTTATATTTTAGTGCAAAATGATTTTTGCAGTTGGAATTTTTAAATGTCTTTCTGTTTTAAGACAAACATCATAATTCACGTTGATATGAAACAAAGTAAAGTCTGACACTTTAACGGAAGAAAATCTGAAAGTTAAAACGCTAAGTATATTGAGTTTAAACCGCGCTCCCGATCCCTATATTCTTTCCTGATAACCGAGGATTCACTACCGTAAAATACGAATATGTTAATCTAGAGGTTCTTAATTAATCATCGCAATTATATATCAACGTCTTTTGCCTAAGCTATCTAAAATTAATTACGATGTTAGGTTTGCGGTTTTACTGAAATGATCGAGAATGAAATCGTCCCACGCGTGAAGATTTCCGAGGCGGAAAAATGCTGCGTATGGAACGGCACTGTCGAAAACTTGTTGCACACTTATATACGCCGCACACTTTCAACTCTGTAATGTACACAATAAAAATCCAGTCAGAAAAAATATTCCAGTTCTAAATGCATTGTGTGAAATCAAATACGGAGGATAATAATATTTGGAGTGTGCGTCTCCACTCGACTGTCTCATACATTCCTACTTCATTTTATCCCCGCTTGTGTTGCAACCATCAGAATGAAACAAGAAAAATGTTTCTCTTTCGAATTTCGTACTCAGATTGTTATTTTAAAATATTTTGTTAAAATTCATCAAAGATCAATTTTTTTAGTTGACAACAGCTTGGTGACCCAGATGAATTGTATAGATTTATGTTATATGCTTTAATATAAACTATATATCAATACAATTAACCAGTGCCGCACAGCAACTCTATCTGACGCCTAGTTCAAAGTAATTTTGATTGCTAATCCTGTTCTATATGCCATATCGATACGGTGCCTAAGGTGGGGGATTCACTACCCTTGTTGCGGAGCTGCCATTATCATTCATAGCGAAAATTAAATTATCAATTTCCTCCCATATACTGTATCCTATCATAATTGTTCCCGGAATTATCAGTGTTTACTGTGGAAAATAATTTTATAAAATTCGAAGAATTTGAGTTCTTATTATGAAATTTACTAAAAGTTATTTCTAGTTCTACTGTATTGACTTACTGTATCCACACATAATATTTGACATCGTTAAATGCATTCATACTTGAGTTAACGTGCCCAAACCACACAGACATGCCCACATACATATGAATACACATACAAACATACATACAAACACACAAACAAACATCTTTCCGAAGTTGTTGAATTCGAAATGGGTTCTGGAAGACTTCAAAATGTCAGAATCTCGAATTAGAAAAATTTCAGGAAAACAATACTTTATTTATACAGTAGTATGAGAAATTGACAATCGAACTTTTTTTCTTTTTATAAATATCTGATTGATATTGAATCAAAACATATCATACCGTAGGATATTCAATATCAAATGCGCAAATTTGAGTTTATAACTATGTGCAGAAAAAATATTGTTTTCTCGAAAATTTTTCAATTCGAGAGTTTGACGGAAAAGAACAGTTTGAAGACCTCCTAAACACATTTCGAATATTTTAATAAAATATATCGGCTATCTGTATTTATGTGTGTGTGTATGGGATGCTTGTAAAGTGTGGATACATGATAACTCAAGAACAAGTGCGTAAATCACTATGAAATCTTAAGTGCAGTTACATTATTGAGAAACGAACTAGATAGAATTTTTGTGGATAATTCACATAATTAGAACATTAAATATTCGAAATAAGGTATTATTTCTTTCGAAGAATATTAATTGTAGTATAGCCAATACAGGAGCCTGAGAGTTTAAGATTCATTATGCATGAAACGGATATTTCAGTATTATAAACTTACACAAATCAGCTAAAGGAACTCAATTGATATACGACTCTGTTACCCACTTTCATTTATTATCATTTGAAAAATTTACGAAATTTACAAACAAAAAATTTATAAAAACGTTCATTTCTTTTTCATTCTGTTACATTTTCCCCTATGTTTCGCAATCGTATATTTTTATCCCAAATATGAAATTAATAGTATATATGCTAAAATCAAAATTGAAGCTGCTTTCGCGGATCATTTACAGATAACGTTCCCTAAAATATTTTGGAAAAGGAATCTTATCTTGAAGAAGGAGGCAATTCATTTTTATTCAAAACTCTTTAGTTTGTATACATATTTTTATCTGTCAATAAAACTTGTTATTTAATTATTTTTACTATTATCTGCGGAAGAATGCACTCAAACTTGTTCTTTTACTATGTCCACGAGGGCTTGTAAGATAAAAATGCGACCACAGGCAACACGTTTTTTTTAACTTTCTCGATATCGGTGTCTATCATCATGGGCAAACTTTTAAATATTTATTTTGAATTTGCCTTCAGAACAACAAACATTACAAATATCCATGATTTTCTGTCTATCAACATGGTTAATCCTGAAAATATTCTTCATGCTGTCTTATGATTCCTCGACTAGTTAGTAATTCGATTTATGCTCGCTTGAAAGTCCCTGAAATGCGCTAAAAAGAACAACGGCGTAAGAGATAAGAAACCAGAAATATCTACCACTCCAAAAACAAATAATAATCATTTTTAATATCAATATGCAATAAAATAAATATGTAATGCATATCTTATTTCATAGTTAAACATTTTTATTCAGAGTTTTAAATACATTTATTTAATAGTACAGACTTTTCATATTTTCTGAAGAAAATAAGGCATTTTGTAAATAAGTAAAAATTATCAAATTTTTATAGAAACTAATTTAGCATATTTAAGTTGGTACAATTTAGCGTATTTAATTTAGCATCATGACAGTTTTCGCTTTAAGAGTATAAATACTGAAAGGATTAAGTGATTATTTTATAGCTTTAGAAATTTTATAGAATAAAATAACGTTTTTTTTTTTATAAAGAAGTAAAAGTCTTCTAAATTTTACATATAAATTCAAAACCTCAAGATTTTGAAAATAATTGGAGATGCAATAGTCTAACTTTTTATTTCTCAGTAGGACTTTTAAGCTATTGTTTAGGGAAAGTTTTATTTTCCTCAAATATTTTTAATTCGATATTTTGTAGAAAAAGCTCGATTTAGAACTTCCTGAATTGAACCCATTTTAAAAACTTTCGGAAAGTTGTTTGCCTGTTTACGTGTTTATGTGTGTGTGTGTGTGGTTTCTGTAAAGTGTGGACACGGCTTGCCTCCCCCACTGGGTTCCGGTCTAAATTGGGTGGCACTTCCCGGCCGTCCAAACAGTTACCTTACACCTTTCTGGTAGGTCGGACGGTCTGGGTCTCAACAACAACAACGGCTTAAATATGGAAGACTATCGACTTAGTTTCTCAAAAGATAGAGTTTCAATTGGTCAGGTGGAGCTCAGTGATTCGAATCCTCGCTGAGACAAAAGTGCTTTACAAACTTCTGATATTATGGTATTAAAATGTTTGCTTAGTTTCTATGAGTTTTAAGGTTTTTATTAGAAAAAGTTAATTATTAAGGTTTCATTACGGAAAATATATTGAGTACAGGACGCCTACTTGCCTTATTCTGTAATGCAGAAAATGTCAATATTTGTTTAATTAATTTCCTCGTTAATTTAAAATTTATTTATATTTCTCAAAACATTAAAGTACTCGAAGATACTCAAAGATACTTTAGTCTGTAATTTACTGCTTTTGTATTTTAGATGTAATTAATCAAATATCCAAAAATTCAACATATTTGTTGTATTTATTTCAGAAAACAAGAAGGATACCACTCGCTCCCCAATTCCCTTTTTTAGTACATATACATCAAAATTTTAAAACCATAAATGCATCATTTCCTTATTACTAAGCATGCAATATATATTTATGAAAGCTTGTATTGACTTCATTCAAATAAATGCTTATTGTGATTAGAAAAGTACTTATTCGGCTAATTTTCTAAATTTATAATTATCTAAATTATTAAGTATGATTTAATTTAATAAAGTATCAATCACCTCTGAACAATCTACAATATTCGTTGACACCCAATTGCTATTTTTTTTTTTTTAATATCGTAATTGTTATATTCTCCTCTTTTACCTGCGAGTGAAAAACATTGCTGAAATTTGTGAATAATGGTTGCCATTTAGATAAAATATATTGTAAAAGATCACAAAAAATAATATAAAAATTCAACAGAAAGTAGGATAAAAAAAATAATAATAAATAGAGCTAAATACAACTGTATCGCTTATAGTGAGATAAATTTTCAAAATTTAGTCTTCTATAATTCAGGAAATACGGCTATTCTGCGAAAGTCTTTTTCATATTTAGAAGAACCTAAGGTGCATCCTAGAAATTTATGAGCAGTTAATAATTCGGGTCAATAAAATTTAAACTTGCTTCAATTAAACTTTCTTTAACTTTCTAATTTGTTTCTTTATAACTTATGATACGTGAAATATAGTGAAGTATGAGTTGATAAGCATAGCACATGCTGCCAAGGAGCGATGTCTCTATGCCAGAATTTATCATGGAAGCTCGTATTGATTTAACATTCTAAGAAAACTATGAAAACCTGTGTGAATCTTTATGTGAATATTTTAAAAATCCTGTAAGAAAATCTCTAGAACTAACTGCAGGTAATAGCAGAAATTTGGATAAGGAGCAATTTTAAATTAAAATTTTGTTTATTTAAAGAAATATAGTCTAACGACTTGATTTTGATTATAATTAAATATAATTTTGGTTTATTAAATTTCATTAATAGTAATTTTATCGGTTTCAAGGAAAATTGCTATTTGTTGAATTAATTTCTTTTGAAAATAAAATAACTTCTTGATGAAAACATGTAAAACTATTTTGAAGCACCAAGTTAACTTTATATTTCATGCAAACCTAACTTGACAATTAGAAAAATTACTAATATTCACTAAACAATATTATCTAATAATCACTACACAGATATAATTACTATATAACAACTATATATTTCCATATATTATTTCTATATAATTATATTATACTATAGATTTCTATATATTTCTATATATATTTTTTCTATATAATTATATTATACTATAGATTTCTATATATTTCTATATATATTTTTTCTATATAATTATATTATACTATATATTTCTATATAATTACTAAACAATGTTATTATTAGTAAGCGATTTTATTAATTTAAAGAAATACTATTTTATTATATAAGGCTGAAGGTTTGAATTCTAAACAATAGATTCCAAAATTCAAAGTCAATTATTTATTTAACTTTAGGTTTTGTAATTTGAAAAGAGAAATTTCTTTACTACTATGACAGCCATATTTAATCATCGTTTCTAAAGACGCCAAATGTGCATATCAATAAATAAAGCCATACCGCGATGCTATTGGTATCGAATTTACATCCTCTGAATTCAAATTTGGCATTTCGGCTATTTTATTGCTTAAAACAAAATGATTTATTCATACTCAGTCTTTAATCTACATCGAAATGCAATTGACATTTTATTAATATGCTGTGAAATAAATCCTAATTTGTGAATTGTTTGTCGTCAAAACGTCAAACTATTGCAAAAATCTCTTTCTCTCGTGAATGGAATGAGTTAAATGCTCCAGAATAACATTAATAAATTTGTCACATAATATCGCATATGGAAAGCATATTTAGCAATAATTACTATTATTTTAATTTTATGTAATTTTTTGATAAATTTATTTGAATAACATTCCATATATCGAAAACGGTTCATGCTAGCGTTTAAAAGTCTGCGTTTATTATCTGATGAAAAATTACATATAAAATTGTTATTTATTTAACATGATTGAAGGTCTTTATTTATTTATTTATTTATTTATTTATTTCAAAAATTCTTTCAAAAGTTTGGGGATTTTCCGAACACTTGTTTGCATTTAAAACTAATCGTATCAGACATTTTTCTAAACATTGCATTCGTTGTCCGCAGGCTTACGGGCATACATACATGCATAAATACCCATACACATACATACATGTATACATATATACGAGTATATCCATGCATATACACATACATACCCCCTGATGTACAGACATTTCTCCAATTCAAGTTCAGTGCTTAAAACATAATCTGAAAACTCGAAATCGAATTTTCGACTTTGTTATAATATTTGTATCCCATATGTTATATTATGTGAAAAAAAGTTTAATTATAAGTCGTAGTGTCAAAATTATATCTTCATATTCACAGCCCCGCTAGATAGCATTGCTATCTTGAATCTGCTCCTGAAATCGTCATTTCCACAAGTTTCGTCATGTATTGCCGCACGTGCCTTTATACTTTTGTGTTTGGATTTATAATTTACCATCTGTTTCATTCCCAAACCCACTTGTTCTGCTGCGGAAATCTCCGTCTAAATCACGTCAAAATAGCGGACATGCATTGGTATTGAGAAATTACAGAGCATTACGAAACTCCAATAGCGCTTTAATCTGTTGATTTTAATAAACTAGCGCGTACTCCGTTTTGGAATGGAATGGTGATAAGTTCATCATATTTGTTTCAAAACGTATCAATATACACTAAAAAAAAAATTCTTACAAAAGAAATATTAGCGTTTCTCGTCAGGAAGAATAAAACTTTCCGACCTAAGAAAAAAATCATCTCCGTTCTCCAAGAAAAGTCGCAAACACAGGCATTCTATCCATTGTGGATTCTTTCGACTCTGCGAGGCTTTGTAACAAACGGTTTTCACTCTAGTCTTCAGATTAACAAGCAGGAATTGATTTACTGTATTAAAAGATCTAAGCGGTATTGAATTTTGGAGTCAGAATATAATCAATTTCTCATAGGATAAAATATTCTGGCACGCTTTTTAGAGATCGTTGTCCTAACCTACTACAAGTTCCGATGAATCAGGCACTGTCCATAGCTGGCGTGCATTCAGAGGATTTTGGCGAATGGAGAAAAATATTTAATTATACTAGAGCTTCTGACTCTGCCCCTGGAAGTTCTTCTGTTCTTTATTTGCACACTACCTTGGTAACAGTATGAATGTTCGTCCTGCAATTACTTTAAACTGCATAATTCAATGTCGACATTTGGCATCCAAATTTTCATATTTTCTTTAGCGATATATGAATCAACGATAAGACATACAATTGCTAAATGCATCAATATTCACATTATAATCGTAATTGTTCATGACAACCATAATTGTAAAACGCTCCTAATTAATCAACAATTAACATTGTACGGTCCTCGGCAATTTTTGTGACTTTTCTGCCATTAACCAATCACAGATACGTTGTAAGTCGGCTTGAACCATTACATCCTTACCCATATTGGCAATGCTAAATATTACATTAATTACTATTTAATTAACTAAGGCTTAAATATTAAGATTCTAACCCCGTCTTGACATCTACGGGTTCATATTAGTCTATATGTATGTTCAGAACTGCACGTTTTACCATTTGTTCATAATGACGGTTTAAAAATTCGCAGGATGTTTTTATAATATATTTTTATATAGTTATTAATAATCGTGATGAGTCAACGTGATTAATAATTTATAGTAATTTGCAAATTAACGCTTTAGACGTTGGCATTATTTAGTCTCCCTACTTATAATTTGCGTTAAAAGATTCAAATTTTTATTTTAAAATATTTGGAGTATTTTATGGTTTTTTACATGCATAATAAATATGCCCAAAGCAAATCCATAACTCAGTATTACTAAAAGATGCCTGAGAATAATTGTCCAAATGAATAAAAGATATTTTCACGGATAGCTACAATAAAGTTTTTCAAGTCTACATTTGTCCCACCCTAAAAAAATAATTTAATAAATGTAAAAATAAATGTTACCTACAAATGTCTGTGCTTATGGAGATATATTAAAAGTTCTCTTTAATTGTAATAGAAGCAATTTATTGTAAGAATATTAAGGGGACAGTTTTGCCCTTGGGAGATGCTCTAAATGCGCCGCTAATTTTTCATGTCGGGTAAGTCTTTTCAACCATTTCTTTCAGACTGTCCGACCTATCCGAAGGTGTAAGGTAACTGTTTGGACAGTCGGGAAGTGCCACCCAATTTTGAGCGGAGCCCAGTGGTGGACCGTACCCGCCTTCCCCTAGCACCAACCTCTCGGAAGGGTTTAAGAACCCACATGTTTAACGTGATTGTACTTCGCGTGAACACTGCGACAGTTTTGGCAGTGATAGTAATCGAACTCTGGTCGTTCGAGTGCAATCCCCGCGAGGTAACCACTGGACTGTCGCGCCCCTTTTCGACCATTTGTCGATTGTACAAACATTAAATTAAACATAAATAGCAATAATGTATTAAATATGACCCATTTTACCCACCTGTTTGTTTATTTCGCCATCTGCTATCATCACCATTATCAAACAGCTTTTGGTCCACAGCATTACTAACATCATAACGTTCAACGTCAGACCCTTAACGCATATGTCCTCCCCCCCCCCTCCCACTACCATGTCATTTCCTCCCAGGTATTTTATTTCATTTTTATTGCCGAAAACATCACGCATAGGGGGACTGAACGGAAGCATGTATTGCAGTTCTGGCGCTTTATAGCGTATCCAGAATTTTTTCATAGTAGGTGCAAAAACATTTCATTAAATAACGTTAACTAGAAATGATAATTAGTAATTAATAGTATTTGATACATAAAATAAAAATTTATGACTCATTTGGCATTAATTAGTTATCATCCATTAATCAATTGCACTGAACATACCTATGACCATATAAAGCACATTAAACAATACTTTACATTCTCAATGATTACTTCAATATTTACATTCTCAAATGATAATATTACGAATGTATAATTAATATGCAGATCTAGTAACTCATTTATTCTATTACTCTGGAACTGTCGCAACATGCCACCAAATGCTTATATATCAGAATACATTAATATCCTGCGTATTTAAAAGCTTAATTAAAGTAAAACTTCATATTAACTTAAATTTAAACACAAACAGCTGGTCATGGGGTCTTTATTCAATATTTTTATCTATTCTAACATATAATTTATAGTATTTTAATATAATTAAGTGGTGTATTTTCATCACTGCACATCTACTGGGTACGCCACTGGCAGTGGCGATTTTGTATATCTTAATGCATTACCTTTCAATTAAAAGTACCATTAAAATAAAATGCTTCATAAATCGGATGGTTAATTGATTTATCAATGAATATTTTGGGGAATTTTACACTTTTTGTTTTACACAAAGATATTGCAGTAATTGTTTCCTCTTGAGTTGCCAAAAGAAGATGAAATTATACATAATTAAAAAAAAAATGAAACTTTTGAAAGGTTTGGCATATTATATTTGGCATATAAAGGTTTGGCATATTATTTGGCATTATTATATACATTTTAATTTAATCATCACTATGAAAGCAATCAATATCACGTTGATTAATCAATATCACAATGATTCTGCTGTATTTGAAATTTTGATGCGTTTACATCAAAAACGGGGTTCGATGACCGTAGTGAACAGCAAGCGGAGTTGCTTGGTATCAATAAATGTCGGCATGATTTTGTGAATTATCTTTTCGTGACTAAATTTGAACTTATGATAAACTAACTAGCTTATACAAATATTTTCGTGATGATGAAACGATGCTTTTATTGTTTTTGAAATGTTAATGTGTGCACGTCAAAAAACAGGGCTTGGTGAAAGTAGTCATTTGTAAATGGAGTCGCTTAGTGTCATCAAATACTGGCATGATTTTGCTAATTACCTTTCTGTGAATAAATAAGAATTTATGCAAAAAAAAAAACCTTACAAACCGTCTTGCGAGTTTTTAAGCGTCTGAGTAGTTAAGTGGGTGTTAAATCTTGCTATAACGAAATTCCTGCGTCCATACAATTTATTTTCGGTATGCTAGTGAATTCATTTTGAAGATATTTGATTTGTTGTCTGTTGTTCGCTGGATTTGTTGTTCGTTAGCATTGTTGTAGGTACTGGACTCTTAGTTATGGTGTTGAAAACCCAGACCACACGACAGACCCGAAGATTTACTGTAGCTACTCTTAGTTATGGTGAAAATTGTTATAGAGATTTGGCTCGGGTCGACGTGGAGGTTGAGCGGTCAAAGGCAAGCGTTTCCTCGTGCTTGCTCGGCTGCCGGGCTACGGGTTCGAGTCCCACCTGCTGGCATGGATGTTGTGTTGTTGGCCGCAGTGTCCCCCCCCCCCCTCCCACTAGTGCGCTTGGGCAACTTCATGTGACGGCTAAATGGTTAACGATTCTGGTCGATGTATAGACGAATGATAGTGTATCAAGTGTCTGGCCATTGTTAAAAAAAATGAAAATGATTTGACTAGTAAATTGCAAAGTATGCGCTAAGTAATGTGTAAAAGTATCTGTACTGGAAGGGTACTTAACAAATTTTTGGGTAATAATGCAAACTATCTGTGGAGTGTGGATCTCCACTTGATATTGTATGATTATGCATTCATATTTTACGTCATTTAAGATCACTTCTATCATAATAGCCATCGAATGCAAAAATAATTTTTTTTAGCATTTATTCTCAAGTTAATCTATCTAATTTCTTTATAAAATTGAAAAAAAAAGGTGGCAACATGTCTGTTACGTCCATGAATTCAATTATTTGTCTAAACTGTGCTCATGTATGCTTTTTTAATACACTTTACATTCACAGCGTAATCCAAACAATACATTTCCAGCATTAACTACTAACATCATTGTTCTAGAAATTATTATATTTTTTAGTAGAAAATAATGCTATAAAAATCTTAAATTTCAAATATTTGGAGCTCTAACCATGAAATTTACTAAAAACTCTATAACGTTCTAGATTTTATATAATATGACTAAACCAACTTTCATAACGATACAAATATTCGTTCTTAAGTAATTATACCCCGAACATGCACACATACATATACTTTCATGCACACTGCATGCACACACATGCATACTGAAAGCATTCACACACAAACGAAGTGACGTAGCCAGAATTTTTGGGGTGTGAGTATATGATTTTTCCTGGAGCAAGGGAAAAGTCGGGGCAAACAATATTGCGCTAAAATTCAGAGATATTGCTCCAATTAAAACGATATTGCATCAAGATGTCGTTGCCAAATTTGTTAACAATTTATCGCCAAATTTATCCCCAAACATGACAGACAGAAAAAATAGCGATTTCAACATTATTTTCAAATTATCTGCGATTGGCTTAGCTTAATTTCTCAAAGTTGTCCCATCTTTTATGACAATAAATCTATTAAAACGTTTTTAAAAATGGTCTAAGATTGCATTTTGTGCCCTGTCTGAGTTTCTAATAATAGATATCTAATGAGAAAAATTTTATTTCATAACGCTTTAAAAAGTAGCGCTGAAAAAAATCAGAAGATTAATTACTTTTCTATAAAAACAAGAAATATTTTATTTTTTAGGCACATTTCCTCAAAGTTGATCCTTGTTTGCCAAATTTCAGGATAAATCTGACGAAAAAGTATTTATTTTACCATGATCATCAAAAGTAAAATGTACTTTATTTTTCTTTTCTGCCATGTGTATTATACCTAAATTTAACAGTTACTGTAAAGATCAAAAGGAGAGTAAGTACACCCCCTTTGATTACGCCAGTGCACAGACGTGTTTTTAAAAGTGTGTTTAAGCGGTCTTGATACATGCTTATCCGTTAAAATTTCAAATTCTTAAAATTTCGTTCGGGAACCAATACTTTTTCTATATTATAAGAAAGTAAATATTTTACATTTTTTATATAAGTTTCAATTTGTAAAATATTCATTCAAAAATTTGCGTTGAAATTCTTGAAAAAGAAAACTATTTTTCATGCTAGCCACATGCTGTCACACAGATATATGAGATACATTTGGTCAATTTCTGTTAATAATCAATTTTAATGCCATTTGCATGCATAACATAGTTAAAATTGTCGTTTTTCATATTGTTACCCCCATGTTCCGGGAAATTAAAGAATTAATACTTTGAAAATCTTAAATTTCAAGTAATTCTGGTTTTAATCAAGCAACCTAATTTATTTTTTTATCTGGTTCTAATGTTTTACACAATCCACTCACGCAGGGCTCGGTAGCCCGGTGGTTAGCGCGCGGGAATTGCTCTCGATAGGCCCGGGTTCAATTCCCTCCGCTGCCTAAACTGTCGCCGTGTTTACGCGGAGTACGATCACGTTAAACATGTGGGTACGTAAGTCCTTCCTAGAGGTTGGTGGTAGGGGAAAGAGGGTAAGGTCCCTGTGGATGCCTCCCCCACTGGGTTCTTGTATAAATTGGGTGGGTCTTCCAAATTGGGTGGTCCAAACAGTTACCTTACACCTTTCTGGTAGGTCGGACGGTCTGGGTCTCAACAACAACAACAACAACAATCCACTCACTATAGACGTAACTCACTTGAGAGATAAACTATAGAGGTATGTGCGTTTGCTCTTGAATTATCTTGTCTACACCTCACAGACAACACACACAAGAGCAAATGCGCAGAATGTCTTAAAACGTACTTTCCACTAAAATTTTGAATTCGAAAATACTAGGAAAACAATACTTTTCTTTTACCGTAATATGAGAAAGTAAAAAGTTGCGCAATTTGCCTTCGTAACAATCGCACAAATATGAAATGCTCATTAATATTTTTCCTGTCTGTGTATTCTATTATCTAAACTTTTACCAACCAGCATTATCACCATCCACTCCCAATACCCGAACGTCCAACATCAAACCCTCATCACTGATGTCGACCCCCCTTTATTTCCCCCCAAGGGCTTATCACTCCCTTGCTAACTGCCGGTCATCACGCAATGGGTTCCGAACGGAGACATTTATTGGAGTGCCAGCGCCGATTGTGGAGTTTCTCAGTCTATTATCTCACAATTAATAAGCACTTACCTTTCCACGAGTTAATAAGAATTTATGGGCAAATTGCGCATAGCTCTGAGAGTATGTAAATGTCTGTTTTATGGTCTGTTTGAGTTGAATGAATGTTTATGGAATTTGGGGTACTTTGTGATATCCCAAAAACAGAATACACTTTATAGGAGCTGCACGCTTTATGTCAAAATATTAGGTTGCATAAAAAGCCTTCGAGATTTGAGGTTATCAGATCTGGAGAGGAACTTTCTCGATAGGAAGGACATTTCTGTTTTGACTTTTCTCATGTTTTCCAGATTAATACCATATTTTCCCCCCGGCTTTGTGGTGGCAAAAAGAAAAATTAATTGATGTGTGGCTCATCTCGACTTTATCATACCAGAATCTATTTCTAAAAGCTTTTTTTTTTTCAAATTTTACAAGAAAATGTTTGAAAAATCGGTATCATAGGTCCAAATGACTACAATTATAGCGTGTTACACATATCTTTAAAGGGCATGAAATTTTTTTTCGATTGATACCATGCTTGACAATGCACCCCTCCGGAGGGCAGGTAATTTGCCTCCCAACGGGGAGCTAATGACGTCGCGAACACAAAAATTATATCATGGCTTTTTTTTCAGAACAAACATTGAAACTGTAACGTCTCGTGATCAGTGAACCATAAAGAAACTCTCTTACGCATGATTATGTCAAATGTTGTCCTATGCTGCCATGTTAAAAAATATATAAAATTTCAAATAAATTCCGAAGTTTTTGCTCGAATTTAAAAAAAAAAAAAATTCTATCTAGTTCTAGATTTTTTGATAGCAAAGCCGGATATAAAGTTTCGTAAAAATGCATTAATATTTGTGGCCGCTATCATGTAGTACACAAGAAATCGACCACAGACAGACAGACGGACATCACTCCAAAAATAGTCAAAAAGTATTCAGGAGGCCTTAACACATATATTGGCATCAAAATCTTGAAATCGAAAATTTTTGTGAAAACATTACTTTCTGAATACTACGTATGAGAAAATAAAAATGGTAAAGTCTTTTGCGAATTGACCGTTGAAAATTATACCAATATCTCTTACTATATATATTTTGGCGAAGAACAAACAGGTCCAATAACTTCTTTACGTGCCATAACAACGCATTTGAGTGATTACATTTTTTTATATCAATAATTTATGCAAATTTCTCTCTTATAGCGTTTTACCATATTAATTGCGACAAAATTTGCCGGCAAAAGTTAGCCTATTTCTTATGTCATTTTGCCATATCTCCCACGAGAAATATATTTAATATATGAGAAATTACTTGCTCCGGCAAAGTAACACAAGTTTATGTATGGCGTTTTCGAGTAACAGGAGACTAACATTTTATGCGTACGTCATATATACATTCTTATATCTGCTCCATTAATTTAGATACGACTTGAACAAAAATATCACAGCATTAAACCATTAAAAGAAGCCCAACCAGCATTGTAAAGATGGAACAATGTAATTTGAGATTAGTTCTTCTGCCAGCACAAGGCCGCCCTAACTTTAGTCATTTTAGGATATTTTTAATGCAATCGTAATAATTGTACTATAAAAGCAATTTTATTTTATTCAGTTAAATAATTTTTATTTCTATATTCAGCGTGTTTGTGATTTTTTCTGTAGTAGACAGGAGGAGTTTTCGGGGTTATATCCCTCCCCTTTCCATTGTCTGGGTAATTGCATTGATTCTTCATGAAGTCCACATTGTATAAACAATAATTATTGTTGTAAAATCGATTCTATCATCAACCCGCCTTTTCTCGAGATAGAGAATATCATTTGGCTAGTGTTCACTAAATGTGATACCTACATGCTTAATGAAAGTTTTGAATACCAAAAACCGTTTCAAATTTAATCATAAAAGCGGTACACATTTTATGGTTATTTTAACATGGAAATTTCGGTATGTAAAACAATATTTTATCTCCGACTACTGTATGTTGCCTTTATTTTCAAAGTTTTCGGATATTTTAATCTAAATATAAATCATTAATTAAAAATATCTTTGATAATATGAGTACAGCCAGCAGACGATTTCTGTATTCGAAGTGTAAGTCTGCTGCTATGGTTAGAAATGAAATTAGAAACCAGATAACAAAATATAACAAAATATCGTCTGTTATAATAAGAATTAAAAAATCTTAAGAACGGTTGTTTGTACACCCATAGAGTTAATTCAGAAAATGTAGAATGATTTTTTTCTGCACATCGTGGTATAAATACGAATGTTGTGTGTCTAGCCGTCCTCAAGTGATAGCTGGAATCATTTTGGAAGGAAAATTTCGCGATTTAGGAATTTTTCAAATACAATTTCAATATTTTAAATTTTTCTCTCTACTTATAGGTTAAATCTCACTTGTGTGCAAAGCTTTACGTTTCTTCCTTTAACAGTTTGGGCCGTAAATTTATCCCTTAATCTGTCAGTCTCACGCAACTATATGATATAGATTACTAAATCCACAGAAAGATCAGAACCTATGAGTATTTTAAAGCTGTTAACCGTCATCATATCTCAATTCTTCCTGTCCATAAAAACGATCTTATAAAATAGTTGAATACAAAAAGAAAGTGTATATATATATATATGTTGTCAGTGTTCATTTTTGCTGTTTTTGTAATTTCACATAGCAGCAGCAATGCAATGTGTGGCAGGATTTAGCATGCTAATAGAAACTTACTCTTAATTTAGATCAACCATCCCTTCTCTAACACCTGTAAAATTGCTGAGTTGTAAAGAAATCAAACCACCAAGGTCCAGCTGCTCAGTCGAAGTTCTACCCATTGAGATTTTGAAGCGATTATATGTTTCTTCTATATGTGAAGCTGGACTCTAAATTCCTCTCCTTCAGATTTTAGATCGTAAAAGAATTGAATCAACTATTATAGACTCTATGATGAAATATTAATATTTTAAGATAAAAATGTGCAATTTTTTATGTAAATTTACGTTCAGTGCCATGAAAATAAATCTTCTGTCATTAATTGAGCATACTATTATTATTGTGATATTTTTACTTATATTAAGGGATATTATTTTCATCTGATCATACAATTAATTTCAGGGGGAAAACTCACCAATAAAAGTGGTATGCATAAGAAGTGATTTGAACCAAGTACGGAAGCCGTACTTGGTTCTGCAATATATCAATAACGCACAGTTTTTTTTTTTAATACATAAAAAAGATTCCTGATATATTTAGATTTTAAAGATTAATAGTTCCATATTATTATTAAATATATTGACAAGTTTTTGCGAATTAGACGTTTTATTAATTCAATAGCATATTATTATTGTGATTTTTAAATTTATTATGGGATAATATTTACGTCTGGAAAAAAACTCGAGTTTTCGACCCCACCACAATACTTTTTCTAAGCATTATGCTATGTATATAAGGAAAGTAAAAATAATAAAATGTAATAAAAAAATTAATTTTATATATAAACGGTATTATATTTTTGATTGGTAGTTACGATCATGGGATATAAGATTACGTGATTTATTGATATTTGAATTTCTTAGGTCATCTCGGTACGGATATATATATTTTGCTACTACTTTAGTGTTTTCACTTTGACGTATGTTGACCAAACTACATTTTTTGTAAATATGTTTACAAATTAGACGAGGATGCTTTATTCTCCGTATTTGCATGAGCAGATGATTTTACACAGCGAGACCAGAAATTCTATTATTTCCTTTTTATGGGAATTAAAAGTAACATTTTTTCTAATAGAATATTTTGAAGAACAACATCATTTACAAAACTACTAGAATTTGCATACATTCTAAATTAAGAACAACGGCGGGTAAAATTGCTAGTACTTCATATTTATCAAACTTAACTTTCAAAGAATTTGAAACAAAATATGCAAATGTTTTTAAATTAATTTGTTCAGTTTGATACCAGATAACAGTGAATGTTTTATTCAGTGTTGTCTACACCATAATAGTTCCTCATATGAATTGCTATATGATCTCCTTATTTATCTTTAGGCGAATTTCTCAAGAGATTATCCAGTTTAAACAATATACGTATTTACATTATTACGGTATCGATAATTAGCTGAATATAATATTTGCAATCAGAGTGTCCAGCATATCTGCACTGATATCACCCAACAATGCTAATATAATATGATATCCTCTATATACGTATTCAATACAATACTGTAGGATTATAGATAGTTGGCAGTTTAATACGCCTTGCAACGCAATGAATATATATTTAGGCTTACTAAGTCAATGAGAAGGGGAGAGTATTAATACATTTTCAGGAACAATTAAATTTAAAATTTTTAAATAAAAAGAAATCTATTATGTCATTAAAAATAATTACGGGGGAATAGGAATGGGCATAAAAATGTACATCTTAAATGTTCGAATTTTGCACTCTCATATGTACAACGACTGTAATTGAAGGAATTGTTCATAAACGGATTAAAGTGTAAAAAAAAAAAATAAATAAACAATGGTTGCTAAAAATCATTTTTCTAACGAAACTAATAAATGGCAACCGATAAATTTTGATTTTGTGAGAATTTAATAACTATGAAGGTAAAGGGAAGGCGTTAAGGCTGCTTGTTAGCAAAAGGCAAAATCGTCTGAAACAATTATTCAAGTTGCATTGATATATGTATGTATTTCTATGCCGAAAGGTTCACATTGAATTGAAAAGAAATATTTATTTAAATGTTAGTTTTACTGAAAATAATTATCAGTGCAATGTAAATTAGAACTCAAAATAATAAAGAATACTTCTATACATATTCAAATTTATTTTACCTTTCAATTTATTTTTGTCTCTATATATTCTGTACCCTGTGCTACAATAAGGAAGAAATTACATCAACTCGTAATGAGAGAACTTTAATTTAAAAATAATAAAAAATGCATATACTAAAGACTACGTCTTCTTGTTGTGTTCAATCAGAACAGATGGGACTTTACTCATACCAGGGACAGCTAGATATGATATAATTCCCAAAAATTTTATGGTATTTTTAACGAGTTTTACCTCCTTCTCTCTAACTCCATGATAATAACATTTATTGGAGTCTATATGATTTGATTTTTCTGAAAGTCAATGGAACTCTAATATAAATAAATTCACCAAATTTTATCATATTAGTTGAATTATTTTGAAGGATACAGAGGTCATTACAATGAGCATGATATCTCCTTAAACTAAATATCGCAATGTCCTGAGAATAATTTTTGACTCCCCTAAGCGAATGTGTTAATAAATATTTGGGACTGGAAACAAACAGCAATTTATTAAGAAATTTTAGAGCCCTAGCCTTATTCTAGAGACATTTTCAATATCTTTTCAATCATCAAAGAAGTTCAAAATGTGATAAATTAACTCTCAAACT
Organism: Amaurobius ferox; assembly: GCA_951213105.1. NCBI lineage: Eukaryota > Metazoa > Arthropoda > Arachnida > Araneae > Amaurobiidae > Amaurobius > Amaurobius ferox. Next base: position 70,022,903 of record OX578144.1, on the reverse strand, counting down.
CACGAACAAGCGGATAGAATAATATAAGATTTATTGAAATTTAATATCTAATTCAACTAGGCCGGCAACGATTTTTTTTCATAAAATTCAAAGTTAAGGATGCAGTAATTCAAAGTTAAGGACGCGGACTTTATCGATTCAATAATATATAGCAGCTAACTTATCAGAAACGTACGGATTTTATTCTACCGATTGATATATTAATTGAAACCCTTCAAAATAATTATTAACATTGTGAAAATGTAATAAATAATTATATTGCATTTTTACAAGATCCTTCCGATAATTTCTATTCATCGTGCCAGTAGTTTTCGACCCAAAGCACACTGTGGACCTGTAGGAATTTCAAATTTATTTTCAGCAGAAAATTTGCTAAAATTTCTCATAGTAAAATGATATTCATTGTTTATTAATCGTTCGAAATAAATCAATTGCAATCAAATCATGAAATTAAAAGTAACGGAAAATAAAGGAGAAAAAAACATTGATAGAAATTGAAATTATTGATTTCTCTTTGGCAGGTTATTGATTTTTGCAGCTAAGGAAATTGTTGTCATAAGCGAATTAGAATTTTTTTTTTCAAGATGATTTAATTTTCTGCTTTTATTGAATTTTGATAATTCATGTAACTTGATAGTTAAAAAATCAATAAATTAAGAATTGGTTCATGTAAGTTGATTGTTCAGCAATAGTAGGAAAAGTAGGAAAAATAAATAAAATATTTTGTCTCAAACTGCTGCCTCAAATATTAGGGCATACATCTTCTTGTCTTTCCTAATGTAGATACTCTATCCTTTTATTCCAAAGAAGTAGGCTTTTTTATGTCTCCAAAATAAATTAATACTTTTTATCAACAATCTTTACTGTTACTAAATATTTTATTTCAATTTTTTTTTTAGACAGTAATTTTGGCAAATTTTTATATTTTCCTTCAGGTTTTATCGTTCATGGCTGATATCACGCGTCTTTTTGTTTTTGTTGGTGTAGTTGCTCTGTTTTAGTTTTTTTGTTTTTCTAAAGAAGGTGAATGTTTTTAGACTCTGAAACCAGTTGATACTTTTAATCAACTGTTTATGCCGTTAATGACGAAATACGCTAATTTTATAGTTTTATATTTAGTTTGTTGTTGAATATCTTCGGTACAGGCTGTTAAATCTAAACATGCTGATAAATCTAAAAAAATTTCTCTCTTTCCTAATAACACAATTCTTAAAAGCAAACGGATGATTGGAAGATGAACATTGCAATGGATTCAGTGTATGGAATTAAGTACTACACTGATACTGGTATTGTACATTTTTCGAAAAATAATTCTGGAAACCTTTTTACTGTACCTGGAAATGTACTTAAGTGACTATAAGATAGATCCCATTTTAACATCCTTATTAATATCCCCTTTAATATCAAGCTTATTGTGTATAATTTCAATTTTTTCCCCACTATCGCATTATTTTAATTGGTGTTAAAATAAAAAATAAATGGCAATATATAATGTGAAAAATACATTATTTCACAATTACAGTTCGGTGTAGAAAAGGATAAGACTTTTTTTAGATATTCAACAGAGATTCTTAAATACAACCAGGCTTACACTGAATATATAAAATGTATGTTTTCTCGCCACTTGTCACAATCAAAAGCGTACTTTTTATTTACTACTTTTAGGCGCATCATTAATATCAACAACATATGTAATGGTAGGAGAATTGGCACTAATTATCGAAAATAATCCTAACTAGGAACCACAATGAATCCACTTCTTTCAATGAAGACGGTTCCGTCCTTTCACTCTCTGGCACTTTCGCTAACAAATGCGTCTCGGAATCGATTTAATCTCTTTGGTGGCAGATTTTGGTCGTCAACGCACTCACTATAAATGCGATAGCAAAAATACTCGAACAAAAGAGCGCAACAATAGGGATCGAAGCCTTTTTAAAAGGCACACATTGGCATGCCTCCAGCAGTTATTGCCACGCCACAGAATCACTCACTTGGTTTCAAATGCGACCTTGATCATCCTAGAGTGGGCATTTACGCGATGCGATTGTACTACGATGTGATAGTAACAATCGTAGTACGAGCTGGATCTTCTTAGACAATGAAAATTCGTCGCCAACTTGGCAGGGCTTTCTTGGGGGAATGCCTAAATAATAATTTATTAGATCTGTACCTCCTATGATATGCTCTGTATCTGGAAGACATCCAAGAAGACGTCTTTGAACCAATATTATCAGGAAGTCATCAGATTGGACGATGTCTGTCCAATCAAACTGGATAATGAAAACGATTAGGCAGCTAAATTCCTCACGCATAAGCTTATGTGTTCCGTCAATGTCATTTGCTAAATTATTTTAGAATAATAATTGCGTACTTGGGAAGATAAATCTCATTACAGAAACCCAAGTCTCATCGCAGAAATTTAGGATTTACTTTAATTTGTTTTGACCTCTCTCATATACATCTCTAAACACAATTATAATAAATTTGACTTAATCTGGGAATTTTACTGACTATGTGCATATTACCAAATTTATGCATATTTTACTTTATGTGCATATTACCAAACAGCTTCTTTTTAAGCAGCGCCAGCTGGAAAAATTAGCAAGCGAAATAATAATGCAAAAATCCCATTAAACTTTGCAATAACAAATTTGGATCAATATATAATAATAATAATTTATTAGATATGCCCCTCCTATGATATGCTCTGTATCTGGAAGATATCCAAGAAGACGTATTTAACCAGTATTACCAGAACGTCATCGGATTGCGCCATTTCTGTCCAACCAAACTACATAATAAAAACGATTAGGCAGCTAAATTCTACACGCATAAGCTTGCGTTCTGTTAATATAATTTCCTCAATTTGGTTTTGGAATAATAGTTTAATATTTTGATGATGCTTCGCTGCTTCAGTGCCATTGCATAAACTTAATGTTTTAGAGTTCATTTGCTTTGATTCGACATGATCTCCCGAAAAATATATATCTCCTATTTTAGAACGTAATTTAGTTTTTAAACTTTAGTGACAATTTTAGGTTACATGTAAATGAAGATTCCTCAAATAACAAAAGTATATATTAAAAACTGTTTTTTCGAAGTACCAGTTGGGAAAATTATTAAGTAAAAAGTACGACGTGAAATCTTGTCAATCTATTCTGCAACCTCAAAATTGGAGTCTTTGTCTGTCCTGGCAGTATTGGTATGGGATTTAAGCTATTTAATCTAAAATTCTCTAAAAGGGATATTTTTATTTTGATTTTCAACCATCTGTAGTCCACATAAAGTATAAAAATGTATTTTTAAAGCATTGTAATGCTGACTTTCGGAGATTATTAGTTGGGAAACATCTACAGTTTTAATGTGCGCTTTTGATCCCTAAATGTCAAAAATTCCAAATTTCGAACTCGTTTAATATCTAATATCGCATACTCGATCTTCTTAAGTTAATCAAGAGATATTACGAAACTGTTACACTAATATTAAGCATAAAAAAAAATTCAAATTAATCTTTTATAAAAAACGAAACAACAGGTTAAGTCCTCGATAACGGGGAGTGGGTTAATAGGCCATAACCTGTCTTCGAATTTATATCTTGAGGACACGGGCTCTTTAGATTCTGTTGGCCCCTCGAACTCAGAAATTAAAAAATTAAAATGTATAGCAAAAGGGAGGATTAAAAATATTGCACTTCACAACCATATACATACTGTATGTAATTGAAACTGACAAATTATACATGGGTAGCAATGTACATGCATAGAAACAGTATCATTAACTACAGAAAATATTTCTCTGTACTCTTGATATCTGATAAATTTTTAATGAATTTATCAGATGTCAAGAGTAAAACATATAAATTACACATCTTTAGAATATTGCCCTACATCAAGTAGGCACAAAGCACTTAACGTGACTGTCATCACGATTCTGAAAAAATTATTTATCAGGACCAATTTGCTGAATGATCTCTCCTCTGAATACGGACCATCATATTGAAACATATTCTAAGAGATACATTAACACTTGAAAAGGTATCACCAAACTCCTTATCATGGAGTAAAGTCACCTGTTGAGATGTAAGGCATGACTTGAGCTTGGTAAAGGTTGCAAACTAGATAATTTCTTCTACAAACTTAAAGTCATATTTTATTTATTGTATTTTTGTTCAAATAGGTGTCCTTTGACTGGAAGGTCAGGGTTATTGCCCTTTTTACCCTCTTATAAATCCGATGTGCTGCCTCGATAGCTAATCCATTGGTGAGACAAACGTAAGCATTCAATTCAACGCGTTTTGGCTGTAGGATATGTGCAGCTATGACCGGATGTAAGATAGATACTTAATTACCAAAATTTATTGATATTTGAAAGGATATTTCCCCCCCAAAAAAACATATTTGAGTGTGAGTCTTCACTCAACTTTCTCATACATTTATTTATACAATGATTTTAACTGTATTTGCATCATACTTGAATCACCATTAAAACCAGCCATGGATCTGCTTCCTCTCTGTAGCGAAATAAAACACTATAGAGATTTATAGGCTATTCACTGCAGAAATACTCATAAAATCCGCCTAAGAGAAGCGTTTTCACAGCTAGGATCGTGCTCCCATTGCTGTTATGTGCAATCAAAACGAGAACGGAATTACGGAAATATTTAGATTTGAATAGTAAACCAAAACTCGACTGTTTTCAAATTTAGTTATCAAAATTAAGTAAAAATATCTTCATCGCAAAAATGCATAGCAAAATAGCTGCATAAACTACTAAAAATAATTGGAAATTATTAAGCAAAGTGTTTTATGCTAGAAAAGGAACATTTTTTCAAGAGAATTTCAGGAATTTTTATCCGCATTCTTAAAATTTTAAATGTCTTGAACAAAAACCGTATGCAGCACACCGTACTGTATTTAATTTCTTAACTTTAGTGACTACGAAAGACACAAGTATAAATAAGTCTGTTGCAAAGATCTAAGAACGCAACAGCTTCAAATAGTTTCTCCTGCACCCCCACGGTATCGACTGAATAGAACTGCTTTGCAAAGTGTACGCGCTAAAAGTCTGCAGAATCCCCCCAGAAGCACTCGATTATTAAATAATTGACTGGGTGCTTGAAGTATCATTCCCCACAAAATTCACCGACAAACATATCCGCCGAAAAATAAATTTGCATCAAGACCTCACATTTGCGAGTTATGTAACGATGCAACCTGTTTCCTCTACCTCTGAAAACGCACCTATCTTCACATCAAGCCCCCCGAGAAATTCCTCCGACCCCCTGAAGGTTTATTATCTTATCTCGTCCTTTAAAATCTCAAATTCCTCCAATGCTGAATCCTCTTATGAGAGATTAAAGTGGGGAGACAAACAGTGAAAAAAAAAGAAAAAAAAAAGCAAGCGTTTAGTACCATCTTAAAAATTTATAAATATATATACAGCATCTCTTGTCGGGAAGACACTTCGGAGGAAACTCTCCTTCTGCAGATGGAGAACGTGCACTTTGGGGAGGGGGCAGAAGAGAGCAGGGAGAGTGCAGCATCTTAGGGCGGAGAATTCTCTTTTAGGAGTGCATTAGAGATGGGGCGCATTTTCTATTCATAGAGTTGCATGGCGTGTCGTTTCCTGCGACGTGGGGGCATATGCATTATGCAAATGCAGGCGGGCGGGGGGACCCACTTATGGCCACTACTTTCGTTTTTGATTTTGTACGGAGGATTTTCTGCAGTCCAGTGGTAGGGCGAGTGTCACTCAGAGGCCTTGGGGTGGGAGTGGGTTTGATGGGAATTAAATTTTAGATTTCGAATGTTTCCATCTAAGAATGAAGCCGTGAGGGGGTTCTTCTTCTTCAATCGTCTTCATTGATTCGGGGTGGCATGAAAATGTAGCGGAGTTTCCGGATTCTTTTCTCGTGTTCCGTCTTGTTCTTTGGGAATTAATGTATTTCTCCTTGCCGATATTATCGATATCCAAGGTATTTAAGTTCAGAGCTCGTTTGTTGATAGGATGAAGGTGTGGAAAAACTAAATTGAAAGATTCCTGTTGCAAAGTCTAAATTGAAAGATTCCTGTTGCAAATCCTAAATTGAAAGATTCCTGTTGCAAATCCTAAATTGAAAGATTCCTGTTGCAAAGCCTAAATTGAAAGATTCCTGGTACATATGTATTGCAAAACCCATTATCTCAGAGCAAGCAGTTAGTTCTCAAGAAAATGTGACTAAGGATTAAGACGTTATAAATCGTTGGATTTTTTTCTCTATTTACAAAATATTTCCTCAGTCATAAGATTATGTGATGATTGATTCTGTCTCATTAACTTTACTGTGGGCACTTAGCTGTCCTGTAGAAATAATCTTATAATATTTTAGGCAAAGCTAACTTGAAAGTACCGTGAAAGCTAGTTATGTCTTCCTGTGTACTTAATTTTGTTTCCACACGCCTAATATTACATTGACCACATGGTTACTGTTACCATAGTAACAAATGAATGATTCTGTTACCATAGTGATAGATGGATGAATCTGTTCCTATGGTGATAGATGCATAATTCTGTTACCGGAGAAACAGAATCGCTTTTCAATACCCATTTAGAGAATGTTTTTATTAATAAAATAGAGAACAAATGTGAGTCGAATTTTGAATGTATATTTATCGATTTATTTAAACTCAAGACATAGGTTTTATTTCTAAAATTTTTTTGGTTTCACATTATTAATGCCATGTCATATATAACTTAGCAAAGGATTACAGTTTTCCCATACCGCTTTATACTGTTAAGTTAGCTTTGCTGGTGGCATAGCTGCTCTCAATGATGAAGAAAGTTTTTTTATTATAAGTGTATAATTTATATGTATAACTTGCAACTCTCATAATGTACTGGATTGTATTATTTTCCCTCTCTGTTATTATATTTAAGCACAAAAGGAAAAGGACAGAAAAATACAGGGAGTATGTATTTATGCTCAATGCTCTACCCCCCCCCCCCCCCCCCACACACACACACACCACGGATTCGAACCTGGCACCTGAAGGATCTGAAAGCAAGAGCGTGGAATTTTAGATCACACTTGGGCTTTGTAGATCGCGGAAACTCAACAATGCAGCGTTTAAAATTCAAAGAAATAACTTATTATGGGGTTGCTTGGCTAGGAAATCTTTGTTTTTCCCAAAAGAATTTTTTTTTTATTTACTTTTAAATGACGACAACCTTTGCTATTTTTCTTAGTAAGAGGCTATTTTTTATAAATGTATGAGACATATAGTGGCATCCTCAGAAATTTTTAGAGTGATGTGCAAAGTATTTTCCTTTACGTAGTAGTGGTGATTATAAGTGGTGATTATAAGATATATTTAAACAGTGGTGATTATAAGTCGATAATTTATTTAATATGTGCAATAGTAGTTAAATCATATTAATGAATCCTAAATGCGATATTCATTGATTGCCATTAATTAAAAAACGCAGATCAATCAACGCTATGAGCCATAGTACGAATTTGATGCATTTTAAATAAATTCAGTGACAGAAAATTATATTAAATATTTTAATTTTTTCTTAAGGATTTTTTTAATATGCAATATATATATATATATATATATATGCAATATATATATATATATATATATATATATATATATATATATATATATATATATATATATATATATATATATATATATATATATATATATATTGTACATACAGTAGTTTATGCATAGTTTTCGATTAAAATCTCTCAATTTATATATATATATATATATATATATATATATATATATATATATATATATATATTCAATTGATTTTATTGTAGGGACATACAAGTTGCGATGATAGGGATATTATTTATTTATTCCATCCAACTGAATCCATGTTGCAAAATACAGCTCATTGCAAAATATTCTGAAACCTTTGCTCATTTTTTCAGCTACTTTGTTGATAATTTCGGCAAACTGATAAGAAAAGTCATAATTACAGATATTCATGAAATTTTAAGCTTCATTTCTGAGATATTCAGCTAATTATCGAAGCGTTATTTTTTTATGTGTATGATATTATGCAGTATGGAGTGTATTTTTTCTCAATTGGCTTTGATTTGAAAGTGGCTATTAAAAGTCAATGATAAGTGAAATATTACTGAAAAGTATATAAATAGCAGTGAATTGACAGTGACTAACTAATACTATAGGAATTGATTGACAACAATTAATAAGCATCAATCGACCAATGCCATCAATCAGAGGAATAATTTTAAGATGCATCCGAACAAATCGAATGGTAAATTCTATTAAAATTTTTCCATAACTTTAGCTTATTTCTGTTTTACTTTATTGAGGATTAATTCTAGGATTGGTAGGTTAAGATTTGGGGAGGCCAAATTCAGTCATTGCATCCAACTGAATTTTCTGTATGATGTTTTAGATATAAGCATGTACAAAAAAACTAATGTCTGAAATTAAAGCATGTTTTCCTGGATACTCAACTCGCTTCTCTCCCCACCAACCCTCGAGCAAAGGAATGAAAAATTTGAAATTAAAGATCAATAAAACTTATATTTATAGATAATTTTTCATATTTCATAAAGTAGCGCAACTGTAAAATTTAAGGGGCTTATTTGCGCACTTTTTTTCCTCTCCAGACACTCCGCTGTTCAAATATGATCCATGCATACATTAATAGCCGTAGGTCAAAATTGGTTTTGCTTTTAACTTTCTTACTGTTTGAAAGAGAGGCGAATCTGGTACGAAATTGTAACTCGTAGACTGTAGATTAGATAAATTTTTGCACTTGTGTGAATGTAAAATTTAACAATGAACATGGACATACTGCGCATGCGTATAAAACATATTTGTTTTGATATTTCGATTTATTACATTGAAACTAAATTAGTTATGAATTAATTGCAAAGCATTCGCTATATTTAAATTCGCTTTATTCTATTATGATGAAGCCAGTCAAGGATGCAATAGTTTTGAGTCCATTCAATGCAAATTAGACATATGTAACATTTCTAAGAAATTGGATTTGTTTATATAACATAATTAATTGTCAAACGTTTTTTAATTAAAGAAATCATTCTATGATTTGATAGCTTTCGAATTTTCTATCGCCTTTATAATACATAGGGATATTTATACATTAGGAAAATTGTTCCAGAGATATATCTACAGACTCACGCACGCATATATAACTGACACGCATACATACAGACGCACACATATATACATACACAAAGACATCACTTCGAAAACGTTTGATTCGAAGTCAGGGATACTTGAAACGCGTAAATCAGTTGTAAACTCGATCTCATCACAATGCTGTTCCTATGCTTTATACTATATATGTAGGTAAAGTGAAATATGGTAAATTTTTAAGAAATAGCTGTCAATTTGGAATAACCATTCTCTTTTTTTTCTCATTTTAAGACACCTATTTTTTAATTCTTTTTACTTTTAATACATGAGAAGCAACATAGCAGCGAATAATTTGCATAACAACAATAAAAGCATAATCACGGTTAAAAATGATAGTTTGACAAGTGATATAATGCTGTGGATGTATGCTGATGAATATGATATAATGCTATGGGTTTAAAGAGCATTAGGTAACTGATTCCAATTTATTGGCATGACAGACTTATTGTCAACTTAATTACTATTTTTTTTTAAGAATTTTTGCGAAATATTTTGAAATAGTGTCATATGAAGGGAATCTAATAAAAAAGTAATTTTGCATTCTGTTGAAAATTATAGAAGTAAGCCTAATGCAGTATGAATGACAATATGCAATATTGTATATGCAATGTAATACACAATATTGTATAATCATGTTGCATATTGTGCACAATATGGAATATGAATATATGAGAAAGTATGAGGGTGTGAATGTATGAGATTCACACTACAGATATTTTTTTTCTTTTTGCACACTTTCTAATAAACCGAGACAAAAAATGTCGACCGGCCGGGCAAGACCGGTCATTCATACCATTTAAGTCCCTTAAACTTAGTTATAAAGATTGAAGTGTGCCGCTGTAGAACGATAGATGAAGCAAGATCAGCATCCCTCCCATCTCATCCTCCGTGGAAAATTTTCTGCGGTATACGCTTGGATTGTGGGCCGCGACATCCTCGAGAAGAAGCCGCGAGAAAAAGTCAGTTTCCGCGATCCGTCACGTCACCGCCGATGGCTTTTGATTGGAGGACACGATTCATTTCCCTTCCCTCCCCCCTCCGATATGAAATCATGTCGCCAGCCAGCGCCAAGACGTGACGGGAATCGGCGCAGAAAACACGAAAAACGTCGCAGTGGACGTTGATGTGTTAAATTATGTTGGGTCATACACACAAAGTATTTAATTTTTGCAAAAAAGTTCTTGTTAATTGAAACGGGAGAGGTTGGGGGGACTATAGCATATTTTTGATTAGATTTTGCTTCAAGTTAATTTCAGCTTTTTTAATTATTTCTGAAGCGCAGAGTCGGAAGAAGTTTTTGGTTCACTTAAAAGGAAGTATTTTGCGAAGAAGGGAAACGTTTTGATCTTCATACATTTCAAGTTATTGTTTAGAGTTAAATGCGATTTTACTTCTGTGTGATTACAGATTCTTGCATATTCAGACCACCAAGGTCAAGGGCACGCATAGATGCCCAGGCATTAACATCGAAGGAATTCAATGACATATTTGAATATTAATGTTATTTTTTATTTCATTGTCAAACAAACCTTTAACTGAAAAAAAGAAAAGGATTTAGAAATTCAATTGTTCATTAAAACAGTTACTGGTTCAAAATATTCTCTTAATATTGCTTTAAAAGTTTAAAGAAAACTTCCATATTTTTCAAATTGATCATGCACTGAAACAAAAATCTTATATTTTGTAGACAGCCTACTAAGCTCCCAGTAATCATATCCTTGAAATGCGGTCAATGAACACCAGAGAGGAACACTCGCGGGAGCAACATGACTATTTCAGTGAAACCTTCGTATAGACACTGACGGATCCAAAATATTTATCCAGCTTAGCGAAGTGTCCTGGCTGTAAAAGGGCTCATTAATGAATGATATGCAGTTTTTTTTAGTAAATGTGCCCATCTATTATATAGTATTTATGCAGGGGCGGGAGTCATAACCCATTCCCCCCACTGGTGGAAAACTATTATTAGTTCTCCATACAGACGACATTGGAAAACAAAATTCAGCACTGTAATCCACATGTCCTGTCACACACATTTTCGAGATCCTAGCCACGTCGCTATGCCTGTCCAACTTACGGGAGTATTCAACATACATAGCTCCAAATTGGGGCGGTTCCATTATATAAAGATTTTTGAAACGTCTCTCATGAATTACATGATCGATTTTTCAATATCTAAAAGTATTTAAGGGGAATACAGATTTTTTGGTATTTTTCTGGAAAGGAATCGTCTAACATTTCTGCAGTACATATAAAAATAACTCGAAAACCAACCATACTCTGCCTGTTACAAATGACCAAATCGCATGACCACAAACATCTCGACTGCAATTTCTCCTGGAAAATGTTTACCACCTGATTAGATTTTATCCCTCGCTCAAAGCAAACTATAAAATTGTTAAGTAGCAAATTAGTTTACCGGAAGTTAAAATGTGGAAGATTACACTTGCAATGTAGATAAAAAAAATAATAAAACTTAAACAAACTGTTTGAAGTGGATATGTTTTCACTGGAACAACCTTTTTCTGACAGCATGTTGAAACAAAAGAGGTAGATTTCATGTTCTTGAATGCCAGTGATTCTTTCCTATATCTTAATTAATAGCCTAAAGACCTTGGTTCATTTATTCGATTTTTAAAACGCCATTAAGGCAAAGACTTTTCTCGAATATATGTTTCATTACGTCAAAATCTTTTATGTATAACTTCGCTTTTTTTTTCTTTTCCCTAAACTATTTGTCTCATGAAATATTAAAAGTAATGACATCTTACGCTTGATGTTGAAGCATGATCACATTAAAATTACGTTTTTATCAAAATGATATTAACCGAAACTGTTAATTTCAATCTTATCAAATGTCATTTAAAAAGGTATGAATTGACTTACAGTGAAATAAAGATTCATAATTATTTTTCTTCACTTGATTATTTTTAAGAATAGAGGAAAAGAAATTGCATTAAACAAGAACGAAACAGAACACAGATGAATACGCAGTAGTGTTTCAATACATACAAAATGCGGTATTCTTCCATCAACAAAAAAAAAAGAATTACTTGTTCGTTTTTAGACAGACAAAATATTTCCGTGTTATGTAAACAACAACTTCTGTGGTATCGAAAGAGTCTTATATTGAGAAATCTGTTCAGCAAAAATATATATCCATTATATATCTTAGGTTTCGTATCACATGATTAAATTCAATGGTAGATGTAATATCAAACTGGAATTTTATGAAAATGACTTAGCAAAAATTAAAACATTTTCATAATTTTCGGTTATTTTTCTATATTTGTAAACTATTAATAGTAGGATTTGAAGATATCATAAGTACCATAATTTCATATGTTAAAAGCTGATATTTTCATAATTTCTGTAATTAAAGTTTCCCCCAGTTTGACAAATAAAATTTTCTGCCTCTTCAGATTTACTAAATTGCAGGTCGATAATATTTGATAATTATTTTAAGCAAACACCAAGGAAATTATTTTATTTTTGTTTAAAATTTGCATTGTACTTCTATGTAAAAGATGTGTACACTTTATTTACAATGTGTTCACAGTCATTTACAACAATAAATCCAAAAATTCTGTTGTTTAAATTCATTGAAAACCTAAATGAATGATAACTAACTCATGAGTGGCTTGCACGTGAGGGAGAATTATAGCATTTCCAATGATTCATTAAAAAGAAAAATTATGAAAAGTCCGTTGTTTTATTTTAGGAAAAATAAAACTAACTGACCCAAGAAACCTTTTTACAGTAGATTCCATAAAGATACAAACATTCTACTCATAGAGAACTTTCCACAATCTGCAAGGTCCAACTATGGTCAAACGGTTCATTTTTTGTCCTTCGTATCCCTAAAAGTTTGGTTTGAAGATTCCTAAAAGTTTGGTTTGAAGATCTCTAAAAGTTTGGTTTGAAGATCCCTAAAAGTTTGGTTTGAAGTTTCCTAAAAGTTTGGTTTGAAGATCCTTAAAAGTTTGGTTTGAAGATCCCTAAAAGTTCGGCGTGTCCTATATATGCATTGCTCACAAGGCAGTGTATATATGGCGAGTCCTATATATACACTGCTGCAGAATTCACTGTAGGTCCTCATCAATGTAACTCTTGTGTCCCTCCAAAAATTACATTAGAGTATAAAAAGAATCCATTTCAGTCCAATCCGAGAGCTGTAATCTCCGATCAAAGAAAACTTTCATCTCATTTTTTTTTTGTATTCAATACTTAAATTTTATGCTTCCTACACTGCAGTTGAGTTTTTTTTTTCTAAATCTTACAGATCAGCTGAGCTCACATTTTTTGCAATGTATAAAAGTTATGATAAACATTCTTTTGTAATGTAATCCAAGACTTCTACGCGGCCGAAATCTTGTGCCAGCGCCCTCTAATGGGTCTAATATAGCCATAAATAACAATACTAGTTCGAAAATATTCGAGAAACAAACCTAAATATCAACTTCAATTATACAGATATTTAATCATACTTCACATTAATTATTAACGAAATTTGAACATTTTTAAGCGCTTTGAGTGTGACTGAAATCACATTATCAGTTACACTTTACGCTTGTTTCCAGCTAAGCCACCTCCTCATCTTAATTCCTCCATGGATTTCCGGAGCGATCATCCCGATGAATTTCGCAAAAAAACATAGAGATGATATAAAAAATGGGATCCCCTACTAATCGAAACCGCAGATTGAAAAACTCCTGGCCGCATATAAGTCTGCATTATCTCCGGAAAAAGGGGACCCTCTTCTCCAGAACACCCCGGGTCCCTTTTGTTCGAGCCGAGGGTGGTTCGAAAGATAAATCGAAACAGATGGAGAATGCTGATCCCTAGTGTCCATCCTTGGCGGCAACAAAAGGAATTCTCATCATGGCGGTAATGAGAATCACTGGGATGAGAAAAAACCTTGGATGAAAAAAATCACCATGGGTGCTGTCGGTTCACATGGTCCAATGCTTCCGGACGAGAAGATGGAGAAGAGGGGGAGGAAGGGTACTAACCTCCCCCCTCCTGGGACATACATACCTGTGATAGAACTGATAGATTTTAGAAGGTGCGATATTTATGGATGTGATTCAAGCATATGGTGCTAAAGATGTTTGGATGAAGCGGGACTACAGTTGAGAAAGCTTTAGTTTTGTCCTTTCCCAAGCAGAGGTTGGTAGGAAAAGTTTATTTTTCGTAAACAAGGCTGTTTGAAGTCATTTTTAACCTTCTGGGTTCTTATTTCATGTCTTTTATGGACTGTTAAAACATCTATGCAATGTTGCACAAAGATGTGGTTGGTTTCTAAAGCTTGCAACTTTTTGTGCAAATTTCCATCAGTGCATTGACAGATACAGTTAATTTATACACTGTACTAATTTTTGTCAGATTTTTGAGTGTCAAATCTTTGAAGGCAGCAAACAGTGAAGTACTTTTTAAGGAATGTTGTTTGGAATGTTTGAACAATATATTATAAAAATGATTTAATTATTTACAATTATATTTGTAGATGTGATTCATGTAGTTTGTTTGTTTCGTGTTTTTCGTTTTTCATGTATAAGGTGCTTGGATGAAATGACGGTAGTCAGAAAAGTGAATTTTTAATCTTCTGCGCACTTTTGAAGTAGATAAAAAATATCATTTTTATCAGTATTCAGTCTAGACCTTTTCGGGATTCATATGTCGTTTGTATGTTTTGAAAGCAATAATTCGAATACCTTTGAGGAATTTTCTTCACCTCGTTAAATGTAGTCATAAAGGGTATTAAATAAATGCTACAACTTAACAAAGAAACAGTCATAATTTTTCAAGGTGCATACGGGTTATGAATGGAAGCTTGAACTCTCAAGGTCGTGGTTCCGTGCAAGGCTCACAAGATGAAAGTAAATCAATAGCAAAAGAGAAGCAAATGGGTTATTGGGTTAATGTTTTTGGAATATGACTAAGAATCCTTTATGTATATGTACGAAGCATATTGATATTGCAAATATAATCTCTCACCTTTTTTATAGAGATACTTTGGCGAGAGTTTATTGAGAACGAAGAAATGTCTTTTCATATTTATACTATAGAGAAAAGTTACGACTCAATGTATATGATGAAGGAAATTGAAACATATCCTGTGTTAAAAGACTATTAAAAATAATTAAGTCTGTGACCTTCTATTTAAAATTGTGAATACGGATCAAGTGTTTTGTGATAGCTTGAAAATATCTTTTTCTATAAATTTATACTATTAATGACCTTCTTTGAGATTTCAATTTTGCAGCCAGATTTAAAAGTATGTGAGATATATGCTATAAAAATAATAACGTTGAATAATAAATAAAAAATTAAAAATAGTGTTTCTTCAGTTTTATAGAAGATAGGCTTAAAGAAAGGCAAGCCTGCAAAGTGCAAAAATATCTTTATCTATACCACAGTCTGAACTTAGAAAATAGTTTTATATACCGGAAAAAAATAATTAATTAAATATATATATAAAATATAATTATTGTTTAAGTTAATAATGTAATTATTAATATAATTAACTAGCATTATTTTATTGCTTATTTTTGATAATCTAAATGTACTCTGTTTTCCATGATGTCTCAAATGTTATGAAATGTGGGGTTTATAAATGCAATTACAGTGATATGTATGAAACCTAATTTATTTCTCCATTAAAAAAATTACAACATAAATACATATAAACTACATTTGCATTTAAAAAGCTTGGGCATGAAAACATATCTCCTATCGGAAAGTTAATTTTAAATAATAGTAATACAACCTCAACCAGCATTGTAAATTCCCGGCGAATTCAAAAGTTAACTATATACGTATATATTAGACGTTGAAGAATGTATATACATTAATAGACTAAAGAGCGATCAATTAATTTATGAGGTATTAGACAATCGTCAAATCCTTAGTCAAATGATTGTTATTGTGAAATCACTTATTACTTTATTATTGTGGTGAAAACTGATAGATATGAGTTATGTAGATAATTTTTGTTTTCCCAAATTGTCATATTTAATAAAAATGTCAAGTTTCTAGCAAAAATTAACTGTATTTTTTATGTTCTTGAGTTTTTTTTTTCTTTTATAAAGTGGGCATTCAATGGCCATGAATTATCTGCCTGTCGGAGCTAGTCAACTAGCCTCATTTTTAAATTATGAACTTCGGATATTTTATTCTATGGTAGGAAAGAGATAGAAAAGACCTAGCAAATTAGACATAGCAAAGATGCCAGAAAGATTAAGAGGTCAACGTTTCACCTATATGTGAGTTGATATTTTATAGCCACGATATTGGTTTGCTGAAGGGAATCTAGAGCCTCAGCCCCTTGATAACTGATGTATATTCACCTTTGTTGCTTTAAGGAAATTGTTGCTCAGCTCAGGGCAACAACTCTAATCGACTTATTGTTTTTCGTGGCATGTGCCCTACCAACTAAGTCATCATGGCCTGGTATGGAAACATTAAGCATTTATTGCCGAAATATTTAATAATTAATCTTATATTGCGTATGATAACTATATATATGTATATATATATATAATTGAAGAAGTTTAATTTACTTGTATTATATATATATATATATATGTGTGTGTGTGTGTGTTAAAAGAGGAAATGTATACAAGATGTTACATCCTTGATCTCGCTTTTGGTTTCAGACACATACTTCCAATTTGAAAGTTAAATGCAAAACTCTTTCATGTAATTTTTTTTCTCTCTCTGTGTGTGTGTGGTGGTGGTAGTGGGGGATTTTAGAAAAGTAAGGGGTTTAATTTTTTATAGACCCCTTGAGCTAAAAAAAATCAATTACAAAAAGTTGCACAGTACAGTAATTTATGTCTAATGAAAAAATCTGCAATATTCGACGAGTTATTGCTTATTAAAAAAAATATTGAATTATCTAAGGAGTCAGCTGCAAATAACATTACACAGATTCACTTTACTCGATGTCCTTTTCCAATTTGGAGTCCACCCTGCAGCACCAATCAACAATCATTTAAAAGTCGTCGAATTGAGGGAAAGTAGTCAAATAGAAGGAAAATATGATTCCAATTTTCCCTATTTTGATAGTTGTTATATTACTTCTATTGTAAATATTTTCACGAATATTGCAAATAATTGCATATATAGCATTGCGCTAAGTATAGAACAATTAAAACGTGAATCGGCCATGAGGAATGTTTAGGCTGCAAAACTCGTATATTTGGATTGAACTCACGAGTGAAAATTTTGGGAGGATATTTGGTTTGTGATGACCAACACACGTGTTCTTAAATTATAATAACAAAATTTATCCGAGTAATATATTAGATATCGAAGTAGTATAGGGTAGTATATTGGCATATACTATATTCTTCAATAGTATATTGACATATTCTTCGATTCCTGAGTAGAAGTTTTAGGGCAGAGATCAGTCTTTTGAGGAACCTGATGAACACGTGCTCTTAAGTTATGCTAGTAGAGAACTAACATTTTCAGAGCAGAGAGTGCTTCTCTTCTGAATATTCCATTCATGAGTTGTTGTTGAGACCCAGACTGTCTGATCTACCAGAAAGGTGTAAGGTAACTGTTTGGACGACCGGGAAGAGCCAACCAATTTAGACCGGAACCCAGTGGGCGAGGTATCCACAGGGACTGTACCCTCTTTCTCCTACCACGTGATTACCACGTGATTACCTACATATTTAACGTGATCGTACTCCGCGTGAACACGGTGGCAGTTTTGGCAGCAGAGGGAATCGAACCCGGGCCCGGGACTACGCGCCCCATACTTATGAGTTGTGAAATATGCCTATATACTATTGAACAAATATGGTATATATCGACTTTCTTGTCAGTCGAAGTTTTCTTGTCAGTATAATTTAAGAACACATGTCAGGTTTCTTAAACAGATTGCTCGCTGCCCAGAAGATTTTGTTTATGATTTGAAGAATAAGACAATATACTATTGAAAAATAAAAGTAGATATATGCCAATATACTACATGTCGGTTTCGACATTTTCTTGTCAGCGTAATTTAAGAAAAGAACACATGTGATGGTCATCAAGTTCCTCAAACCGAGCGCTACGTGCCCTGAAAATTCCACTCATGAGCTGAGGCATAAACGCACCGCATCTCTCATCTCATAAGCAATCACGCTCTCGTCCTCACGTTTCTAATGCAGGAAGAACGTACTACCACTCAGTTCCTAATGACCCTGTGTGCCATGCGCTGGGAATATATGCATTTCTATAGGAGGGCATGGCGCTTTTTTGTTGTTGATCTGAGCCCCCGAGGTTAATGGCAATTGAGGGGGAGGGTCTGGAGCGAGGAAAAGTCATTAAAAAGTGAGAAAAAAAGGCATCATTTGTATCGCCTAGGTGTCGGGGGACTATTGGAGTATCTTTCGTGTCCGTCACGCCTTCTGCTGTTTAGGATCGCGCCAGGGAAAGTGTGGACGGAGATCGTGCGATTATGGATAGGGATGCTCTTAAGATCTGCATCCGCTGTTGGGCTGTTGCGTGTGGATTTTGGGCATCGGAAGTTTGGGTGTTTGTAAAGAGTATTGAGTGATAGACAGAGAAGTATTTTGCGATGATGTCGGGTTTGGTATTGCCGGAAGTGGTGAGGAAAATTTATTTAAAATGTTGGATAATAAGTGGCCTTTTTTGCAGAGTTTTTGCTTATCACCTATGAAAATGGAGATACTACGTGATATAAGCATGAATTATCCATTATGTTTGATGCATTTTAATATTATCGCGATATGATTTAAAATAAGATTAAAATCGGTTATATTTAGAAATTAAAATATGTTATATATAGAAAAAATTTGTGTTAAGAACTTTAACTCTAAAGGTTGTAATTGCAGTTGAAGACAAGATAAAGACAACACGTTGCAAATTTAATTTTTTTTATTCTAAATATATCATAATTATTACAGCAGTAGATGAAAGTTAGTAAAACTTTCTTAAAACTTAAAGGAAGATCGAAATAATTGCAAAAAATACTTTATCAAAAGAAAAAATTGCAGATACTATTTTAATATTACTCTATCAAAATAATTACAAGAGTAGGAAAAATTAGTAGAAATCACAAATATATCGGGATATATAATTTATCATAAGATTAAAATCAGTTATATAGAAGAAAATTAGATGATTTTTATTATTTGGAAATTAAAATCTGTTATTTAGAAGAGATTTATGTTAAGAACTTTAATTAAGTAACGAAACTTCGTTTCTGTGTTTTTGAAAAACAACGTTTTTCATCATATTCTAACAGTGTTTAAATATTTTCTTTTAGATTTATCAAAATAATTAGAGAAATAAAAAGAAAGAATAAAACTTTTAGCGTAACAACCTGACAGGTAAAAAACTAAATTGATGTAGGATAATAACACTGTAGAAGCCATTAGTGTAACTGACATGTACTAAAATTAGAAATAAAGGTCATCAACAACAGATGGCGCCCCTACTCAAATTAATACATTTCAAACTTGAAAATTTCAAATAAAAATAAGGTATGCAGTCTCTTTTGTAATAAAATAATTAAATATCTAATATGATAAAGTTTCATTTTAAAATTTCCTTCATAAAATGAACAAGAATTCCTAAATATCAAAATTTCAATCTTAAATTCTGATTATTCATAAAAAATAATGTCAATTATTTGCTTCCAAAGCACACTTTTTACATAATTAATCTAAGTCTGAAAAGGAATCGGCCCAACATAATACTATATGCATTATGTTGTATTATATGTATGACCCAACATAATACATATAATATTATGTTATATGGCCCAACAATTTTATATCTCGCATGTAAGAGTTTACAAATTTATAAATTGAAGAAAGTAAACTACTACCACAGCAAACTTTCTCATCTACATTGTAAACTTTGCATTTTGTTATATTTTTCTTTTCAGATGAAGCATTTACACTTTGCGCTGAAGTGCATTCAAATGCACATTTCCCCTGGTCCCAAACCCTCTGGTTTTGTACATAACATCATTCGCATGTAGGCCCAGCGTATGCACTCCCCTCTTTACATAAATGTTATCAAAGTTTCTACCAGGAGGATGTAAAATATTGATTAAAATCAAATATACCGGTTAAAATAAATTTCACTGATTAATACTGTTTAAAATAAATTATACTGATTAATATAAAATAATAAAATATAACAGTGAAATATGATTACACTATAGTTTAGTTTATCTTATAATTTCTTATTGATTCTTACAGAATATTTCTTACATTATATATTGATTCTTGTGAACCAGAGTTCCCAAATTTAGGAGTGCGCTCTTATTGCAGACAAAAGGATCCGTGGATAGCTTTTGCGATTATTACGTACTTGTCAACATGAAATAGCAGATACCTGTGCATTGGCAAGAAGAAGATTTGTTATGGGATTCAATTTTGAAAACTTCTATGGAGACCAACAAATCCAGTCCTACCAAACAGCCATTTTCAAAATTCCTTAAAATAGACTGAGATTGGGCAGTGGTTAAGTTCATCCTCATATGGACACATTCATAGGCTGCTTGGTGAGGCTGAATTTGTCAGTCTTCACAGAGACTCGTAAAATTGTAGCACATATCAAGTTTTTTTGCTATTATTATAGGTATATATTTGGGCGAGCGCATAGTAAACGCATAATAAACGCATGCTGTTATATGCAATAGGAGAGCAATCCTAATTTTTTTTCTTATTTTTGTTTTCAATTTAATAATTCTAGCAGAAAAATATTTTGAATTTTCCCAGAAAAAAAAAACGATTAATTAAAAACGAAGAAAAAAAAATGCTAAACTTATTAATGGATTAAAAATCTAAATTTAATTTTTTTTTACTGTAAAACAGATATATTTTACGCATAACGCAAAACACATTAAACAATTAGAAACCCAATTAATTAATACGTAATATATAACACTCAAAACGCTTGCAGTGAACCCATACCTGTCACATTCCCCAATACAATCGCCCTTTACATCTATTACGCTTTACGCCTACGGTTCGTCCACTTCCATATTACCGAAATCGTGTTCATTATCTAGGGTCGACACGGGAGATAGACCACCCCTCAGACGATAAATGTGTCGGTATTTACCGCCGGTAATAGTCATCCAATCTCGGGCGGCGGTTTGGAGGTCTATCGCCGCATGTCATCTGATCACTACGCCGGCGGATCACATCGAATACCCGGGGGCTATTAGGCGAGGCACGACAGAGGGTAGTTCGTTCGGAAAATGAGAAAACTTGCCAGACGTACTGATAAACAATAAGATGAGTTGTAATATGGAGGTTTGTATTAATTGTGAAAGTGGTTATCTTGGGTATGAAGTGTTAGTTTAGCGATGTTCTTAGGCTATGGCAATGTTTATGACGGTTTGAAGGCGGTAAGGTACATAAATTTCGTAAGGTGTATAAATAAGGTATATAAATTATTGAGTTTATATAAATTTCATAGGAAATATGAAAACATGAAACCGATTTTAGTGTAGACCAGCATTTGTCAAACTGTATTCAATAGAGCATTGGTGTTCCACAGGAAAAGAATTGAGGACATCGGAGGGGGGGGGGGGGGATGAATTAAAGCATTGAATTGTTAAAAAATATTTCATTTTTTATATTTGTTTCCAATCTAAAGGGTTTTAAGTCTGTGAAACCTTCAAAAATTTCGATTCTTCAAAATGTATACATAAAAATTATGAACTTGCTGGATCATTTTAAAACAATTCGTATGAAAACATTCCTGTAATGACTGGAGTTCCCAAAATGCATCAGACCAATTATGGGCGAATTTATTAAGAAATAACTTGAAAGTTGTTTTTCCCAGAATGTGATTTTTTTTTTTTTTTTTTTTTACATTGAACGCAAGATAAGTCTGAAATTTCTCAATATTTCTTTATAAAATTTTCAAAATATATAATGCATGCTAGTCTCTATAAAGTGAAACTAAATTTTTTTAATGCTTTCTTGTTGCAAAAATATTTTTTTTAGCGATTATGTTGTTGAACTTTCGAACATTTAGTCAAAGTTTTAGTGCGACATTTCAGGAAATAGATATCTACTTTAAATACATATTAATTTAGGCTCAAATTAAATAATTGATTCTAAAGCATAATTAAATAACAAAAATTTTATTTTGGAAACAAAAATTTTGTTTGGATACAAAAATATCTATGTAATGTTGCGCAAAGGCTGTCATACCAATTTTTTGTTCGACAAATTGCTCATATAGTTTCCAACTCTCAGCTACAGTCGGTTACACTACTAGGAGTGTAACCGACTATTGCTGAGAGTGGCGTTCCATTGTTCCTACATTTTGTGACTGTATTCAATTACCGGAATTTTGTATTATCTTCTTACGAAAACCAAATATATGAATAGGCTTCTATTGCTGTCAAAGTGAGAATAAATCTTATTGAAAATTTTCGAACAATGCTCTGCTTTTATCTTCCAGAAAACTAATAAAATTATTCGCAATTAAAATATAATTGAAGATTGCTCCTAAATTATCTTTGAAATTATTTGTCGTTTAAAAAATGTGTTTGTTTGGTGTGCATATGTATAAAACATTTTAACTAAAATACTTATATTTAATTTTGTACAGATACAGTTTTTATATTTTGTAGTTACTTAATATATTTAATAAATTATTCATATATTGCAAAGACATTTATGCTATGTTTTGTAAAGAAAATAAATGTATTATATAATAAAACTGTAACTTTTGAAAGTGTAATATAAGATCCGTCCCGTGGAATTGTAAAAGTAAAAATTATTTCACGAGAAAAAAATCTAGGAACAGCTGGTATAGGTTAAAGTTTCTATGATAATTTCTTGATGATGTAAAAATAATTCCAGTAGGAATATTTATGTTATATAAATAAAACGGATAATATATAATAAAAATATTTCGTCAGTTCCTTAAACTCTTATTTTTGTGGATTTTCCTAATAAGGAAAATAAGATAAAATTTCATTGTTCTAATAATAAAATGAAATGTTTTTATGATAATAATAAAATATAACAACTTTTAGATATAATAGTAATAAAAACTAAATTTAACTGTGTAATAATGTAAAATACTGAATTTTACTGTGTAATAATGTAAAGCACAGAAATTCTCCATAGTATTATTTGCTGCAATATGAATAATTTTCGCCATCGAAATAATGAAATAAAACTACATTCTATTAATAATAGAGAATAGAACAAAACTTTATTTGTGATGATAAATAAATTTAACAAAAGAATTTTAGAAATAAAATTAGAACTTTTTTTTATTTTAACTAGGGGGCTCTGCGCCTGCTCGCTCCCCCCTTCGGGAGGCTTCGGCTCCTACTCGTGGTATTCGCAGAGCTCGCTTCATATCTATCTTTCCTAAAAATTCTACTTCCAAAAATATCTTTTCTATCTCTGCCTATTTTCTGCAGGAGGGAGAAGCAAGGATTTTTCTTAGCCCAGGGAATTCAAAAACTAAATTCCTTGATCATGAGCTTGCTTCGCTAGCTATTTCATGCCAAACTAAAGTTTAAATCGATAAAATGTTTATTTAATGGTGTCACCATCTTATTTCTCTATAAATGTACTAAATTTCATATTTTTGTATGCGATAGTTTTTACGGTACGAGACAGAGACATCGCTAGACGTGCTGACACACAAAAAAAAGTTCACTTCAGAAGTGCATAAGAAGTAAAATATCTCAAAAACTACATCGAAATAAAAGAAAATGGGCCCCGTCCTGCAAAAATTCACCCATGTAGGTACCTGCTTGCAGAAATTCGTGGTCTTGCTATTGTTAGTTTATCCAGGACTCGAACTCGCAGCTCAAATATTTTTCCTTTGAATTTAACATTAAATATTTCTTAAACTACAATACATATCAGAAAACGATTTATTTCAGCGTATTTCCCAACGTTTTTTCTACAAATGTACCAAATTTCATATTTTTATATGTAATATTTTTTTGGTACGAAGCAAAGAATCTCGAGAAACGAGAAATTTGTCAAACGCCGGCGGCTACTTTTTTTTTTTGAATATAGAGAGATAATACCGAAATAAAATAGTTCTTCTCTTTCTTATTATATTTTCGTATTAAGTTCTATTATAATAGTATCAAAATAAAATGATAAAATATCTTTGCGAAATAAATTTTTTAATCAAATTTTATTCTTAATTTTACAAAATGGATATTTTTGATCATTCTGAATTTTGTAGTGTTGATACTCAATACATACTTTTTCTTGATTGCATTTCTGAACCTGCAATAAAAATTGCGTGCCTTCAAATATCTTTCTATTCATATTAACCATATAACTTTATTTTTTATATATGTATTAAAATTTTCAGATTGTGGAAACTATAGAACAACAAATTTTCTTTTATAATACATTGTTTTATACATTATGAAATGAATAGGTTTATAATAACAGTACGATAGTAATATCGGCATATTATATCTATGAAGCTTTTATATAACAAAAAAGAAAACCCTCCTGATATATATATATATATATATATATATATATATATATATATATATATATATATATATATATATATATATATATATATATATATAATAGAAGTTTGAAAATCCAATGAACGAAAAGTAAGAAGATGTAACACGATAAACCTAACTTTTTAAAAACACCCACAGAATAAAATATAATACAGCAAATCATCAATCAAATGGATTAAAAATACAAAACACTAGCTATCAAGTTACAGAAAATCAACCAAATTAAAAGGTATGGAAACAAAAAAAGAAAAACTTAAACTAAATTCAACTATCTAACTGGCGTACAAAACAAATGTAAAAATCAATTAATCCTCAAGCATATGGAAAAAATAAAAAAATTAATATCGAATCAACAAGTCAATGAAAAATATAATACAAAGGTATGGAATCGAAATAAGTATAACAAACGAAATCAAGCACAAACGCCTTACACGTGGACGAGGCTCTAAGCCTAAATCATGAATTGTTAACCTCTACAAAAATCTAATCATGTCCAAGTTTTTTGTAGAAGCAAACTCAAAAATGTATATATATATATATATATATATATATATATATATATATATATATATATATTTCCATATATAGTGCTAATACCTAAATTTCATAAAAATCCTGTTAAATTTAGAACAGTAACTAGTGGTCATAATACTTACTCTACTACTGCGAATAAATCACTTGTAAATTATTTAAATGTAATAAATGATAGCTTACGTTTTTCTAGCAATATAACTACCTTATTCTAAATAATAGTAAAGAATTAAAGAATAAATTAACATCACTTGATAAACAAATTGGATTTCAAACTTTTGATTTTAAAGATCTTTTTAATAATATTAAGATCACTGATCTTTATGTAGTAATTTTAGTTCTATATAATGCTTATACTACTTATCATACTACTCATACTATATTTACCAAATTTCCTAAACTTCTTCACTTTGTTCTTTTCAATAATTATATATTTCAAGGTAATAAATTATACTTACAAGTCTCAGGGGTTCCTAATTTATACCTTTATCATTATAAAATATCTTTTACTTTAACAGATTATAAAATTTACAGATATGTTGATGATCTGATTTGTTTGGTCTTTACAGATAACTGTGTCATAGATATAGATTTCTATACGGATAATTTGGAACTAATTCCTAATGAAACCACTATTAGTAATAACATTAATTTTTTGGACTTAAATCTAATTATTAAACCTACTAATAGGATAGTTACTAATTTATATGATAAAAAAGACTATTTTAACTTTAACATTAATAAAATATTACCTTTTAATCCCTGTAACTCGATTCAATTGTTTAGAAATATTATACTTAATCGACTTTTTAGAATTTATAGATTATCTGATAAAAAATTTCATGCTATGCATATTAATAAACTTAAAATTACTAGCAAATTATATGAATATCCAGCTTATTTAGTATATAGTATAGTTAAAAAGTTTAGAATGGTAGATTATACTTAAATTCTCTCCTTAGTATCTTATTTTAGCCAGACATCCACTTTCTCTTGGATAAGCATTACCATGTATTTACATGTTCTTACTGTTGAATATCACCTTTTATCGTCTTTTCGCATTACTGCTATTTCTTCCTCACGATTGGCAACAGCAGTTCTCAACTTTTTATTTTTTGAGATTGGCAACATTGGTCTCTTTTTTCACGTCTCCAATGGATCAGACGTATGCAGTGTTTTTTCAGGTATTCTTGTTTTCTATTATTTTTCTCTCTTTACGCCTGTTGTCCAAGTTATCAAAGTTTATATATATAATCTATCACTGATATCAGAAACATGCATTTTGTGTTCATTTTCATAGAATACTTGGACTTGATAAAGTGTTTTATCGAAATGAACAATTCATTATTATGCCTATAGGGCTTGTCCACGTGTAAAGCTTTCCTGCTTGGATTTTATTTGATATTATTTTATCGATTCCTTTCCATTGATGTTTTTCGTTTGTCTTCAGCTTGATGACTAGAGGTTTGCATTTTTATTTTCCACTTGATTGATGATTCTCTGTTTGATACTTTTATTTGTAAGGCATTTTGTAATGTTGGGGTTTTTTGAGTTGAAACTTCTCTCTATTCTTTCATTGGAATTTTAAACTCTTATTATATATATATATATATATATATATATATATATATATATATTTATGTATATGCGTGTGTGTATATGTGGTATTCAAAATGCTTAATTCTGTCTGAATTCGTATAGATTTTTTCCACTTTCCCTAACATTATATAAAAGTTTAGTCATGTGGCGGGGTCAAAAAAATAAAATTTGATTATATGTATATATGCATGCGGCGTGTGCATGGATGGAGCTCTCAACGAATGGAATAAGTCGATTGTATTTGCTGTTATTGTAGATTGCAGCCTGGCATCAAAAAAAGAATGGCATTATTTTTAAAATGATGGCGCGATTTTTATATATTGCACATTTTCGAATGAATTTATATAAAAAATGCCCTATGAAATCTAAAATTGCTAAGCGAGTATTTGGTATAAAATTTCACACACACACAGAATCTGTTAAGATCATAGGCTTGCAGCTTCCACGTGCCATTTCCACGAAAAGCGCTTTCTAACACTGTTGCATAGAGACGACAACAAAAATGTCATATTTCACCGCACGTGATATTGATTGAATGTCAATGATGTTTTGATAAGAATTTTGATATAAACGTCGACATAAGCAAAATAATATACATTGCGTAATCTAAACTGATTATAGTATATGAGGTGAAAGTTGTATGTTGTCCATATAAGACCCTTTTGAATTGATTTGGAGATTATGTGCTCGAAAACGTATGAATTAAAATACAATCGTCCTTTTTCTAAACGTGCGAGTTTCATAATACATTATTTCCTTAAATACCAGTTAAATATTAAAAATACTTTATTGATTAAAAATAAAATTATTTGTTCACCGTATAATGCATGTTTGTGTTGTGTTTGTGTGCATTCAAACTCAAGCTAATATAAATTTATAACCATAAAGCATATAATAAAAATATATGGTGTGAGATTCTCCACTTAGTCATTTTGAAGTTATAGAATTAGCAATTTTTTTTGCCATCTGGCTGTTAAGCGTTCAAAAATGGGTACATCTAATAAAAAAAATATATCTTACTTCTAGTCAGGACATCTCATAAAAGAGATGCGTGTGAGCAAACATTAAACGGTTTTAATATTCCTCTAGCATTTAAAAAATTTTAAGTGAATATACCTCAATATCCACCAGAAATTTTACAATAAATCTCCTAATAAATAAGTGGGTAATATTTTACTTGTTGAATACAGTTGAGCTATGAAAATTCCAGGTAACTCTTTAGAGGGTATTGTGCTCAACTGGAAGACTTGGTTTCGATTCCTGGTTCTGGGAGACGGAATTTTCGGGATGAAAATAAGCCTATATTGTTCTATACTCTATAAGACATGTTCCATAGCTCCATTGAATCTTTATATAACTCTCGCATGTTCTGGATACATCATAAGTATGGTCAGAATCTCGAAAAGGGAGGCGGGTAGACCAAATGGGGGAGTGGCTCACACTTCTGAATTTCGTTTTCCAATGAAGACTTTGTGAAGAACTAATGTTATAATGTTACGCCACTGGGTCCCTCATAATGCCCTAGAAACAGTTGTAGCCACCTTATTATCTTACGCCTGCTTTAAAGAAGTACCAGAATTTGAATGTGTAATTGAAAACATTTTATGATTTTTTAATATCGAAAATCGAGCTGAATGTCGAGAATGGCACATGTGTTAACTCTCTGTAGATAGTGTCATTCATCTTTAAATGCATATATGGCAAATTTTATAATTTTATTGCACTTTTATAATGATTTTTAAGATATATATTTTTATAATTCTGATACAAACATACACAGAGAAATATTATTTAATACATGGTTTATTCGTATTAAGGAATATTCCAAACGTGTTGATCAATCAAAATGCATGAAATGTTTAGAGCTTTTCTCTGGTCTCAGTGCCCCGAAAATTAAATAGGCCTCCGATTATTTTCAATCGGAATAATTTTAAACCAATTCTATTCAATTCGCTCAATTTGTAAGACGATCTTCCCACAGAATCACAGACACACTGGCATCATTGGGAAAAGGGTTGATTTGTATTTAGGGATAATAAAGACGTGTAGGTACATCAAAATTGGGAAGTCGGACTTTCGGACACCACGATATTTATCCTTACGTCATAAGCGAAGACAGGAAACTGGAAATTGAAAGAAAAGTTGAACTACTTCTCTATAGGGTCCATATTAGAAAGCCAAATGTAGTATTGTAGGTCATACCCCCCACCCCTTCTCCGAGATCCTAGCTGCACTTTACAGTAATGACAGTAATTTGCATTGTAACGAAGACATATGACCGATAAATAGTCTAAACGTTCGAAAGCATACCCAAAGTTTTCATGTTCATACATTGGTTGACGAAATATCCCATCAACATCATAAATACACTGCTCACAAAAATAAAAATCTTATGTGGGCAGCACATGACTTTCCCTGCAGACTTATATCCACGTTCTCTTTATTTCAATTAAATTTAATTCACTTTTAATTCAATTTTCGTTCTTATTTGGTAACTGGACTTATTTTCAAAGGTGGCGTGGAGAAAATACGAAAAAAAATAATATATCTCAAGAACGGCTAGTCCTAGTGTAATGGGGTTGGTCTTATTCTTTTCTTCGTTAAACATTACGTATTAAATAAGCATTTAATGGATATATTTGAGCATACGTAGCTTTTAGATTTTGACAATTTTTGCGGGCCATTCTGCAAAAAAAAGCAGGTTATTTTTTTCTGAATCGTACCAAAATCTAATCAGCACCAGGGTGACTTATACGTGACTCATCTACTGAATTTTGTGAAATTCGGTCCATTAGTTTTTCAACTAGAGTGGATACAAGCTTTTGCGGGTCATTGCGCAAAAAAAGTCGGGTTCTTTTATCCAGAATCGTACCCAAAACTAATCAGCACCAGACTCGCCCACAAGTGACTTACTTACAAAATTTAGTGAAATGCGGTGTATTAGTTTTTTAGTTAGAGTGGATACAAAATCTGCACAGACAGACAGACACACAGACAGACACACACAGACGTCACGTTAAAAATAGTTTTTTCGTATTCTAGAGATCTCGAAACGTGTAGATCCGTCGAAAACTCGAGTTGCGATTTTCGGTATGATTCCAATACTTTCCCTATACATTACCATGTATTGCAGGGAAAGTAAAAACATAAAGGATATTTAAAAAAAAAAGCAACATTTTGCAAACGTGGTGACATAATGCAATTGGCTAATATTAGCTGCTGTACAGATGTATGCAAATTTTGCCTATTGAAGGAAATATGCATAATTCCCAGACTGTTTTAAAAGCAGCTTTAAAAAGTTGAAAAATATTCAATAAAATCAAAGATAAACTATTATTGTTAAAACATTTTTACTTTCCCTGCAATACATGGTAATGTATAGGAAAAGTATTGGAATCATGTCGAAAATCGCAACTCGAGTTTTCGACGGAACTACACGTTTCGAGACCTCAAGAATACAAAAAAACTATTTTTAGCATGACGTCTGTGTGTGTGTCTGTCTGTCTGTGTGTCTGTGCAATGTATGTATCCACTCTAACTCAAAAACTTATGGACCGAATTTCATAAAATTTGGTAGGTAAGTCACTTGAGTATGATTGTCACCCTGGTGCTGATTAGTTTTTGGTGCGATTCGTGAAAACAGAACCCGTCTTTTTCTGCGAAATGGCCCGTAAAAATTTCATGTATCCTCTCTAGCTGAAATACTAATTGACCAAATTTCACAAAATTTGGTAGATAAGTTACTTGTGGGATACTCTGGTGCTGATTTGATTTTGGTATTATTCGGAAAAGAACAACCTGCCTTTTTTTTCGAAATGGCCCTCAAAAATCGCCAAAATCTAAATAAAAGCTACGTATGTTCAAATATATCAATTATATGCTTGTTTTATACTTAATTTTTGATAAGGAAAAGAATAAGAACAACTCTATTACTCTAGGACTAACCGTTCTCGAGATATTTGAGATTTTTCGCATTTAGTTATGTCGCTTTTGGAAAAATGTCCAATTACCAAATGAAAACAAAAATTGAATTAAAAATGCAAATTTAGTGTTATTTGGTTCAATTAAACTCGATTTAATGAATTATTAAAGAAATAAAGAACATATGAATTTGAGTCTGCAGGGAAAGTCATGTGCTGCCCACAATAGATTTTTTAAATTGTTGACTGTCTCGAAAAAATGTGGGCTACTTTTTTGATAATTTTCCCAGGCATCGTTTTAATCAGTGTCATTATTTAGCAGCCTTAGACTTTTTTTTTTCAGTTGTTTCTGCAATATGCTTAACTTTTTGTGGCCAGGTATGTTTTCCAAATAGACTTTCGGCAAGTATGGTCGGAATCAATCGGAATCCGTCGACATTTATCGGCATCCGGGTTTACAAAGAGCATTTGAATACCTCGGGTCGCAGTTAGAACGAAATGTTACCGAAGAGGCAGTCCTCCTCGGTAAAAAGGGTGTTAGTAAAAAACCGAAATTCCAGTTTTTCGAGTTCCAAAGAGGGTTGTCGGCGTTTCGGCTAAGTTATTTTTTTTCTTCATTTCGTTCGAGAAAGGGAGGGTATGGTCATGTTTTTCGCACTATTTCGAACGAAGCGGCATCAGCTCAAAGAGGTTCTTGAACGTCGGAGTTATTTGTCAGTAGTGCTAAATGACCGCTGGGGAAAAAAAAAAGTTTATAGCAGCAATGGTTTTCAGGGGTGGAATAAATGTTCGGTCATCTCTTATCATCATGCAATCACGTGGTCTAGATTAGGAATAGTACGGCCCGAAGGGGTTTCATGGAAGTATAATGCCACATGTGGAAAATGAGCTTTTACGAAATATCATTTTTGATATCTTGTATTGTTTCTGTTCTGGTGGGTTTTCATCAGTTTTATTTGCGACTAGCGAAGTAATAAAAATAAATGTAAAAATACACTTTTAATTAATTATATCTGAGATGTGAGTCCTCATTCGACTTTATACTACTTTCAAATTCCGTATATTTTACGTACATTTGTATCACAATCATCGAATTCGTATTATAGTATCTCGTCGGTTGCAACCAGCATCAGAGTAAGGAAAATTATATATTTCATATGCCTGTGTTTGCAAGTTAGTTTATTAAACTTTTACCATTTAATTTTATAAAATATCTGAAGGGTTCTTTGTGAATAACAACATAAATACGTTGATAAAATTTTTCAACTGGTCAAAAAAGACGTGATCTTGCTTTTTGCTGATGTCGTTGTTCTATTTTTTGGTCCTAACGAGAAACTCTATCTTTTTTGTTTAAACTTTGAAACCAATCGGTACTTTTTATCAATAGTTTATGCTCTATTATTAACGTAGTGTTTTTTTTTTTTTCATCTAGTTTCAGTTTTATTCTGAAGTTTCCCCTAACTTCACTTGCGCGACATACCGAAAAAATATCTAATATAAAGATATCTCTAAACGTGCTTTTTCGTGAAAATGGTGCATTCAAGTATTCTCCAGAAATTAGCACTTTAATGTATAATTATTATCCAGAAAACAGTATTTTTTATTCAATGGTGGGAGAACGTTAAAGTTTTTTTTTTCTTAAATAAAGGCCGTTAGTTCAATTTCAGCGGAAACAAGATTTTTTTTTAAACAAGATTCAAATATATAATGGTAGTATGAAATGCCTGCAATTTTAGAATACCTGCAATGGTGGAATACCTGCAATGGTAGATCACCTGAAATGGTTGAATACCTTCAATGAGAGAATATCTGCGAATGTAAAACACCTAAAATGGTTGCATACCTTCAATAATAGAATATCTGCAATGGCAGAACACCTGAAATGGTAGAATAATTGGAATATTTGCAAGTTTAGAATACTTGCAGTGGCAGAATGCCTACAAAGTTAGAACACCTGAAATGGTAGAGTACCTTCAATGATAAAATACTTGCAATGGTAGAATAGCTTCAATAGTACCAAGAAAACTTGGTGCGGTCCGCAATTATATGATGTTAGATGGGATTATACGGGATCATTAGATATGATATTTGCTCGAATTATCGTTTGAATTTATCTATTAGGGATTTAAGATTCATTGGGATACAACTATCTTGATCAAAACAACATCAATTTATATTTGCTATAAACTTATTTATTTAACTAATTGGATATTTGCAGTGTAAATTGTTTAAAGCTAAACTCACTCAAATTGTCCTTTCTATCATTGACAAGTCAACAACGCTATTTATTTTCCTAATTCTTTTTCTAATGCCAAATCCAAAGTATAATAATGAATAGACAGCTGTGGATTACTAAATATAGATCATGGGGAGAGGGAGCTCGCACGTTTATAACTCATGGATTTGCGAGCTACTCCGGAACATAAAGCAAAAGCCACCTTTATGACGCTTGCTAATCTCTGCCGTTGAGAACCACCATAATAATAAGCGTTTTATCAACGACATCCCCGACTTATGATATGTATTCAAATCCAGTTATTAGTTTTCGTTTTGTTTGGCTATTGATATATATCGGCCTTTTCAGTTTTTTTACATAGGTTACGTTATTAGTTCTGAGATGAAAATAACAAATTAACATATTACAGTGAAGCCATTTATATTATGTTCCAGCATTTAGCGACAATCGGGATTTAACAAAAATATGATAAGGATTTTTGTCTGGTAGAATCTTAATTCAAGTTTAATTGAATCGACTTTGGCGTGTAGAAACTTGCGCAAAATAAGGATATAGAAAGATAAGTTAAGCTCATCATTACTGAAATATATATTAAAAAAATAGGTATAATTGAAGGAAATGCTAAAGTTAAGGGAAGAAAGATAAAGAAAGAGACTGTACGAAAGTAAATCAGGAAAGGATAATTTGTGTGTAAAACTATGCCGTAAATTATTTTAACTTCTGATTTGTGCTTGAACAAAATTATGGAAGAATGCAGAAAATTTCTTGTTTAGATCTGATCAGATCTATGTATGCTTTTTAATATTTTTTTATTATATGCAGGGCTTTAATGCTTCTGTAGAATGAACATTTTTTTTAACACTATATTTTCTTCTTCTTCTTCTTCTTCTTAAGCACTACAGCCGATTGCCAGCCAAGGCTGTCTCAATCAGTTTCCACCATCTCGACCTATCCGTCGCCACTGTCCTCCATCTATTGACGCCAACATTCCTCAGCCATTTCTCCACATTGTCCAGCCACCTTGTACACGGCCCTTTTTATTATTCCTTCTTAAATTAATATATTTAAAAAAGTCTTACATTCTAAACCATGGAATGACTAAGTGTTGTACATACAACCAAAATCAAATATAGGAAGAACTTTCAATGACATAGAACCATACTCCTACTGCCGTATCCAACATCTTTGGACCGATTTCGATCTTGTTGCAGCTCATCACTACCGAATAGCCGTTTCTGCAGCTATAGCAAGATATCATGTCATACCTCTGTGACATTTAAATAGAAGTCAGTCATACCATGCAAAAAAACAGGGTACTCATTTACTAAACGTCAACCATTCCAAGCACTTAAATTAGAACAACCCTAGACCGCAAGGTCTAGCCAATTTTCAAGTTAGGTTGACTTGATGACTTCATGATTGACTTCTAGGTAGTCAACACATAGGTAGTCACAAAATTGTGGTACTTCCTGACTTTTCAGGCTGCTACTGATAAATAACAATTAAAGTCTAATGAGCTTTAACAAAATTGAAACTAGTCAACCGATACTAGTTGCTGCAGTCACTAGATAATTTCCTGTGCCTGTTGCCCCATAGGGGTATCCTAGAGGGCATTCAAAGGACGCAAATGCACTTTAATTATATCAACTGCATTAGTATGGGGAACATTTTTGGACACATTTTATATATCCAATTTTTGGAGATTTTTAATTTAATTATGTTTTGTATATATTTTGAAAAAAATTAGTTTCAATAACTAGTCCTAGTTTATTCTAAAGTAAATCCGTTTGATGATATTTTATACCCTTTCTGGAGGCGAAGTCTCCAGACTTTTGAAGCGAGTTACGAAGGTTGATGAGAGTAGCGTGCAGGGGCGGAGCCCCCTAGTTATTTAAAAAAAGCATAATTTTTTTATTGAAGGTTTCTTTGGGTTTGTTTAAAAGCTCTTTTCATTATCATTGTGACCATTAATGAAATGCTAATTTCGCCAATTTATGAATATCTAACGAAAGAAGTATTGATGAAGTATTTATTAATTGATAATTACAAACCTATTATTAATTAACCTCCACTATTATCTATAAACTTCTACTATTATTTATTAACTTTGTACTCTTGGTTCGTCACTTTGGATCGCTAAATAAATAGATCATAAAACACCCTTTACAAATTTTATGGTACATCAATGGAAAATGCAGGAATAACATTATTTTAAGCGATAAAGTTCACGATATAGAATATTAAATTTCTAATAATGTGCTAAAGTTTACTTTTTAGGCCTTGGCCTGAACTGGTAGTTAATAGGGGTGGTGCTGTCGTTCATAACACTTTTGTATGAGATTTATCTCCCTTTAAAACTAACATTAGGATTTCAAGAGCAATTAAAATGTCACCGAGCATCATATATTGTTTTTAATGTTTAATGCCCACGAATACGACTAAATAAATAAATAAAAAAAAAAGCATTGACTTTTTTTAAATGACGACATTCATTTTAAAACAGTTGAAGGCAATGTGACATTGATATGTTCTGCATAAACGTTTTGCGAATGCAAATTAATGTTTAAACCGGTTTACGGGTTACGCACGACGGTTGTAAATAGGGTGACAGGCGTAAAAATAAAAACACACGCAGAGATTTTGTCATTGATTTTTGGTTTTATAAATTTTGGTATTTCTTTGTTATTAACTAGTAAAAGAAGTTTCACTGCTCTCAAATTGACAGTTTTGAGTTTGATGACAACACATGCTTGCTTCACTTTAGGGGAATTTGGTCTTCAGTTTATGGTATCATATATATCATTGGATCCTAAATTATAAATTTAATATAAGAAATAGTTTTAATTTATTTATTGCTTTTAAGAAATTGGTTAAATTATAATGTAATTAAATTTAAATGATACCCGAAAGGACGCAATGCCTAACATTTAAGGTACTTGTGTAATTTAAAGACTCGAATATTTATAGCCAAATGAAAAGATGAGCAGCCAATTATGATGAATGCGGCACTTTCAGTACGCGATGTCATACGATATGTGAAGTTTCATGGTTTAAGAAGGCTACTTTTTTCATTACAAAGGCTTGAAAGATAAATAAAATATAAAATATTTTTAATTTAAATTATTGGAAGTAAATAGGAGGGGGAGGGAGTTATAATGTAAATATTAAAAAATAAACAAAAACGTTTTGAAATTTAAGCTACTGAAAAGTAAAGAGAAGTTATTAAGAGAAATTATTCCATTTTCTTTAATTTTACTAATATAATAACTATATTTAATACTTTCTAGAGAAAATACTTTTATTACTCAGTAATTTCAAAGATAAAATAGAAAAAAAATTATAAATTCATTTGTACAGATTCATTTGTACAGATTTGTAATAATAGAATAAATGGCGGCGGTGTTCTTAGAAGATTAAAAATATGAAACATTTAATATTTTGATGAAAAATTCGTTTTTTATAAACCCATATACATTGATGGGGAGGATCCATTGTTAGCATGCTATATCAATTATATAGTCATTTCATTTTTCTAAATAATAAATATATTTCGATTTAAAAGCATTTGTTCAATTTTCTGCACTTTGTATTTTTCATGAAATGCTTATACAACCGAATTCAAATTTAATTTTCAAACAATTATTAAGTGAACTTTGGAAAAAGAACATAAAGGTAAGTTACTTTACTACCAGTAAAAGAATAATATGAAATTATATAAAATTATTCAAATCTAATAACATGTATTTAAAAATTCTGTTACGGATAACATATTTTGTAATAGTAACTGTAATAATAGGTTTTAATCTTTATGAGTTTATTTTCAAGCTGATCTATAATTGTACTAGTGTGGGTTTTGGGTCGGATTTTTGTGTATTTTCTATCATATAAATTGAATATGTGGCATGATTTGTTTTATAAAGTCTCCCAAGAAACTTTTTTGTTCTTGATCGTTTGGCAGCATCTTTATCCCTTGCCATATCAAATTGAATACCTCTTTTTAAATCGAAATATATTTATTATTTCCTAACCTATACTAATCCCCCCCCCCTCTCCAGTCTATCATTCTTCAAAACCATTAAGCTTACATTTTCTCAAGACATTATTTTATTTATTTGCGACATATTTGCAATAAGAGCATTGTACTTTAAATAAACTAATAGTAAAATGTTATGTTTTTGCATATAACTGAAAAAAAAAAAGAATTACCTCTTAGATATAAAATCCTGATCTTGGCAGTGTATGAATTTCCTTACAGATTCAAATTAATTTTAAATTTTGTCGTTATGCATATTAATTTGAGTCTTGTAAAACAAATTTATACATGGAATTGATACATATGGACTTAAATTGAATTTGCAATTTAAAAAAATTTCTTTCCATTCAGTGATTTGGCGAATTTCGAAATAACATCAAGCAGCTAATATTTCCTAAAATTGAAATATTTTGTGAACGGTTTATTCCGGCGTAATAGGAATGATTGTAATCATTTTGTCATGAAAAAAAAAATTATGTATGAAGCTATCATTTAATACATTTTAGCATATTTATTATTTAATTTCAAATATTTTGATTTTCGATTTTCGACTGTTTCGAAAAAAGAGGAGTGTGTTCTATTTTTAAGACTCATACCAAAAAACGTGTTTTCTCGTCAAAATCTTGAATTCAAAATTTTTTTGAAAAACAATTTTTTTCTATAATTTAACATGAGAAACAGAAAATCTGGATATAAACTTGAACCATAATGTAAGTATTTTGCATTTGAAACTCAAATCTAAAAATATAACCCATTTTAGACCATACTTTATCTTTAAGGGCATTTCGAAAACTAGAAAATATCAGCAATCTGGAGAATTTTCTCGCAAAATTCGTGGGCATTCAATCTCTGAGCCAAATTATATGCATTTTTAAAATTCTATTTTCTGCATTCACATCTACACAATATACGCAATATACTACTCAAAACTGGTCCAACTTGCTTGAGAAGTTTTTACAATGATTTTGACACTATTCTATTTTATAGCTAACCAAATTTTATTAATTGCATGTTCGCTCAAAATGTCTTTGCATACGAAATTTCATTACAATCGGATAACTCCTTCTTGGTGCGTCGATTTTTTTGTTATAGAGTATATATAAAAGTTGCCATTCAAATTGGGTCCAAACTGCCTTAGTTGTTCTTGAGGTTACAAAGGGGGCCAACATTTTGACACCCACAAACCAGCAAAAATCCTTTCTGGTGGTGCATTGGAAAAAACACATCTATACGGTGAAAACTCGATGTGCGATTAAACCACGATCACCATACTTTTCTATAGTTACATCAGGCAAAGTTTACTTAATTTACTACTAAAAGCATACCTATCAAGAAAAGTGATATAGAAGTCGCAATAACTGTCACCTTATACTTTCTTTTCTTGTAGTTCTCCCATAGAGGAAATCAATTGCGTCTGTCAATATAAATTATTTTCAAACTTCTCAAAATGTGGTACATTATAACATGCATTTAAAATTCATAATTTAAATGTTCGTGTGATTTAAATCGGACTCAACACAGGCCTTACACTGTCATCTAAATGTCGGAGATATTCGAATAGTTCTACTATCAACATTTATCCAATGAACATTATCCATACTATCATTCATTTCATCTTTTAACACAGAGAGCGTTAAAAATGCTTGTTTGCTTAAATTCGCCGTTTCTAATGTACACTTCCTCCGCACGTATTCCGGCATTCTCTTAATAAAATCGAGACTGACTTTCGTATTAAAAACGGAATTTGAAATCAACGCTCTAACTTTCTCTGAATATTTATTTCGACTACATAAAGTTGGTCTCTCTGCATAAAGCGCACTAATGGAATCTTAATTGCGCTTTACTTTTCACACCACAATCACATTTTAATGGATTGTCATATCATCGTCTTTTGGAAATTCAAAATAGACCTTATATACAGTGTTCCTAGGAAAGACAAGCACTCCAATAACTTTGTAACGAAAGGTCCATGAGTGTACACGTTAGGTCTGACTAAGGCTCCTAAATGTACAGGTTGACGCAGCCGCCATTTTGACTCCAGTCAATTATCGTCTGCCTATGCTATTTCAATGGCGCGCGTACGCTACATGGCCGATATTTAATGACGATATTTGATTTAGCTCTAAAATAGGCAATTCCAAAAAATTGCTTTCAAAAAATTGTACCAATCATTCAAAAAAGTAGTTTAGAATGTTTTGATTTTCTGGAGATTCCGAGGAAAGGATGAGAAAGTATCACTCTTTTCACCATGTACTGCTATGGCTTCAACTGGGAGTAAAGATAGCTGCTGTTGCGCTAGCCGGTATATATAGTAGCCTTAGGTCTGACCATGTCCGATCGAATAAAAGTGATGGAAGCGGCCCTAGCGGAGAATTTAAAAAGTTATGATAACGAACGCTGCAACAAAGCGCGATAGCTGAAAAAAGAACAATTATAAAGATGTAGGTAGAGTATTGATTAATGAGTAGCAATCGACCAAAAAATTGTTACATTTGGTTGATCCAATACGGTTATTAGCGAATTACTGTCATATTCATTAATTCTAAAATAAACAACACTTATATGCACAGGAGTCTAATGTACATTCTGTTCAAAAAGTCTCCCCCAGCAACAATGCACATTTTAATTCGAGAAAGAATATTACTTCATACTCTAACAATCACTGCAAGTCTCACAGTGTTACAGAATATAGCAACCGATGATGGATATGTTTTGCCTTCCATTTACGCGTTTTATATGTTCTTAACGCCGATTCCTACTAATTTGTCTGCATAACAACATTGTAATTGATATTTTTCTTCTACATCGTTTTGTTGACGAGTCCATTTCTTCAATTCTCCGCTGAGGGCGCTGATGCTTTCATTCGATGGGGCATATCATTGAAACATTCATTGAAACATTCATAGTCATGAAACATTCATTTGGCTGAAATATACATTTGGCTGAAACATACAAGTGTATTCCGCATGAATGCGTACATACTCAGAGCTCCAGACACGTACCCAAAATTTATCCTATGAATCTGAAGCTTAGAGTCAGGACTTTACGGATTTCCTACGGAGACTCAGCGGTCGCTTACAGTTGCGGGTTGGTTAAAGGGGCCTTAGTATCCTTTTCCCTATCAAAAATGATTTATATGGGGCACTGACTATATAGGACTTCCAAGGCAGTGAATCTTCTCATGGTCATAGCTAGAGCAGTTCGTCTAGAGATGAGACTTATGTGCGCGGAAAGTTACATGTGTTGAATGTATGTGATTGGGAGCCTTTACACTAGAAAAGGAAGAGGCTTATTGGTGCAAAATGTTTTCTGATTTTCACAGAATACAAACTTTCTTTTTGTAATAATAATAATAATAATAATAATAATAATAAAAATAAATTAAAGCAATTTTCTTACAGTGTATTTAATTTGTCAGCAATAGAAATAAAAATGTTTTGTCGTTTTAGATGTGCATTTCTGCTGTGTCCTGACTTGCAGATGATAGTGCCTAGTTCCTAGAGGTCAAACAGTGATTTCAATGACCGTGATCATATTCATTCAATGATCGCGATAGTACCTGGCTTTATTTCAAAGCTGTACGTGTGAAATCTATAATATGGCAAAACTGTTGTCAAGCAACATGCCTACCCGCTTGATCAACGCCTTCTTTTAAGTTCTATGGCCTCCGTATGTGAAATACAATTAGGATTAAAAAAGAAAATCTTTTGAAATTTTATAAATGTGAGTTACTATATTTATCTTGTTTATTAGTCATTTTATAGCAGTTAAAAATATAAAATGATTGCCCACAAATTCCATATAGAACATTTGGTGTCTGTGAAATGTTGATGCCCAAGGTCGTAGGTACATTCATAAATATGGCACTAGACCCTGTAAGCCTATGCATAAGTCAAGCCCTGGTGATTAGGCTATGTAAGGAGATCGACGATTTCGCGGATCTGCTAATAAATATTTAATAAGTACGCGCATTTCTTTTATGATCGCAAGGTATTGGTTGGAAAAAATGGAGCAAAATCCTTCCATTTATTTCTGTCCAATAGAATGTAGAATTTATTTACCCTCCTCCAGGCCGTACTCTCTTCGCCTTGACGTTATTAGCCCTGACTTGAGCACAGTAATGGGAATTTAATTGCTCTTTACCATTAAATGCCTTCTGAGTGAATGCTAATTGTACGTGACGTGAAGTTTTAGAGCATCATGGGTTCCAATTGCGAAACCGGCACTTAACAGATGAAGGTGAGTCTGTAGCATAAAGAGATTCATTTAGCATTCCAAGGGGATATTTTTATGATGCAAAAGTGTTTCAAAATGCAATTTGAGGAAATTATTTTTTCTTGCAATTCATGAAGTCGGCCGTTTTTTTTTTTACATTTTTACGAGGAATATAACTG
This sequence comes from Amaurobius ferox, assembly GCA_951213105.1. NCBI lineage: Eukaryota > Metazoa > Arthropoda > Arachnida > Araneae > Amaurobiidae > Amaurobius > Amaurobius ferox. The sequence goes on along the minus strand of OX578144.1, from coordinate 69,981,479 downwards.
TGCAATATGATTTTAATACAAGAAAATAGTCTGAGGATAAATTATAAAAAAGCATATTTTGTAAACTAGACTATGACGTGGTTAGAAACTTCAACACAATGTTAAGAATTCGCTGTAAAATATTCTTCCAGATTCCTTTATTTCTTACAAAGAAGAATTCATGTTTTCTGACAGAGGTATTTGCTTTTCAAAGCAAGTAACTTCTTAACGCGATAATTCTTAAACTTGGAATAGAAATATTATTGAAACAATCAATTTCTTTACATGACTTTAGCACGATATTTTCTTGAGCTGCAAACTAGACATGTGAAGATGAATGTTAAAGAAACACGCTGAAATAAACCGTTTATCAATGTGCACTTTAAGAGATATTTAAAGTCAGTGAAAAGAAACGTATTTGAGCTGCGAGTTCACGTCCTAGATAGACTAGCAATAGTATAAGATAACGAATTTTTGCAGGCACGTACCTGCATAGTTGAATTTTTGCAATACAAACCATTTTTGCGACCATTTTATTGCAGGCTTTGCACAAATTTTAGAACTTCGACCCACCCGTGTCGCCACCGTGTCCTGGCTTTCTAATTCATAGATTCTGAGTTTGAATCTTGGATATAAGGGGGGGGGGATTCCTGATTGTACATGCATGCTCACAGTCTAGAATCTACTTCAACCTGCCCTGGTTAGAGTAGAATGAAGTTAATGAAAATAATCATAGTCTATAAAAAAATTACCCAATCTAGTCCTGGTAAGTTATAGCTTGCATGCTGATAATTGCTGTAAGTCATCTAAGCATACATTCTTTTTTTTTTTAACAAGAAAACATTCTTCACGCTACAGGGCGGCAACTTGGATCATATTTTACAGTTTTTGTTAATAATTTTTGATATGCTTCTGCGGTGAATGGTGAATTAATGTATTACAATACACAGAAGGGAAATAGCCAAACAGCGATGTATTGAGTTGCAATGTGATATACCATGGGGAACAAAATATTTGATTAATTACTGTTGCTTATTAAAAATCCCTATAACTCTTTCTGATTAAGAATTAATGGTAATTGCTAAAATAATACTTTTTAACTTTACAGTAATAAATATGTAACGACATCAATGGCATCAATAACAGTAATACTTTCTTATATTGCGTAAAGTTAATTACATTTATATCGCACAAAATTCGTTGTTAAATTGAAACAACTTAATGAGCTTTATTCACATTATGTCACTACGAGCTTTCAATTGTAAACATTACAATGAGTTTTGGCTCTTTAAAAAATGTTGAACAGATAATTTTCAAAAATAAAGTTTGAAGTTAAATATTTTGATGACTCCGAACAAAGCATGGTAAGTTAATTTTGAGTAATTTTTTCCATATACGACAGTTATTGAGCGTATGGAAAATGTGAACACCCGCTGCGTAGTGACAGGTCTGAATAGACCGCATTAAATCATTATTTCAATTACGACAATACTTGATCGGAATAATAACGGTCAATTTACCATTTACAGTCGTAAATATAGTGAGAAAAAAATTGCGTGATAAAGAATTTCCCACACTGTAACATTAACACATAAGAAACGTTTAAAACCGATCTAAGCTTGGAATTTCTTTATAGATGAACAACTTGAGCTTTAAACGCTTGAAATTTCCAGACTTATTAAAATCTACATATTTGACGATAAAGTAGTTTATAGAAAGGTAAAATTATTTAAAAATTTTAAAACTTATTAATTAAAGCGGTATTTATAATTTTTAAGTTTCTATATTTTTCTGCTCGTAAGATAATTTATTTTATGATTTTATTTAAATAATTATTATATCTAATCAAATATATCATCGTGTTTAATTTTGAAATTATGAAATTTTCGATATTTTCATTTTTAGCTCTTTAATTTAGTAAGTGAGCAAAAATATCTGTTTTACCTTAATTAATTTATTTTTTAACAATATAAACAAACAATTGAGCCCTTGAAATGTTTATATACCATTCTTCTTCTCAGAGTATTTTAGGAGATTTTATTAATTTATTCACGGAATATAATGTGCGAAAGAACATAAAGTGTCTTTAGAGATAAACGAGGTTAAAGCTAACCTCGAGGTTAAACCTTAGTTGTAATGCTTCATTTTTTTAAATAAAATATTTAACTTATTGGTTTAATGTTTCATGACAAAATTAAAGTACGATAAAGTAATTGCTATCAATCTTTCTAGAAATTTTTACCCTAGAAAATGGAGTTAAAATTAGAAAAAAAAATGTTTTCAAAATTTTAAAGATGTTTAGTGTCCCTATTTTCTGACTCTGGGTACAATAGTAATGCTAAGCCATTAATATATATTAATTTATTGCATGTTTTACATCTTTAAAATCATGTTTTACATATTTAAAATCATATTTTACATATTTAAAATCATGGTTTTACATATTTAAAATAATCATGTTTTACATATCTAAAATAATCATGTTTTACATATTTAAAAACATGCTTTACATATTTCTATGAAACCCGCATATAGTCAAGTTTATTATGAACTTTTATAAAAATTTATTCAGCCCTGACAAAACTCAAACTTTGAGCACACTTGGTAATTTTTTTTTTTTCAACACTTCCTCCATTTCTTGCTTTCGCACCATCAACGTCGCGCTAAACACATTTACGACTTGAGAAATCATAATAAATAATTCCATATAAATAAATAAAAAAAAAAACGGGAAAAGAAATAATATTACACAGAAAAAACCTTGAGTTTAAGCCCCATTTAACGGGAGGTTTTCGCGGGGACACTCGGCTTTGGGAAATCATTAATCACGACCATAACTGCATTAAGTTGACACCATTACCGGTAATTCCATTGCTTTCTTTTCGTGTTTTTGTGGATGTTTTTTGTTGTTTTTTTATATCCATAAAGGAGTGACGGCGGGATTCCGATGGTGTGGGTGGTGGAATACTTTTTCCGAACGTTGTGCTGTTGACTTCTCGACGAGGACAACGCCCGCCGTTCGCACGCGTCGAAGAACATTCGGAGTTATAGTACGGATCCGATTGTTCTATTGGAAAACAATCTACAGTTCTCACGAGGGTTCTTTAGAGTTTTCCGTTGATACCTTAAAAAAAAGCACAGTTTTGCAAGAAATAAGAAATGGATACAATTCAGCAAAAAAAAAAAAAAAAAAAAGATATCAAAGAAATTATCGTAAAAATATTCGATTTTATTTTATTTGCATTTCATTTAAAAAGTATATATATTGCATAATAGTTTGGTTTAAGAATATTGTAGAGCATTAGATTTATTTTATTTTTTTCTAAAAATCAATTGGATGGGATCAGGAATCGAATGTAGACAAAATTGTTCGGGCATTAATGTACAGTATTAGATATCTTAGTTAGGTCTACTGGATTTCAAAGTATGAAAGGAGTTTGGCCATGTCTATCCTCGCGACCTTAGCCATGCTTATCCCTTCCCCAATTATCACACACGCAAATGTCTAATATTATTCATAAACGATGCGTATGCTTTTTGTATAATTTTTACTTTAATTAACCGTTAGTAATCCTATTTTTACAATGCACATTTCTTAATCTCTATTTTGTTTTTCCAGAAATATTTACTCGGATGGCAACATTCAAATTTAGATAATCATATAGCAGTAGTGGACTGTTGGTGACCAGCAGGTTCCGTACATGACGAATTAATGCTCGGAGTTGGTCAGTTAAAATGTAATTAAATAAAAATATGTTTATTCCAGCAATGTTTATGTAAAATCATTTGGAAAAAATTGCGTCATAATCGACCATTGAACTGGGGAACTATAATAATACTAAAATAGCGCTTCGGCATACGATAATTAGCTGAATATTTCAGAAATGAGGCTGGAATTTTCACGAACGCCTGTAGTTGCGGCTTTTCTGATAGTTTGCCGAAATTATCAACAAAGTAGCTGAAAAAAAAAATGAACAATGGTTGCAGAATGTTTTACAGTGTATTATAGTTATATGAAATATTATAAAATATGTATGTAACATTTATTAACCAAGCAGAAAAGTAATATATTTACTCTTACCATTGTACAAATACTAAAGTGTATTTGAAATGTAAAGCTGCAGTTCTCTGATTTATTAGAAATTTCAGTTTTTTAGAGTTATATGTTTATTTTATGATATCAAAAATCTTATAATAAATGATAAATCGGAATCGAATGATATTATAGCGTGAATCATGCGCGTACTATAATCTTGGGAATGGAAAGGAGTTTGACGATCGAAGGGGGAGTTATAGTACAGGATTTTGTTTTTCAAAATGCTATGAATAAGTAATATAATTATTCAATTAATGGAGGTATTTGACCATCAAACCTCCGTTGCCTAAGGCAGGTTCTTTTTAAACGTGTAGTAGCGCACAAAATGTGCAGTACGAAACTTAGATTTGTGCAGTGTCGAAAGCCCAGACCGTCCGACACGGCCTGGGACATGAGCAGCAATTTGGACGGCCGGGGATTTGTGCAGTGTTGTTGTTGTTGAGACCCAGACCGTCCGACCTACCAGAAGGGGATTTGTGCAGTGTGAAAAAGCGTTTTCTTGTTAAATATTTTTCAGTCTTACAGTTGAAGTTTAACGAATATATTTTTACATGATGATTAAGTAAACCTTCTAAGAAGTCCTTCTAAGAAGGCGACCAATTAGACATTTCTGCAATAGGTCCTATATTTAATGGCCGAGTTATCAAAGAAAAAGGTGACAACCCCCTTCCCCTCCCGAGATTCAAATTTAGGTAATTTTATAATATTAAGAAAGTAGCCATATTTTTGAACTTTGAAATTTTTTAAGGTGAGACACACGCTTGTCCCCCTATACCTCTCCTTCCTTAATGCAATTTATATGCTGCTAATGGACTTGCCTGCGCAGTAAGAAAGTTTCCTTTTAAAAACTCTAACCTCTGTGTGTAGAATAAGATCCCTTTCCAAGGGAATCGTCTAAACCAGTGCTTTTCAAAGTGTGTTTGTTCCACGGTTCCACGGAACTTTTGGGATTCCATGACAGCATTCCAGGGGTTTCGTGACTTGATAATTTCGTGTAATTTTTCTTAAATATTGACAAAAAACGCGCAAAATTTGAGTGTATAATTTTGACCAATGAACTTTCTCTCTTCGGGGGCCCGCCATCAAATGAATTTTTCAAAAAAAAAAAAAAAAAAAAAAAAAAATTTGTAAAACACTGGTCTAAACTGATGGATTTCAGAAGTCAAAACACATGCAATGTACTCTTGATGCGTCAGCATATGAAATATGCTTTTAGGCGCCGTATTAGAATCGGCGCTCCTATAAAGGAAAGCATCATTTTCGGAAAACACAAAGTTTACGCTCCACAAATTAAACAAAGGAAAATATAAAGGAAGGGGATTTAAGGAAAATACAAAGAAAAAGTTTACACTCCCAATATTTATTTTACGTTAAAATTAACTTGGACTTTTAAGAAATTGCTAGCTTGGTAAACTATACAGGTCCCCTTAAGACATCACTTAAAATCTGTTACAAACATGATAAATTAAAACCACAGCACACTGCTGCCAATCTGATTTGAGCAAGTGAGATCGCAATTATTGTCGGTTCTGAAAAAGAAGGCTGTTTTTGTCCTTTGAAACCGATAGACCAATTTTTCTTGTATATTTACGCTGTATTTAAGAATTATCGCCCATTTCAAATAGAAAGAATGGCTACAGTTTTAGTAGTTCAATGGATAGAATGTCGACTACAGATCTCCCTCTCTCACTCTCTCTCTCTCTCTCTCTCTCTCTCTCTCTCTATATATATATATATATATATATATATATATATATATATATATATATATATAAATAAAAATTGAAAGATTTTAATCGAAAATTATGCATAAATTACTGTATGTACAAAAAAACCCATCTCTAGCATATCTGTTACAAATGAGTAACTATAGACCAAGACTAAGGATAAAGATAGAAGGTGACATATCACTACAATGGAAAGGGGGTGAGAAGAATATTAGGATACAAAATATTATATATATATATATATATATATATATATATATATATATATATATATATATATATATATATATATATATATAAACTCCTACCCTCTTTTCCCAACAACCAACTTCTCGGAAGGACTTACGGACCCACATGGTTAATGTGATCGTAATCCGTGTGTGAACACGGTGACAGTTTGGGCAGAGGCGAGAATCAAACTCGAACCATCCTAGTGCAATTCTCGCTAGCTAACTACTGGGCTGTCGCTCCCCTGAGAACCGTATTCTGAAAAATTATATCGGAGTACTATATTCTTGGTATCACCGGGTTTTGAAGAATTAAGGAATGTGAGTTATTAACAAACCGAGGGACGCAGCTAGTATAATTTTCATAACTCACGTATAAACAAAAATAGTGAACTATAAGCTTATCGCAGATTCTAGTGTCCTATTTTAATATTTCCACTTTTTTATACGGAGAAACATGTATGTGAGTCGAGTATCCCTAATCGTTTGCTGGCAATCCGCATACACCTAGAAAACTCGGCAGCATCAACCATAGAAAAAGTAAAATTCTACTTAGCGAAACGTCCTAGAAAAATCCATATTGTTGTCAAATCAGTCTTGTGAAAAACGGACCAGGGGTTAAAGATCCGTCTTCATCTGGGCCGGTCGACCTTGTTTTTCTCATTATCGCTAGCGAAGAAGGCAGGGTGGATGGGTAGTTGGAGTATGGGACTCGAGGTGTGAATACTAATAGGTTGAGTATGGACTCATTGAGCATGCCAAATAATTCGCCAAGAGTAGTTATTGTTTGGGAGGGTGTTGGCTAATTGTGAAGTGAGAGATTGTTTTGGTTTTGGATTCAGAACGGGCGGGCAAGTTGTAACTTTTTTGGGGTGAAATACGGAATATAATCGGGACGTAAGGGTGTGTAGAAGACCCAGACCGTCCGACTCGTCCTAGGACATGAGCAGCTGTTTGGACGGCCGGTGGAAATGTGTGTTGAAGACCCAGACCACACGACTGACCCAGAGGTTTACAGCAACTTAATGTGTAGCAAATCCGGGGTGGAAATGTGTGTGTGTAAAAACTGACACATATTGTTAGTTAAATTATTTCAACAGTGGGTATTAATTTTTTTTATTTCAGTTTGAAAACCTGTCCAACTGTCCTACTGAAATGCTTCCAATTAAAATTTAAATTAGTGATTTTCCATATCTGAGTTTCATTAGTGATAGCGTTTGAATAAACGACTGTAGAACGCTGAAAAGTGTTGAACGGTATAGTCACACATTTGCATTATTACCGAAAAGTATTTAAATGTGAGGTTGGTGCTCAAATACAACGACAGCATGAATTTCGAAAACGCAATCAAATAAAGGAAATATATGAGAATTTAGATTGATATATTTATATCATTGAGAATGAGTTGTAAGTGATAAAATGTGGTACATTTTCTAGTAATTGCAACTTGAAATGATTAAAAAATACTTTTATCTAGCTTTATTATTTTATATTTTTATGCATTGAGTCCACACTCTTTTTCCAAAGCATTGGTTTGATTTTGAAAAACAACAACAAAGTAACATTTGTTTCAACCTTATTATTTTATATTTTTATGCAGCGTTTTAATAGTTTGTATGTCCACCCCCTTTTTTCAAGGAATATTGTATATTTGATGAATATATTTATTAAGTTAAAGTGATTATCGGAAATTTCTATTAAGATATTTGTAAAATTGTTGCATTATTATTGCTAGTTTATTTTAAGTTAAAGTTCTAAATTTTAAATTAAAGTTTCTGAGTTAAAATTAAAAGTTTTCTTTCACGTTAAAATGTATCTGTATTGACTGTTCTGATACAAAGTCTATGAACACATTATACATGCTGTAATAACAGAAATTACTAAAATGTCGAAAGTATTAATTAAAGTTATTCCTCTAACATTCTTTGTAATACAAAAATAAGGGGGGGGGGCTTTGTTCACTGTTCGCTATGCACACCAACCCCGATTTTGCTATGCACGCACTAATATTTCAAAACCAACAAACGTATTTGATTAATAAAGTACAGTTGAAGATATCTTGTTAATACTATATATAAGTCACATAAAAAGTGCCTTCGAAAAGCCTCGTGATGTACTAATTCATTATAAAATATATAATAATAATAATAATAAAATTGCATAATAATAGAAATTTAAATCAGGTGGTAAACAAAGTTGGAGAGAACGGATGGCACAGTATTCTAAACATAATTTAAAATTTAAAAATTTTTGATGTAAAAAACATTTTACACGATTTTCTCAACGGTTACGACTGTAGATTGTTTTTTTCTTTTTATTTATTTACAATAGAGATTCCAAATAAAATAAATACATTTCCCAATAATAATATTTTAAATTCTGCTTTCTTCTTTCTGGTAAAATAAATGCAATACAAAATGAACATTTCCCTCTCCCCCACCCCCCACCCCCCCCCAAAAAAAAATCGTTTCTAAGCAATAAATACATCACAAAAGTATTCTGTTTATGCTAAAAAAATCGGACTTCTCCGGTCTTTGATCGATGCCACTATATGATGAACATATGTATTAAAATATGACTAATTTTGTTTTCGAAATAAAATTTGACGGAAACACGAAATATAAAGCCACAATATGTTTCATTCTACAAATCAATAACTATCTATCGAAATATTTCGATTTCTTAAATATTTACCTCAATAAAAAATTTCTAGTATTTCGCACTTTAAATGAGACTACAAATCCTGCACACGCTTTTGATCACTGCAATCATTAATTATTATTTCAGAAAAAAAATTGCATCAATTTATACCAGAAATTGTTCAAAAGTAAAATATTGAAATAAAAAATATGTCTCATACATTTTTCTAATATTAGATATTCTGGTAGTCTTCCGTCAAATTCATCTTCCCAAAACTTCTATCTGTGAAAAAGAACAAGGTGTCTGAAATCAACCACTACGAACACCTGCGAAACATTTAGGGAGCTGCTGATTTTCCTAGCTGGAAGTGAGAACGTAGCAGCTGGCGATCCAGGCTTCTGTCCTGCTGCTCATTAGACTGAACAAACGAAATAAAAAAAAAATAGAGTGAGAAATTATAGCTTATGTCTTCTCCTAATGAAGCCGCTGGAGGTTTTTACCGTTGGATTCCAATTTATGCGTGGGCAACTTCATTAAGAACAAACATCATACAACTGACTTGAACAGATCTCTTCTGAAGATGGACGGATTGTCAGTTACGCTTCAACCAGAATAACAGTTTAGAATAGTGATGATCTTGATGACTTGCTCGGAATAAAAATATATTGGGATCGGTGGAATAAATGCCTATAGGTTGATTACAAGGGGTTGGTGCAAAGGCATTCATTAACATTTTGTTGCAAAATATAAAGATTTAGCATTTAAATTCCATTGAACTTCAATTCCTAAATATTTGTAGTAATTTTATTTATTTATTTTTGTGGTAGTAATTTTGTGTAGTAATTTTATATATTTATTTATATTTATTTTGGAATAACATTTATTACACACACACACAGACAGACATCACTTCAAAAATGTTTGATTCGTGATCAGAGATGCTTGAAACGTGCTCTCCCGTCGAAAACTCGAATTCGAGTTTTCGACCTCGTCACAGTACTTTCCTTATACATCATGTATATAAGGAAAGTAATAAATAAAATAAACAAAGCTTTTATTAACCACATTATTTAAAACAAGACTTAAATACAATCCCCGACACAGCTGCACACACACACACACATACATACATACATACATACATACATGCATATGAATATCGTTTTATACATTTCTTCACATCTCAACTCGAATGTATTAGGGAAGCACAAAAAGCATTTTCATTCGCGTCCCAGTGGCACTGAAAAGAAGTTTTAGAAATCGAGGATCGTGTAAAATAAAAACAAACTCAGCGGTAGCGGTTCCAAGTGAGCTGGCGACGCCTCCTACAGAGAAGATGAGAGAACGCCTTATAAAATATTAAATTTCAATTCCCTCCTCAGACACTGCGACCGTACCTGGAACATTATTATTTACATTACCATGCCTCCTCTTCTTACTCGCTTTTCAATTCCCTATTCCGAAAATCCATTTTCTCTCGGAGAATCTCGCACACACTGCTCCGAAATATTTATGGCCTGATATAATAATAATAAATAATAATGATAATAATATAAAAGATCGATTTACATGGCGCTAATCTTTCTATCCTCGATATGAATCGCAAGAGGATGGGGGAGGGAGTTTAAATCTGTGTGCGAGGGAGGGGGTAAACGGAGAATATTATTCAGATTTTGGGGGATCGAAAATTGTTCGTAAAATGAGAATTTCTGAGTGAAAGGAATAAGGTGTTGATGGGGTAAATCCTCTTTACCCGACATGCTCTTTAAATTCGAGTGCGGGGAAGTAGGGATGGGATTTTCGGTTCGGAGAGGTTTTACTTATTTTGCGAAATTGGCAAATTTTCGTCTGCCACAATTAAATAGCATTCAGAAGAATTGATCTCGGTCTTGAATTGAACGTGAACGAATACGAATGCCACGTTATCGTCTGCCATAGATAAAGAACTAAATTTAAATGGGAATTTTTTTTTTTAAATATTCTTTCTTTATTTTTTTCGGAATTTCACGCGAGCTTTCTAGTTACATTTCTTTTATCTTATTAACAAAGGAATTTTGAAAGAGAAGAAAAAGTTTTAAAATACCTTTTAATAAGAATGAATGAAGAAAAATTTAATGGAAAATAAAATGTTTATTTTTTATGATGTGATTTAAAATTAGAATCACGGGGAGAGGAAAAAATTAAATTGAAGTGCATTTTTTTTTTAATATACTCGAGCCTCTGAAGTATTTCAGCAATTTTCCATTTCTTACGGTTTTTAAAATGTTTTTTCCCCTGTAATGTGATGCTACTTTTAAGAGAAATAATTTATTTCCTGTATCACAGAAAGAGGGACGAAAAATAACTGCGTTAAGATGTTTTTGTTAAAAATGTGATAAATGTGAGAAAATTTTTAGAAGAAAAAGTCTAATGTAAATAGAATATAAAATTTAAATATATTTTTAAAGAAAGTATTTCACACTAATCATATAAATATCTGTACGTATCTTTTTATATTTGTAAAATATCCGCTATCCCTGGAAAATATAATACGCTTCTTTTCATGATTTTTTTTCTTTAATTTAATTTTCCATTTGATCAATGTTTATCCTTTCCATTTCATTTAAAAACATTTTTAATTTCTTATTTCCTAAACCTTATTTTTGATTTATAGTCTTGTATTTGAAAGGAAGAAATCAGTTTGAATATAGATTAATTAAATTTCTTTGTTCATGAAGCATTTTAGAAATGAATGTTGTGAATAAATAAAGTGCACCTGCGGCTGAATGGATAGAATTCATTAGTATACAACGTACGTAATAGGGTTATGAAAATACACGGATTTACTGCAGTGAGGCAAATTTACTCACTGTATGTTCTGTATGTTCCGGTATGTTACGGTTAATGTATGGTTCGTATGTTACGGTTAATGTATAGCTCGTATGTTACGGTTAACGTATAGTTCGTATGTTCGATTAATATTCGTATGTATTAAAATGAACAAGGAAAAATTTAAACTCTCTAACTCAGATAAATTTGACTGAAAACATATAAGTTACTTTAAATCAACCCAATTCAATAAGAAATGTGATTCAACTAAAAAATATCAAAACACTTTAACTTAACCTAATTTAACTGAAACATATTGAAATATTCTATATGAACTATAAATAGAGACACTTTAACCCAGTTAATCTATTAAAAATAATTTATTATAAAATATCTAATATAAAAAATAATCTGTTATAAAAATATATTATAAAAAATCATATTTAAAATTATTGAAATACTCTAACGCAACTAGAAATATTGAATCATTCTTAATCTTATTAACTCGGAAATATTGAAACCCTAACTCATGCTAACTCGGCAACAAAACACTTTACTTCAACCTATAGCTAAACGAAAAACATTGAAGCACCCTAACTCCACCTAACTCAATTAAAATGTTGAAATACTGTAACTTTACCAAATTCAACAAAAACATTGAAACACTCTAACTCAGCCTAATCCAATTCAAAATATTTAAACACTAACTCATCCTAATTCAAAGAAATATTATGCATTATAACTTAACCTGACTCAAATAAATATTAAACGCTTTAACACAACCTAACTCAACGAAATCAATATTGAAACACTATAATTCAACCTACTTCAATTAAAACACATTAATCTCGTTATGAGAAATAAAACCAAGATCAAGTTTTATGTAATTAAACAAAGTGTAACTAATTATGCTAGGATTTTAATTATCTAAAACTATTCAAAAATGTCTAACAAAATACATTTATGAATCACCAAAGTGCTCAATAAACAAAAATTGTCCAAAAATGCAACTTTATTTAACTATTTATTTTTCGCGTTGCGCTAAAACGGTTTACAATATTAAAAGAAAAATGAAGATACATATAAAATAAAATATTATAAAAAAACCCTTCTAAGTTACATGGTTTTAATAGAATGCACTAAAGAGTAAAAAATAAAATTAACTATCATAACATGCTTGGTCATATATGACTAAAAATAAAACCGTGTAGTGCCCATAAATAAATTGTATTTGGAAATTAGCAGAATTTAAAGGAACAATAGAGGCGATAACATAGAAATGACATATATAAGAATGATTACATTCAATTAATTTAATTTTTTTTACAATTTTGATTTCAAAATCCGCCATTCTTATATACAAGTATATCATTTCTGTGTTATCACTTATATTGTTCCTTAAAATTATGTTTATGTACAAATGCAGTTCTTTTATAGATGCCGCAAGATTTTATTTTTAATCATATATGACCAAGAATATTGTGATAGTTAAAAATTATTTTTTACTTTTTAGTGCATTTTATTAAAACTGTGTAAATTAAAAAGGTTTTATAATATTTTATTTTATAATTTTTAGTCTTTTGCAAATTTGTGATACATTTTCCATCAGATATCCAACTAGACCTTTTTTGTGTATACATATATAAGAATGATTACATTCAATTAATTTAATTTTTTTTACAATTTTCATTTCGAAATTCGCCACTCTTATATATGTTACCGGCAATGTATGAAAGCTGGCATTCAATAAAATACCTAGGCATTATATAGAATACCGAAAACTGGTCGGCAATCTATGAAATGATTAAAATTTCACGGATTTCCTAGGCATTCAATAGAATGCCAAATGACAAACCGGCAAAGTATGAAATACATCTCTAATCATTCCTTTTTTCATACTTTGCCTAAATAGCATTTTTCATTCTCTAGGATGCCTAGGTATTATATACAATTCCTAGGGAAAGTATATAATAATTCTCATATTTCATACTTTGCCTAAAAAAGGTCGGTATTTTATAAAATGCCTAGATATTCTATAGAATGCTCTATAAAATGCCTAGGTATTTTATAGAATGCTCTATAAAATGCCTAGGTATTCTGTAGAATGCTCTATAAAATGCCTAGGTATTCTATAGAATGCTCTATAAAATGCCTAGGTATTCTATAGAATGCCGGCATTTCATACATTGCCGGTAACATAACCGGCAATGTATGAAAGCCGGCATTCTATAGAATACCTAGGCATTTTATAGAATACCGAAAACTGGTCGGCAATCTATTAAACGATTAAAATTTCACAGATTTCCTGGGCATTCTATAGAATGTCAAATGACAAACCGGCAAAGTATGAAATACATCTCCAATTCATTCCATTTTCCATACTTTGCCTAAATAGCATTTGTCATTCTATAGAATGCCTAGGTATTATATACAATGCCTAGGGAAAGTATATAATAATTCTTATATTTCATACTTTGCCTAAAAACGGCCGGTATTCTATAAAATGCATAGGTATTCTATAGAATGCCGGTATTTCATACATTCCATTTTCCATACTTTGCCTAAATAGCATTTGTCATTCTATAGAATGCCTAGGTATTATATACAATGCCTAGGGAAAGTATATAATAATTCTTATATTTCATACTTTGCCTAAAAACGGCCGGTATTCTATAAAATGCATAGGTATTCTATAGAATGCCGGTATTTCATACATTGCTGGTAACATATACAAGTATATCATTTCTATGTTATCACTTCTATTGTGCCTTAAAATTATGTTAATATACAAATGCAATTCTTTTATAGGTGCCCCAAGATTTTATTTTGAATCGTATATGACCAAGAATGTTGTGATAGTTAAAAATTATTTTTTACTTTTTAGTGCATTTTACTAAAATAGCGTAAATTAAAAAGTTTTTTATAATATTTTATTTTATAATTTTTAGTCTTTTGCAAATTTGTGATACATTTTCATCAGATATCCAACCAGACCTTTTTTGTGATAAATTTATAGAGGTTCTTTATATATAAAAACATTAGTTCATAACTCGTCATGAGCAGTATCACGTAATAAAAGTTTTCTTTTTTATATATATATAGAAGCGAAGCTTCATATTGAACTCATTTTTAACTATCTTACAGCAGTGAAATTATATTATACTATATACAAAAGCAAAGCTTAATATATTGCATTTTTTTCAACTTACAACAGTGGAATTTTTGCGGACCATTCTGGGCATGAATCTGAAAGGGAGGTGGGGAATCAACTCAAATATAATGTAATATTATAATGTCATCGCATATACGTATGTGTGTAAAATGTCAAAAAAATGGACTCTATAGAAGTGGACCTAAAATTGATTTCAAAATGCGACCCAAACAAAGAAACAAACAAACAGACAAATAAACAAACAAACGGAGAAATTAAACAAATTAAAACAGTGTAAAAATAAAAAATATGATAAAATTTCGTGATCATTATTGTGCCAAACTGAAATGCTTTTTTTACATTCGGCCTATGTTTATTTCTTAGTTCACATTAGTTTTATATCCTGTTCTAACTATAATTTTGCAAATTATATTTTACGCGTGTTAATCAGATTTTTTGGCACCATTTTTGACCTTATTTTGCAATTTCAAGTTTTGTTTGAAATTTATTTTGTTTTCATATTTTTGTTTTTAAAAATTTTTAATACTCGAAATTTTATACATGTTAATTGAGATGATTATACACAAAGTTTCAGGAAACGTATAAATATGTCTTGATCCGTAATTTTTAGAATAAAACATTTATTTTCTATTACATAGGTAAAAATTACTCAACGACATGGAGAAAATCTATAAAATAGAAATAACAGCATTAACTATATTCATAATAGTATACGAAATCTCTTTGTTATGGAAATGCAAAATATGAAAACAAATGATTAAATAAATGAGTAAAATACTTGAAATGAGCGGACAGAACCTAAAAATGCTTTAGATGAAAGATGCCCATATAGAAGCATCTGAAGCAGATTTGTTTTGTTTCAGATGCCCACTTTTACATATACTTGGTTAAGGTTTTAATAAAAAAAGAAAAAAATTGCAAAGTTGATCACAATTTTTTAACATGAAATTCATAGCTCTAATAATGAGTATGAAATGCACATATATGTTGCCATATAACAAAGTTGATCACAATTTTTTGGCGAAATATAAAATCATATGACACAATACAATATTTGCATTTTACCAATGTGTTACAATAATGGCGTTTTTAGATTTTAGGTTAATTTTCGTATTTTAAACAATCGTAGAACTAGATTTCGTAGAAAATACTAAACATTTTCAGAGGTCAATAAGGAAGTTTTATTCCATATTTTGCTGCAAAGTTGATAAATTATTTAACTGTTTCACAGGTTTTGGTCATTTGAGTGAGACACGTTCTGATGACCTTGGATAACATGATTTTCAGTTGAAAGTGTGAGACACTGTCATCTGAAGTACTTTCAAAAGGTGTCGCACACTCTCGTGTGAGACAATGGAAAATATCTCAAACTCAATCTTCAGTTGAAAGTATTTCACACTGTCTCACTCTTTCCAGTGTGAGACAGTGTAAAGTGTCTCAAACTGGATCTTCAGTTGAAAGTGTCTCACACCACTCTCTCCAGTTTGAGACAGTGTAAAGTGTCTCAAATTGATCTTCATTTGAAAGGGTGTCAGGCTGTCTCACTCTCTCCAATGTAAGACAGTCTAAAGTGTCTCAAACTGGATCTTCAGTTGAAAGTTCCCCACATTTTCAACGAATCTCACACTGTTGCACACTAGAGTGCAAGACAATGGAAAGTGTGGAAAGTGTTTCAAACTCGATCTTCAATTGAAAGTGTCTCACATTTTCAGAAAGTGCCTCAAACTGTCTCGCACTCTTCAGTGTGATACAGTGCGGATTGCGTGTGACAAACTGGATCTTCAGTTGAAAGTGTCCCACACTGTCTCACTTTCTCCAGTGTGAGACAGTGTAATGTGTTTCAAACTGGATCTTCAGTTGAATGTGTCACACTGTTTCACTCTCTCCATTGTGGGACAGTGTAACGTGTCTCAAACAGGATC
Organism: Amaurobius ferox; assembly: GCA_951213105.1. Taxonomy (NCBI): domain Eukaryota; kingdom Metazoa; phylum Arthropoda; class Arachnida; order Araneae; family Amaurobiidae; genus Amaurobius; species Amaurobius ferox. The sequence goes on along the minus strand of OX578144.1, from coordinate 69,964,908 downwards.
TTCAGTTGAAAGTGTCTTCAAGTGAAAGTGTGAGACTCTGTCAGTTGAATTTCCTTATACAAATATTTAACCAATTGCTATGTTTAAACATCCAACTCTTCTCACTGAAACCAATAGTTATGTTATTGCAATAAGCAGTTTAACTATAAGCTGAATACGATATAGGCTTTAATCGACGTTACTGAAGACACACTCTTTGGAAAAATGCATTGTCTCTTCTAAATATTTTGTACGGATTTGAAAATAATTTATGTTTTAACTAACATTTCATACATTCTTCGTATTAATTAATTTTCATAGATTTCTCGTAACTTAATGTTAAATCAAGTAAATTTATTTTTTAAATGGAAATTATCCATTTCTGAAAATATTTCAGAATAAAAATAATAATCAATTTAAAAAAAAAACAGTTATAACTGTTTTATGATTTGTAAAAGTGTCGAAATATTCATATAGAGTGATGCATTTTTATCCTATTCTTTTAATTTCAGATTCACAATGAAAAATTATAGGTTTTCAGGAAAAATTTTAGGTTCACAGGAAAAATCCCCGGTTAATTCCAGATTCACGTTGAACATTTGTTGATGTCCAAATAAAGGAAAATTCAATTTTGTTGACAAGTTTAATCACTAAAACTGTTTTCAAACTAAAATAAGCTTCTGCATTGTAGCAGTCACTGCAATTTTAAAATATATAAAATGATTTGTGCTTTAAAATATATAAAATGATTTATGCCTTAAAATATTAAGATATTGAAAAATATTTGCACATTGAAATCGAAGTAGTACTATATAAATATCTAAAATTTTTGAAATTATTCTATAACAGAAGAAATTATTTATCATCTTTTCACCAACTTTACACCAAATTTACACCGAGACAATTACGAGAATATTTTTTACTTTTTGCTATGAGGAATTTTATTCGCACCTCGACAATCTTCTTGCATAGAACTAACTCATGGTAAAAAATGAAGAATATCACTATCGATGAAGAAGTAGTGAAAAAATGGTCAAGTGATAACTGTCTTGCTTTGTTGTATCGCCGTGTAATGGAGCAAAAATCTCTTTTAAATAATTGATAATGCAATTATTAAAAAGAATTATATTTAGAATACCTACATATATTTGACAATATTTATAGAGTGATACATTAAAAATTATTTAAAGTTTCTATTTTCTAAAATGTTTTGAAAGGTAGAACATTTAAAAAAAATAAATACTTCAATGTTTAAAATTTTTATTTAAATAAAAATATAAGAACATTAGAGATTTTCGGTCAAATCTTATGTTCCTGTTTGGTGATGTAAATATTCCAAAAGTTATCTGCCATCTGCAAAAATAAAAATTAACAGCATAAAAGGATGATTAAAAGTATCAATCGCTTTCGGGGCAAATCACAACCTTCTTCTTCAGAATAAAAAGACAGAGAACTTGTACCATCGATGGCAAGAACTTTCGTAATATATAGATATACATTCGTACGTTGCTGCCAAATTAGCCTTCTCTGAAATATAGATGTTCTATATGGGAATTCAAATGAAAATGATAAGACCGTACGGGAGCACTCTGGAGTTGTCAAGGTTGCCAATACTTGAATGCACTTTATGGCTAGAATCATAGTTCAAAATGGCTAGATTTTATAGATGGCCATTATAAGTAGTAATGCCAACTTAGCATGGCTAGATTTAGCCATTTTTGGACTCTAAATGTTTTAAAAAATGGCTAGATCTGGCCATAAAATCGTTAAGCTAGTAATCTCGGTTGTCACGTCAAATGGACCTCTTGTTTCGTTCAAAGCCAGCATGAAAGAGAGATAAGGAAAACGCCAATTCCCCATAAGCTATATCTATAAAATAATTTATTAAATTTTATCAATAATTCAAAACAAAATTTTTATTAAAAAAGAACATTGTTGGGCTTCAAATACATCTATTTCCCAAATAGGTATTCAAAATTCAACTTATATTCTTTCATATTTCTCAACGAAATGTAATTGACACTCAAAAGCAAATCTGTAACAATATTAACCATTCTGTAGCAATATTAACCATTTATCTCAATACACCCAATGTGTACATAATGGTCGTATGGAGACAAAACTGAGTAAAAAATCACTCACAGTTTTCACAGGGTACTCAAGTTAGCTTTGTGCAAATTAGAAGGGTTATCTAACTTTGGATTATATTAAGCATGCTAAGCATGTTAAGCATGTCTGGCGACGTATGAAAGAACTTAAAATTTGAATTTTCAAATATCTATTAAGTAAGAGATTAAGCAAGAAATTAAGTAAGAGATTAAGTAAGAAATTAAGTAAGAGATTAAGTAAGAAATTAAATAAGAGATTAAGTAAGAAATTAAGTAAGAGATGCTTTCAGATTTAATTTTTAAAATATATTTTTACAACATATCCTAACAACATATACAACGTGTACAACATATCCTAATTTCACTAAACAGAGGATGCTATTCTCAAACCATTGACATATCTACCAATTCAATGTAGCTCGTATCACATCAACTGTTCTCCGACTGAGCAATGACTCTTTTTATATACTCTCCGTCGACTCTTCCAGAAGGGGCTGATATCTTCAAGAATTATCATTATTTCGAGAAAGTTTCCATATCTTCAAAAAGTCTCTAAACTGGCGATAAAACGACATCTTCCAGGAGTGTTCAAATACGGCAACCCTACACTGATGTAATAGGAATGGCTGCCTGATTTTCCCTTTTGTTTCTCAAAAAAGCATCCAGTGAAGACATTTTATGTGTTCGTAAAAATAATAATGTAGAGTATTATAACAACATAAGAGTTATGTAAGCTAGATTTTTATATCCTCATTTTCTTCTTTCATACATTATCCAGGTAATATTTCTAAACTCTGCCCTTCAAATGGATTTTAAAAGATTATACATTTCAAAATCTAACCTTACTTTGGTAACCACACCTTCAAAATCAAAGAACAAGATTTGCGGGAACAATGTTTTATATTGACAGACGTAATACCTAATCCCTTTGTTTTGTGTTGATCCATAAATTTCTTAGCAGATTTGAAAACAGTTGATTGTTCATTCAATAATGGATTTTCTGTCTTGTCCATTAAGTGCGTTTAGATTAGCAAATGCAGGTGTAAAGAAGAATACTGCAGGACAAAAGATTCATCTTAAGTTGTTGTTGTTGTTGTCGTGTCCCTAACATTACATTTAAGGAAGAATTCATCTTAAGTAGATTTCTTATATTGCGCAAATGACTTCGCTACCAATTATTATATTTCAGGTAATTATTTAAAAATTTTGCTGTATAACAAATTAATATATGTATTACAATAAAACTGTTTTATATATTTTTCAAATGAAAGAAAAAAATTCTTAATTATTCTCACGCTTACATTTAAATTAGCAATATTTTTTTTATTTTAGTTTACATTTGTAAAATATAAATTTATTTTCAACTTCATAAGTAATTGTGAAACAAACTTTCAAGGAAGACAAATACCATCCAATGTGACTGTGATTATATTCATTGCAAGATTAAACACATTCTATATTTTCACACATATTCGTATCGTATAAATACCCATTCATAATACAATCATAATAGCAATTATAAAATATTGTTCATTCCAATAATTAATATTTACTTGGTGGTAATAAAAAATTTAAATAATAATGTATCAATAATTCAATCAATAATAATATCAGCAATAATTAGATATTTTATTATCGATGATATTATTGAAAATGATAAAATATTATACATTGATATAATTGTGTACTGATGAATGTGATAAATATGCATTGGTGAATAAACAATTACTCTATATAATAACTTTAATTATATGCACACCTTGTATACACATTCCTTATACAGGGGGTCAAGGTAAGTCATAAATAAGACCAATAACTCGAGAATTATTAGGGTTATCGTATGTTTATGTAGGTGTATAGGAAAACTTCTTGACGCTACATGATGAGACAACTTCAGGGATGCCTTTTGAAGAGATATAGCCCCCTTTATGAGGAGAGTAAGGGGGCTCTCTCTCTTTCTTTCAGAGATATTTGAAATAAGTCAATTACAAATATAGAGATATTTAAAATAAGTCAATTAGAACGTTGCAAAATCAATACTAAGCATTTCTATCCTACAGCAAAAACTATAAAACATCTCTAAATAACGATTTTAATAGGCACGGTATATACGTAAGTACACTGAAAAAATAATATTTTTACACGCATGTGCAAGCATTCATCGCTGTTGAAGATGAATATCGTAAATTTTGTGTATAATAAAGTTAGTTTTATTCAGTCTAAGCGTTCGATTGTCTTTTTTAATTTTTTTTAAGTTAGATTGTATACACCAGTTTTTAGGGCTCTTTTTAATCTTTTGCAGTGGGACAAAAACGTTTAGTACAACGTTTTCAACGTTCTACAACTTTGCAACTAACTTTCTCCTTATCTCTAACATGACACGAGATATCCTCCTTACCCGCCTAAAAAAGAGTGTCAGTCTCTCCTAAAATTGTCTCACGGTGTAGCTCCATAGGTGATACGACGACCGGAATGATTCTTGAGTTATGCGCTTGGTCCATGACTTTCATTGACACACACTTTAGGCAAATTCCTTATATACAAATTCTAAAACTGTAAATATTCTATACTATATGATTATAGTATACCCCGACTCATAACACACTGTCGATGATGATAATGTTCAAGAATACACTTATAAAAGAAACGTTATAAGTAGTAGATTTTTCAAACAAAATACGGGAATAATTTTTTTTAAATGTAGCATGAAACATAAAAATATGAAATCACATTTTATTTCGAACAGTCCCAAAATTTTAAAACTGTAAATATTCTATACTGTATGATTATATAATCTGAGAAATCTGTATTAGTGCCATTTTCTATATACATTCTGTATGATTTTAGCTTGAACAAATGGGAAAGGCTCACAACAAATAAAGACTCATAACAAGCTGACGATGTTGATGATAATGTTCAAGAATAAACTTATAAAAGAAGAGTTATAAGTAGTAGATTTTTCAAACAAAATACGGGAATAATTTTTTTTAATGTAGCATGAAACTAAAAATATTGAAATCTCATTTTATTTCGAACAGCCTCAAAGTTTTAAAACTGTAAATATTCTATACTATATGATTATATAATCTGAGAAAGCTGTATTAGTGCCATTTTCTATATACATTCTGTATTACTTTAGCGTGAACATTTGAGGACGGCTCACAATAGACAAAGATTCATAACAGGCTGTCGATGTTGATGATAATGTTCAAGAATAAACTTATAAAAGAAGAGTTATAAGTAGTAGTTTTTCCAAACAAAATACGAGAAATCTTTTTTTTTTTTAAATGTAGTATGAAATATAAAAGTATAAAATCTCACTTTTCCCCCGAATAGGCGCAAAATTTAAAATTCAGTGAATAACCGAACTCACACGATGATTTTAAAAAATATATCTGCATGTAATAGATTTTAAAGCTTTTGACAGTTTGAACTCTTCAAAACCTTCGATTTGTTTTCGAGACAGCCGAATGTCCCCGAACTGTGACGAAATTCAATCGACAATACGAAGCTGTCAGTCTCTTCGGAAGCTGTCGGATGACATCACGAGAGAGCCTTTTCCTCTCTTTAGCATAACCTGATTACTCAAACTTTGTTGCAGGGCTGGATGTTGCGCAATGACTTTCAAAGCAAAAAAAATAATGTCAAATTCTACCCTAATTCGGAATGAGGAAAGTTTTTCTTAAACGCACTACTGTAAATCTCTACTACAGTTTAGGAGATATTTTTGAGACTAAGATCAGCTAAAAGGACTAATTTTTGCATAATTTTTATGTACTGTAATTTATATATATTTTAATTTTTACTACATTTTTACTTAGATAATTATATGATTTTACTACATGATAATTATTTATATTTTAATGATGATAATTTTTTACATGATAATTATTATATTTTAAAGATAATTACTGTAATATTTACTACATTTTCACTAATGTTTACATACTGTAATTTTTACTACATTTTTACGAAGACAACTATTATAAATTCTCTAACTATTATAAATCTCTACTACAGTTTGGGATATATCGTGATCAACGGCATGAAAGTAGAAAACTACAAATATTTCCTATCATCGAATTTTATACATATATTTTTATATACTGTAATTTATATATATTGTAATTTTTACTACATTTTTACTTAGATAATTATATGCTTTTACTACATGATAATTATTTATATTCTAATGATGATAATTTTTTACATGATAATTATTATATTTTAATTATAATTACTGTAATTTTTACTACATTTTTACTAATGTTTACATACTGTAATTTTTACTAAATTTTTAAGTAGACAACTACTGAAAATCTCTACCACAGTTTAGGATATATCGTGATCAACGTCATGAAAGTAGAAAACTACAAATATTTCCTTTCATCGAATTTTATCAAACAGAAGTAGTTACTGAAATGTTATCATTGTAATTTAGTTTTATTACTAGTCAAGTTGGTCTTATTAAGCACTTGATGGCACATTCGTAAGCATATATTTGCTAGTTTTAGCTTATGGTTATATATAAATGTCATATTGAATTGATGGCAACTAAATCTTCTTTTGAATTGAAAAATTTAAATAGCAGGATCTTTCATGGCTAGGCGTTTCTATTTATTAAAATAAAAGGCTAAATGATTTAGAAGTTTAAAAAAATAATATTTTTAGCATAGTTCCATGAAATGATTAATTCTGACACATAATTAGTAAATGGAAGTACTTTTAATGTGAATTATGAGTAACAGTATATATTGCTGAGCTTCTTGAAATACGTGCTTCAAAAAGAAATGTTGAGAAATATCTTTAAAATATCGCATTGCAATTGTGTGTGCGTGGTGTTTTTTTAGCACTAATTACACACTAATTACTCTGATTTAATTTATGGAAAATTAAACCATGTATCTGTACTAAAAAGTTCACCCAAGGTAGAATGGTTAAATTAATTAGTTTTGGTTTAAGAGGCGGCTTTAAAAATTTTAAATTTTACGTATGATTTTATTTCATTTCGTTTGACAAGCATTTATTATTTCAGCATTCATGAAAATGTACAATTAATGAGAAATCTATATCTTTGAATAAAACATTTATAAAATTTATTAACAATTTAATATTATTGTTAATACTATATTCATGATTCAACACACATGATAAATCTAATTCTTCAATAATATACGGAGTGATTTTATTATTGATTAGTATTGTGTAATTAGCATTGATAAATCAGTGAATAGGCACACAAGTAGATCTCTAGGTTTTAATTAAGCAGGTTTTCTTGATTTATGATTTCAAGCTTTTCATTTTTATCACTCATTCTCTAACAAACACCGTTCTTCTTAGTTTGCATAAAAATGAAGTGTATAAAGTATTTGAATTATTGATTCAAAACGTTACCCCGCTCACATTTATTACTAGTTTAACATAAAGTGTTAAAATCTACTCAAAATAATGCCTATTGATAAGAACTTGAAGCAAATATATTCAGTACAATGGGAAGTTAGAACCAAATTAAATGTCATTTCATTCTGATAACAACAAGGTAGACTGGAGTAAACATTTGAGAAAAATGACACTTTTGCTGATATTTAGGAATCTATAACGTTATGCTGATTTCTGTTTTCCTCCAAGTAATATTTAATTACCATTTTAAACAACTCTCATTTATATCAAATTGATAAGTTTACAAAATATTTGCAATATTAGAAATATTGTGTCCAAAATGTATCCGAGATTAAATATTCTTGAACAATTTAAGGAAATTTTAGGAAATTTGCTTAGTCACTGGATTTGCCTCGTCATTTTTACTGTTATGACTGTAGTAGTAGCATGGCAAAAATTTGACTGCACACTGTTGAAGACCTAGAAAATATACTTTGATAAGATTTTTCCAGAAAAACATTTATGTACCTGAAACATTGGAATATTCACGTGGATACTTTGGTTTAAACAGGTCTTGTCTTCGGACAGGATTTGCCTCCTGACAGGATTTACCTCCTGACAGGATTTACCTCCTGACTGGATTTGCTTCTTCACTTTTATTGTGAAGGTTATGTTAGAAATATGATTACACATAGTTGATTGCACAATGGAGTTTAAGAGTATAAAGCCATAAACATCAATTCCAGCATCGTAAAAGATGTGACAAGTGAATTCAGACAGATTTTGTATATATATAACCATTAGATGTCTCATTCGTCAATGTCTTCAGGACCACTTCGAAAACGTAAGTATAACAGGTAAGTATAATTTTTTTTTTTCATTTTACTTTATATTTTAAGACTTTTATATGCATTTAAACGGAGTGAATGTTAATAAAATCTGATAGATACAGCTTAACTTAATATTAATAAAATATTTTAATTCAAAAAACTCCAAAATATTAATCTATGAACTGGAGAATTTTTAATGCTGCAATAATAACAAAAGACAATTCTTACCTTCTAAATAACGGTAATTTATTATTTTTAATAATGAAAATAAAAAGTTTTAAATACAGTAGAATCTCAGTAATGCGGCACTTCAATGTTTCGGCACGTCCAATCATCCGACACCATAGCGTAAGAGGTAGTGGGCGGCCATATTCATGTTACGTAATTCTTGTTTCCATTTCCGAACAGAATGTTCGTTAGTGACACTTCTGACACCGCCGACATCGCTAAAAAGACAAACATCTATTAAAAACTATTTCTCTAAATAATATTTTTTATACCGAATCGTATCTACAAAAAAATAATATATGTATAGTATTATAATACATAAATATAGATTTATTTTGTACATGTAAAACTATAAATTGTAAGTTTATTTGCATACACATTACATGACAACTTTACGTATTATATAAAATGTGCAATTTCAGTGTTCAAAACTTAGAACAGCACTTTGTTGTTTATCTCAATAAATTTACTCACTAGAATTTTCACATCAATATTAATTGTATTTAATTAAAAATATATATATTTTTAAATTTCCAATAATTATTTATTTTTATGAGGTTGGGGGAAACACATATATTTTAAATACTTTCAGATATATGAATAATATTCGAACAAAATTTATAAATGCATATATTTATTTTATATGTGCATATTATATTTTAGGTGCATATATGGCATATTATATATTAGGTGAATGCATATTTTGATAATTTTTAGTGCACATAATACGAGCTCTAATAATAAGAAATACGAATAACAGCAAACAACCATTTTTATTAATATAAACTGAAAATTAATAATGTACCAAATTATCAATACACATTTTGAGATAATACTAATAAAGAAAATGTATTATCAGGGACAATATAAATGCAGACGGTTCAAAAAGATAATATGAATAATTTACAGTGAAAAATACATTAATAACTTACATTCTCCAAATTTATCTAACTCTAACTTAAATATATTAAACAGGTCTCGTAAATGGAAAAACAAAAGAAAGCAAATTGGAAAATAATTTTGTATTGTTGACGTAACTGTTTCGTGTTGTGACCTAATGAAGAAAGCTCATTTTGTTTTCCGAAAAAATTAGCGAAAGGGATAAATTTTCAATTATAATGTTGTTTATATAATACATAGTTTATTTTACAGAAAAATCCATTGAAAGATTTAAAAGATTCGTTAAATTCCATTAAAAGAGTGAACAACAGTTTCCATGATGGCAACAACCATTTCAAAAATAGCATCTTCACGAGCAAGCAACTTTGGTAATATATCTCTTGAAATATACATATGCAAGACAATTTTGTCTTCCTTTCAGGTAAGTTTATGATTGCAATTTGTTGAAGACCATTTAGTATAAAATGTGTCTTATGCATTGAATGTAGTTTTTGCAAACTATTGTTAGTTTTTTAAATTGTTGTAATATTTCAGTCTTTGTAAGTTATTATTACATCATAACGTCATCTTATCATAATTAGTTATTGATTCATTGAATCTCGCCATATTCAGTATCCATGATCTTTAGAAAATGAAAATTTATTTTATTTTATTTAGTTTTCTAGGACAGTTACTTGACTATACAGTGATTAGCTTATTTAGTGACCGAACCGTGAACCACCTTGCTATGAGCACCATTTTGCACTTTGCCCCGAAGTACAACAGAAGTCGGATCACATCGTGCACTTTAAATTACTCAATTTACACGGTAACCCAATGAAGATAGCAACCACAGGGAGCGTGCCATGTTTTCCATAACTCATCACGTGTCGGAGAGACTTTTGAACCTTCAAATTTAACATACCTGTACTCCATGTAAATGCGGGAATAGTTTCGAACGGCGTAGAGGATTGAGCACGAAACTACTGCGTACAATATTCTTGCCATAACAACTGGGCTATACAAAATCCAGTGTAGAATTGATTATCCAAACAATTTCAGATTCACTGCTCATTTAGAGAAACTCCGCGGACCCACACTTTGAGAAACACTGCACTAGTACACTAAGTAGCGTGCCCGGTCGTCCAAATTGTTACTCAAGTCCTCTGGATGAGTCGGACGGCCTGGGGTTTCCACTAAGTAGCGTGCAGTGAATCTTTAGAAACACATATATGCCCATTCCCACCCCCAAAAAAAGTCTTCCAATTTACTTTCAGGAACTCGAGTAAAAGGGGCCTTGTGAATGTTAGAATAACACTCTTAAACAAAATAGCATCTATGGACAGGTCCATTGGAGCGTAATCATTACCTTTGAACCTCCCTCAGGAAAGTTATGTGAGTATTAACTCGGCTGTTGCAGCCATGTGCAGCCTGATTTAACGCCTTATTTTCACCAAAGATGACACGCTCTGAGACGACGATCGCAAGATTGACTAGACAATAAGAACAGAGGGCGCTCCGAAAAGATGAATTTCGTCAACTTCGGGAGCATTTTCGTGCGCGCAATGTCGTCCTATTGGCAATTTAATTTTGCCTCAGTGGTCGTAGAATTTGATGAAAACTAAGCGCCAATTTTTAAGAAATTTGATATCGTTTGCTTTGATTTATGGGCTTTCATAGAGGTTATGTAACCTCTATGAAACAAATCAAAGAGGTTTGTTATGTGCCACATTGTGGCACATAACACATTTTATTGCTGCTATTATTCTCGGATATTGGTTGCATAGCATAAAAAGCGTGAATCCGTTCTATGGGCGCTGCTATCTGCAATGGGAACGTGATACGTTTCCAAATTAATTTTCATCAGTATGATTAAAAAATTTAAATGTGTCGCAATAAAAATCTTAATTTTTCAAACGAATCAATACGTTAAAAAAGTAAATATATTAAAATGCCATTTCTTTATAAATGAAAGTTATTTTGATTGCAATTAAGGTTCCAGAATGCGTATGTTTATATAAATTTTGACGTTTATCAAAATAGTGGATACAAATAACTCACAAACATAATCAAAATGGGACTCACTTTCATTCAATCAACATCTGGATTTTAGTATTTCAAATTAAATTTGATATAATTTTATGAGATCAAAATATAAAGCACTTTTAAAATAATAAATAATTTTCAAACATAAATTACTTTTAAACTGTTCATTAAAATACGCCTTATTTAGACCGGAAGTAATTATCATAAATATAAATAATTGGCTTAAATTGATGCATGTTCCATAAATGACACAGGCATTATATGATTACAGCATTTGGTTTCCAAAATTTGGAATATATAATTATAATTACAGCTTTTATGAAGTTTCAGTTATTGTTGAGAAGGAAAGAAGAACAAAGACTGTAAGAAAAGTTGAAACACATCCAGCATGGATGCTGTATTAGTTATTTTCCTTTCATCATCAAAATTTGAAGGAACACAAATGTTTGTTGATTCAAAATAATAATGGATACGTCATGTAAAAATGTACAACAATTGACAAAATCTATCTCTTTATAGTGTATTTAGTAGTAAATTAGGAACTTAGTGGGAGGTTGAATCTGAATTTAACTATTTTATTGAACACATTTAATAAGAATAATTCTTAAAATTTTAATCATTTAAGACTAATTTAAGATTAATTGGCATTAAAATCCTTATAGTAGTAATTGATGCTGTTTATTAAGGGGGACGCCGACGCCTATCTCCCTTCTAGCTGACGTTTGTACTCATTTTAATAATAAACATAAGAGAAATTTTTATTCTGTTTTTCCCCAATAACACACATATACACAAGTTTTTCAATAAATTTTAATTTTGAAATGTTTGAGAAATTTTCAAGAAAATGTAAAACAAGAAACATTGTAAAATAATAATAATAACATTAATAATAATAACAAATCCTTTTTCAAGTTGCGATTCTTCCTTTATACTATTGCTGTGTTAAAGCGTTGATTTACACTTGAAAAATATACCATAAAAATCTCAACGAGATATTTCCAATAGAAGCTATGAAAATGGGGCATAAATCTAAGAAAAATGTTAATTTTCAGAAGTAGAGGATAAAAGTAAGAGGACAGGGGGCTCACATGTATTACGTGCTAAAAATATGAATTAGGAATACGTCTAATCATTCAAACTTAACATCATTGTAAGCAGAAAAATTTGAAGAATAATTAGAACAAAAAACTCGAAAATGTGAAATTTTTAACTTTTAATATCAGCGCTTTCTTTAAAGTGTTTAAGAAGTCAACTAACTTCTATTAATCCTGATTAAATGTTTAGATCATAGCCTTAAATCTACTGCTTTAAATGGAGGATATTTAAATTGTCATGAGAAAGCCAATTAAAACCAACTTTACAAGCAGATGACATTACGCAACTTTGTGATTGTTTTTCAGGACAACTTTTACACCACGCTCTCTAGGTTACGAGTTTACACTTTTAGGGTCCATTAGAGGGAAAGATAATAGCCCCAGTAGCTTAACGATAGCGCGTTGACTAGTCAAACGAAGATTCGTAATTCAATTTTAGTCTATGTTATGAGTTCTTTACAATGATGACCGAGAATCCTTACCTTGTAAATTAGAAGAAGTGAATTACTAAGCGCGAGTTTTGATTTTTGAAAGAATCTTATTATTTATTAAAGTTATTTTCAATTTACTAGTGTTACGCCAAAGAGGATGCTATCCTGCATAAAATAATGTAAAGGAATGAAGACTCGTTCCGATCCGAAGTTTCATTTTAGTTTAATAGCCGAAGGAGAGGAATGCAGGGTGTCTGTCCTTCAACTGCAGTGTAAAAGACTATCTCAGTTCAATCAATCAAGCGTCTACTGGTTCGTCATAGATCTATGGTTTAAGTACTGTTTGGAACATTAGAGACATAATATGCCTCAACGTCTTATTTGAATGAGATAGATTTAAATTGTTTTGAAAAATCTAGGTAAAATTATTCCTTTTCAAGTGTCCCAGTTTACACAACCTTGCTTCTACTATTTGGAAATGCATCTTACACACAGCCTTCATGGACAAGAGTTTAGATTGTAATATTAACAAATAATTATATATCTTATTTAAAATGGTGACAGGAGGCCCATATCTTATGGCATGTTGAAAAGTCTACTATTTCCCTCATCCAAATTAAAATGGTAATAGGATGACCATGTTTCTTACTATGTTGAAAAGTTTGACATTTTCCCTATCTAATCTACAATGGTGATAGGGTGAATATATATTTTTCCATGTTGAAAAGTTTAACATTTTTCAACACAAAACCACAATGGTGATAGGTTGACAACCTGTTACCACTCAGAAATGTCCATTTTGGTCATGCAAACTGAAATGTGGTAAGATGTCCATTACCTTTACTATGTTGAAAAGTTAAACTTTTTCACCCACCTAAACGAAGATGGTGATAGGACGACCATGTTTCCTGCCATGTTCAAAGGCCTAGCATTTTTCGCATCCCGACATGTTTCCTTCACTTTAAAATAGCCTTTCAAAACAATTTAAATTTTTTTCACTTACTGTTTCCTTATTCATCATATCTGAGACACGGATTTTGACTAAAATAAAATAATAATCATAACCCGCTTCTCTTTCATTTGAAAGAAGAAAACATAATTCGTGCTAAGACTTGCCTCCTCTCTTAATCTGTGTCATACCTTATTTCTGCTGGATTTTCCAAAAAAATAGTAGTTTATGGACCAAAGTTATCCTTGCAAAGTAGCTTCCATTTGAAAGCGAAGGAAACATCAAAATCGGATTTACTATGAGCTTAATTTCAGCATTTCAGCTAATTGCAGGTTTATGCTTTCGCAAAGTGTAAATTATGATAGTGAGTCATCTAAACTGGCTCGTTCTGATTTTTCTTAATACGAAAGACGCTATTTTTGTTGGTTTAGGCATTATGGAGAACTGATATGCAATTCATAAAATTCTTTATATTTAATTTATTCATTTAGCCTTATATGTCAATTAACTTTTTAGGATTTACTTTTCAATTTCTGAAAAACAATTTAAATTTTTTTTAAATCTTCTTATCTGAGCTGTTCTTATCAGCTTATCAATGCCCCAGCAACTCTATTTGGTGCCTTATCTAAAGTAATTTTGACGGAGCCTCTTTTTTTTATATACCATATCAATGCAGGCGCCGCAATGCCTCTATATCAATACCGCGCCTAATGTCAGGCATCACTCGCACTACACTTGCTTGCTCCTTCACTGCTTCTTCTTCTTACACACACACACACACACACACATATATGTTATATATATATATATATATATATATATATATATATATATATATATATATATATATATATATATATATATATATAATAAAAAATATAAAATTAAAAATAAAAATAAAATAAAAATAATCTGATGTGGGCAACACATGACTTTCCTTATATAATGTAATGAATTTACTAATTTTACAGTAAAAAAAAATAGGTTTTTCTTATAGTAAATACTAATATTCTTTCCAAGATATTGAATTTTCGACAATTAGTGCCCATTTTCATTGATTTAGCGTCATTTTTATCCATTTGACGAGATTTTCGTTAATTTGGCAACATTTCAAAAAGTCGCCAAGTTGGCGACATTCCGCCAATTTTGTCGCCAAAATCTCGCCAAGCATTATGGACGAAGAAATAAGTTGTTCTTACAGCAGATAAATGATTATTGGCGTTTAAATACAAAAGTATTACTCAAAGTATCTTTTTTCATGAATGGAACGAGCTAGATCCACGAGAATGATGTCACCCAATTTATCGCATGATATTACATATGAAAAGTGAACATGTTTCTCAATAGGATTTTTTTTCTATTTTATATGACTTTTTGATATTTTTTTGAAAAATGTGCAATATCTCGAGAACAGTTCATGTTAACGTTCTAAAATTTATGTCAATCGTTTTCTAATGAAAAATTACATAAGAAATGTCTATTTGCGTAGCTTTATTAGTGGTTTTGATTTTTTGACGATTTTTTCAAAATTTCATTCGAAAATTTAGGGGGGTTCTGAACATTCGATTGCGTATAAAAACAATAGGCTTCCAGTGTTTACGGATTGTGATTTTTGTACTAAATTTGGATCGAATCGGTCCATTTGTTCGTCAGTTATCGTCTCCACAGACCCACTGACACACACACACACACACACAGACATCACTTCAAAAATGTTTGATTCGTGATCAGGGATGCTTGAAACGTGCTCTCCCGTCGAAAACTCGAATTCGAATTTTCGACCCCGTCACAATACTTTCCTTATACATTATGTATATAAAGAAAGTAATATTAAGACTAATTTAAAACAGGATTAGTGTCATACCCTGGTTCAAAAACAATACGGAAGAGAAATTAAGTAAAGAGGATATGAAAGGAAATATCAGACTAAAGGAAAACAATGCTACCATATAAGACAAAATGATCTTAATTTTAAATTTCAGTAATACACATGAATTTATCAATATTCAAGAGCGATGCATAAAAATCAAGTTTAAACATCAAAGGATTATCAAAATCTGGAGGCTCAATATATTAAAATGACAAAAATAACAAAAGATAAGAAAAAAGATACAATCAGAAAATATGAAATTGGATAGAACCTCTAGATCCAGCTTTTCAAAGATCTTTGCATCCACAGAGGTTCCAAATGTGTTTCGCTCAACGATACAGCCACATGGCCGAAACATCGTCTCTCTCTCTCTCTCTCTCTCTCTATATATATATATATATATATATATGTATATATATATATATATATATGTTTGTATGTTATATATAATTATTTATTAATTATATAAATAAATAAAAATGAAAAATAATAAACTAAGTCCAAAACATTAGAAAAATCAAAAAATCGGAAAATAAGATGCATTAATGTTTTGAATTTTATTTTCGCAAAAAAATGTAACTTTTGTCAGTATTGAAACTACGTTTGGTGCACCCTTATAATGGTGTATAGTGGCATTCTCGATTATCCAGTTTTCCTATTAATTCTTGTTTAGTAGGAATTTTCATCTATGATTCATATTCATATTTAGTTCTGCATGTTTGGGAAGTTGTATTCTGAATTGCTTGTCCAGTCTCCAGCTTAGACTCACTGGACGGGTTTGGGAGTATTTTCGTGAACGTTCGTACTACCTCCCTGGTAGAATTTCGACTTGTTCATTCCGGTGCTTCTAGATTAAGTTGTTGAGGTTGATCGTGTATACACGTGGTAGAAGAAGAATGATTCATGCCGCATGGTAATACAATTTTCTTAATGTATCCTTTTTTCATTTTTTGATGCCTGTAGTCTGAGTTTAAGCATTTATAGTAATGTACTATTGCTTAATCTGAAACAGGCATTTGTTTGGGTTAATTAGAGTTAAATACTCAGACCTGAAGAGGAATTTAATTCTGATTAATCATCGAATTTGAGAAGGTTCTGTTCTTTTCTCTTATCGGCATTATGGCCGTGAATTTGCTTCTATGGTAATGTTAATATTCTTGAATTGTATTTTTATTTTTTTTATTTTTACATAATTCTCATTATTACATTTCAAATATATATATATATATATATATATATATATATATTCAACACTTTGACTCTTATTTGCATATATCTGTTTTTAGAAATATTATAACAAACCAGGTTCTTAGAATCAATAAAATTTGTGATGAAAATTATAAATTAGCACATTTTTTAGAATTATTGAGTACAGCGACTAATAATGCATATTCTCCCAAATTTGTAATTAAAATTATCAACTCAGTGTACCAACTTCCACTCGATGACATCCAAGCCAACTTTCCCAATTATATTAGCTAATATTGTGGGGAAAAAAATATATATCATAAATATTTATTAATTATATAATTAAATAAAATTGGATAATAATAAAATAAACTAAAAAAATTAGAAAAATAATAAAATCGGAAAATAAGATAAATTAACATTAATGTTTTGAATTTAATTTTCGCTAAAAAATTGTAACTTTAGCCAGTTTGATACTAGGATTTGAGCGCCCTTATAATGAGTGGCAGTCTCGTTTATTCATTTCTTCTATGAATCACTTGTTCAGTAAGAAATTTCATCTATGCTTCATGTACATATTCTGTTCTACTTATATGGGTAATTGTCCTGTCTCCTACTCTGACTCACTGTACGGGTCTGGGAGGGTCGCTGTGAACGTTTGTTCTGCCTCCTAGGTTGTATATCGTCATGTTCATTCCGGTGCTACTCGATATTTTTCATACTGTTGCGGCTGTTTGCACTTACACGCAGTGAAAGATGAAGGGTTTCTGCCGAATGGTAATACTAAATTTCATAATTTTTCTTATTTTCAATTTTTCCTCTTTTGGTGCCTGTAGTCTGGGTTCTGGCATTTATAGTAACGTACTATTGCCAAATCTTATTAGAGTTTATAGATATTATCAATCTCTAATATTAAAAGCACACATTTGTGTTCATTTTGAGTAAATACTTGGACCTGTCGAAGAGTTTTTTCAAAATGAACAATTTATATATTTAGGCCTAGAGCTTATCCACGTGTATAGCTTTAATTCTAGGAATTCATTTGTTTTTTAATTATCGATTCAATTCCATTGATGTTTGTTGATTATCTTTAGCTTGATGACTAGCAATTTGCATTTTTTTCCATTTGATTCATGATTCTCTATTTAATACTTCTTTTTATTATGTAGGCATTTGTTAGATTTTGGAATTGCAACTTCTCTTTAGTCTATTATTGGATTTTCAAGTTATTATATATATATATATATATATATATATATATATATCAGTAGGAAAGCTTGCTATGTGTCGCAATTTCTGGAATTATTGGCAGTGATTCCCAACTTTGTTTGAAGGAACTCTTAAAATGTTTCTAATACCTAGCTGAAACATATTGGGTTTTCAATAGGGGGTAAATTACAAAATAAGACATGCAAAGCAGTAGGATTAATAAATAACAATTCATTCATACTCTGGAATAAAATATTACAAGCGTGTTTATTACTTATTTATAATTATTAATAACTGTTAATAAAAAATTACAAACATTTTCACTTCGCATCTGGCATACTGATTACAAACAAACATTGTATATATATTGTGGCGTAGTGGTAGCGTGGTTTTATAGTCACAGCCAAATAACTCTCGAGTGACTTCAATTCTTTATTTATTTACAGCAATTAGGTAATATACAAATTAGGTTACAAAGGTATCCAAATCTGATGTGAGGCGAATAGTCCGCTGAGGTTCAAGAAAATGTCCACATCAATTTCCAGTGGAAAGTCTATGAGAGGTGATTCTCTAACTAGGTTTCAAGATGAAACTGACGTAAGTCCACGATGCGGTGACGTCCTGTCACGACGATGCTAGACCCGGGTGGTCTGAATTTTAGACTAGCGGTAGTCTATATGGATCGAGTCCTACTGGGCCCTCGATCTCTCTTCCGTTCCGTCCTTAGGTCAGGAACTATCGCAGAAGGTTTCTGCTCAAAAACCAAATACAGGGCCTATGCCCGAGAAGCACTCTCTTTCCAAAAAGACGAGCTCTCTTGTCGAAGATCAGATCTTAACTGCTCTCTCAAACTCTGCTCCGGTCGCCCTCAGAAAAAGAGCCACCAGGGGACAATTTACTCTCTATTTTTCTATTGGATCTTAATATCCGTGATGTCATTTTTCTTGAGTCTCATTTGTCCGGAGACTCGTGCCAGTAAGTCTAGGGGACACTCCCCTCACGTCTGGAGCTAAAGTCCACGCGATCACTCAAGGCGGTTCATGCCAGCTTAGCCTTTCTTCTTAACTGTCAATTTTCCAGACATGGTGGCGCGGGATTCGCGATGTCCATTGTTCTGGTCCTTTGACCTCTGCTGTCTTTAACATTCAAAGGGTCACAGGTGTGCTCGGTCTGGAATTTCTAAGCCCCAATTCCAATTCGGGGGGGGAAGATTTAATTACAGCTTCATTTGCTGAATTAATTTAATTCGGCACAATACCTCCCCCCTTAGGGAGATTTTGTCTAGCAGGCAAAATCTGTAAGGCAAAGGGTTAGACATGGTTCACCTGACATCATTTAATTGTCGTTCCTCTATAATCGTTTCTAACATGGCCTTAACACCTGGTTCGTCAAAATCTGGACTCTCCTGAATTTTTTTCACAAGGTCAATTATTTTTTCCTCCTCTCCCAACTCTAGACCTAATTCTACAACGAGGCTTTGAAGATCCGTTTTTCTATGCCTTTTTAAAAATGCCATTTCAAATAATTCGTGAATTCACGGGGAATCACTAACACTTTAATTAGAGCAATAATCCAATTTTTAAAACGTCCCTTTCCAAAGGTCAATACACACAGTAGCTATAATTTATCCCACAATACACTAATCCCTCTTCCCTACTTAACAATAAGACTCTCATCTGAAGAAGGGGAGAATTCCTTTCAATTGAAACTGCCTGGGGCGTGTCTAGCACGGCTTAACTATCCCCACAGCTCTAAGCCTCTAAGGATTATAACACACAATAACACATCTATCTCCTGACTAGCAATGGTTATACAATTTACATTAAATAAAACTATTAGTTGCAATAACACTTTACAAGATTTTATCTTGGTCATTCAATAATAATTCGGATTCTTATGCCACAATTTAGTTAAGTTTAAATGCAACTTCCAACATTATACAATATGATTGTATGGCCTTAATTTAAATTAATGTAAGACATATATAATAACATTTTGCCAAAAAAAAATAGTTTACTAAACTGGAATATTTTAAAAATTTCCTAGACCTCAAACTTGCATACTGTTTGACAGTTACGCACATACAACAATTTAATCTGGTTCTTAATTAAATTAGTTATTTTTCACAAATTACAAATTAATCTAATTCTACCAAAATTTTGTTTGCCTCCAAAAAAATGAGTCAGGCTTACCTTGTCTGAAGACCCTCGCTCTGCGTCGATGTCACTCAGCTCAATGACGATGCCGTCTCCTCTGACGTAACCTTTCACCACAGGATGACTCGCAAGGTTTCAGAAGGGATCTGGCACTCGCTCCTGGACGGGATGTCCTCTTAAAGTCTTGGACGGGATGTCCTCTTAAACTCTTGGACGGGATGTCCTCTTAACTCTTGGACGGGATGTGCTACAGCTCCAGTCCGCAGTGGTCCGGTCTGTTTACTTGCTTCAACTTCTTGATGAAGTGTGGGCCTGTCGTCTTTAATTTGACGATCGATTTATCCCACCGCTGCCACCAAAATGGCTGTGGCGTAGTGGTAGCGTGGTTTTATAGTCACAGCCAAATAACTCTCGAGTGACTTCAATTCTTTATTTATTTACAGCAATTAGGTAATATACAATTTAGGTTACAAAGGTATCCAAATCTGATGTGAGGCGAATAGTCCGCTGAGGTCACTCTGACGTGTTCAAGAAAATGTCCACATCAATTTCCAGTGGAAAGTCTATGAGAGGTGATTCTCTAACTAGGTTTCAAGATGAAACTGACGTAAGTCCACGATGCGGTGACGTCCTGTCACGACGATGCTAGACCCGGGTGGTCTGAATTTTAGACTAGCGGTAGTCTATATGGATCGAGTCCTACTGGGCCCTCGATCTCTCTTCCGTTCCGTCCTTAGGTCAGGAACTATCGCAGAAGGTTTCTGCTCAAAAACCAAATACAGGGCCTATGCCCGAGAAGCACTCTCTTTCCAAAAAGACGAGCTCTCTTGTCGAAGATCAGATCTTAACTGCTCTCTCAAACTCTGCTCCGGTCGCCCTCAGAAAAAGAGCCACCAGGGGACAATTTACTCTCTATTTTTCTATTGGATCTTAATATCCGTGATGTCATTTTTCTTGAGTCTCATTTGTCCGGAGACTCGTGCCAGTAAGTCTAGGGGACACTCCCCTCACGTCTGGAGCTAACGTCCACGCGATCACTCAAGGCGGTTCATGCCAGCTTAGCCTTTCTTCTTAACTGTCAATTTTCCAGACATGGTGGCGCGGGATTCGCGACGTCCATTGTTCTGGTGACCTCTGCTGTCTTTAACATTCAAAGGGTCACAGGTGTGCTCGGTCTGGAATTTCTAAGCCCCAATTCCAATTCGGGGGGGGGGGGGAGATTTAATTACAGCTTCATTTGCTGAATTAATTTAATTCGGCACAATATTTTGGAATGATTTTGTGTCAATATAAGTGTTATGTTAAAACATTAATATTTAAAAAGTTTTACTGAATTACTAAAAAAGTGGCAAGCTTTGCCATTTTTCGCAAGTTTTGCACATTCTTGAGGAACCCCCGGATATTGACTCGGGGAACACTAGTGTTCCTCTAAATCCTGGTGGGGAATCACTGCTTCATGGTGACCGACAAATTCAGTTCCATTTTGGAGTAGACAGTAAATTTCTTAAAGATTGAGCTCAGATTGCAGGAGTCTGTAACGGCTAAGTTTAGTGTCAGGGAATCTGTCTATACGGGAAGTTTCCAAAATCAGAATCGCGCTCCTACTGCCAATAACAACAACCACGGACCGGTTTCGGGCTTTTTTAGAATGGCAATCTTAAATTTGGGACCCCCCCTATTTCACTGATGAATTCGGTGAACAAGACTTTCCAACTATTATCCAATTAAGTATATTTTTCCAACTAGTCTATTACGCGAATTTTTTTGTACTTCAAATTATAAGCGAAGCAAATTTGTAATTCCAGAAAATTAGCCATAGTGACATAGGTAATCTATTATTTTGTAATATGAGAAATAAATACTTTTACATTTCCCAGCACTTCAACTTGGATGCAATTTCAGAGGAAAATCAAAGTGAAATATGATACCAGAAAATAATTAAAGATATGGAGAAATCCCGAAAATTTGCAAGCTTCCAGTACCTGGAGCATAAATTGAAGAAGGATGGTGAAACGTTCAACTGCGGTCCTCGTCTACAGTATAAACTGCAGATCTTTCTCCATTCTCCTTTCAGGTAAACATTTTGTTATTGTTTATATTTTCACTTTCCTAATGATACATAATAATATCAAAAGTGGGAAATATTGTGCTGGCATCCAAAATCTGACTCTTGAATTTGGATGTACTTTACGTTTATTGGAATGCGAATCAACAACTTTTTGAATCATACAAAGCAGTCTGCTTGGGATAAGCATACCTCTCAAGCAAATAGAGAGTCATGAAGACACTAGAGCACGTGGTCGGTGGTTTCAAGATATATGAAGCCGGCTGCGTTGGTAGAGCTAAAAATCCATAGTGGCTCGTAAAAATTGGGTAACTAAACTTGTAATATATAAATGATAGGTAAGCTTGCAATATATTGCAAGTTTATTTGCTGTCATTGCAGATATTTGCAATTCCATATTAATGATCGCATGATCACCACGAAGCAAGTCCATGAGATCCTATTAGAGGTAGTGGTAGCGTAATCTAAACCTATATTTACTGTATGTTTATGCAATAATTTATGAAAATTCTCTATAAAACATGAAAAGTGTGAACAATAACCTTTGAACACAGATATTTTTGATGCAATAGCTATTAAGCTATTGTGAAAATATTAGTTCTATTGTATTAAAATTAGTTCACCTTAAACTGGCACGTGCAAAACGAACAACACTGTAGCCAAGAAGTGGAGGATTCAGTTAGACTATTGAAACCCAGGGTCTGGACCCTTCAGAGGTATATTATCCAGAGTCTCTCTGGCTCATTTAAGATATTTAAATTATGAGCACGATATTTTTATCGGTAATATTAAAAAATCAATTGATTTTTATTGAGATTGAATAAGGCACATACCCTATTCTCCTATTTTTAGACATTTTTTTTATCGAATATTGAGAAATATTTATAAAAAAATAAACATAGTTCAAAATGCCAAAAATTAACTGTTTTTTATGTAATCTTCTTTTTTTAAATATCCATTTTATAGGTTATATTTCCCAAAAGGTGCAAATTAAAATTTAAAAAAAAATGCACAATTTGGTCACCTTAAAACTTGGATCAAATTATTTTTAACTTCACGCCTATACGCGTGTGTTCGTCTGTGGAAAAAATACTTTTTTGACATATTTGAAATTAAGTAGTCAGATAAGTAATGAGTCATGTTGCTGTTTGTTAGATTTTGGTACGAATTGGGACATTAGGACTATCCCAAGAAAAAAAATATTGCCTGTAAAAATTTGAAAAAGTAAATATGAAAACTTTATTTCGGAGGTAAAAACTTTTTTTCTTAACTCGCCATGAACAGTTTCAATGGAGGCAATTCATGAGAAATATCTGAAAAATGGGAACTTTATTTAAAAAAACCATTTCAGTGCTACAACAAAGCTCAATTTACGTTGACATGAAGTATATTGAAATAAACCATTGAACTTAATTTATACAGTTACATTAGAAACTTGGCAGTGTTTAACTTTCATAATCACATCTTAAAAATGAATGTTCTTTTATATGAAATAAAAGAAGAAACTAGCTTAACTTTCTTAAACAAAGGGTCTTTTTTGTGCCTTTTGTTACATAAAATAAATTAAAACACTTCCACTATGCTGAGGCAAATCATCATCAATTTTGGGAATTTTGTTGAGATGCTGTAAGTTACCAAATGGAAAGTTAAACAAGAAAGATCAATCATGCTTAAAGCATTGATTATGAAACACTTTCCAACTCCAATGCAATTGTATTTAAACATCTCTAAAATGCAATACATTCCTAAGTAATATTTTAAAACTTATCACAATACTACATCAATTTATTATATTTGAAAACTTAAACCTTCATCGGAAAAAATGAACTTCATTTAAATGACGGCATTAAAATATAAATTGCCTGGTTTAAACATCTCTAAAATGCAATGCATTCCTCGGTAATATTTTTAAAACTATCATAATACTACGATAATTTATTATATTTGAAAACTTCATCGAAAACAACTGAAATTCATTCAAATGAAGTCATAGAAAAAATAACACGCCTGGATCTCTCTATAAAACAGCATTTCATTCATAATTTTTCCCATTCATTTCGTTCATCACAATACTATAATAATTTATTTTATTTAAAAATTAAGACCATGGTGCTACAAGTAATTAAACTCTATGCTTAAAACTTCTTCGAAAAAAATCGTCCTTATCTGTATAAAATCAATGAATATTTCATTCATATCAGCTATGCAGACTCCATGATATAAATACTTTTGCGTTAAAAAAATACAGCAATTCTAATACAACTCATCCTACATATTTTGCTGTTTACATTTCACATAAGTGAAAAATAGACTTCGTTAGAGAAATAATCAAAGTTGGATGCTCATTAAAACTCAAATATATTGTCATTGCGTTGTTTCAGTATGTAGATGCACAGAATTTAAGCGAAAATAAAGAGGTTTTACGACGAATACAACACTCAATATGAATTAAAAAGAACTTTAAAAATGACGATTTTGAGACAAGATGGATGCCGTATTATATTTTGAAGTTGGTCACGTGATCGTTTCATATCATGGTCACGTGATCGCTTCATATAAGAGGTGTAATTATTATTTTAATTTTTATTTAAAAAACTACTGAATATATTTTGCTGAATTTTGTTTTATATATTTTATGGAATAATTTGAATATTACCTAAAATTTTCGAAGCAATTTGTGAATTTTAAATCTGCTTAAAAAATGTTTTAAAAATTAGGTCCCATAGGGTTCAATGTATTTCATTTTTTCAACCCGGGTTCAATCCAAAACTAATTGGGTGATATTATTTATTTATATTCCCATAGGTCCTATAGACCGTCTGAACAACATGCTAAAATTTCATTTTGATTAAGTCATTTTTACGGCAGTTATCGTGCTAACGGACAGACAGACAGACAGGCAGACAGACAGACAGACAGACAGAATGAGCAAAGTCATAAACACTTTTCAACTTTGTTGTAAAGTGTTAATAAAAATAAAGAATTACAAATGCCATGCAATTGAAACAAATCCTGATTAATTCCCAATTAGTTAATTCTTAACAATATATAAACCACAAAAATTTCCAATTAATTAATTCTAATTTTGATTTTGTAGTAAACTTTATTATAACGAATATAAATAATAAAATTTAAATATAAATAATTTGAAACAAAAGAGAAAATCACGTATTGTCACCACTAATTTTCCTGAACATGAATCATCATCCGCAAGGTCTGCCGATTCCTTTCCTGCTGAACCCGAGCACTGCTCGAAGCTACTCTAAAGACGTGGCAGGACATTTCCCCGGTTTCCCTCTAATTCGAACTACCTCAATCCAGCCATGGCATTTAGAAATTCTTTTCCAAGAAAAACATGCGAAACGTAAGACGCCACAACTTGCTGACAGCCTGAACATCAAGGTAAAAACAATCGCTTCAGTTTCCGAGACAATTTAATTAGATGGTACGAAGATTCATTTGCAAGTCCAGCGTGAGGAGCCGATGTGTCCAGAACACCTGATAATTACGGCCGTTCCGGGCAGATTGATTTAAGTGTGGAACATCGGCGCTGTCATTTGGCATCAAACTAATGATGATGTAATTTTTCCTCGTTATCGAAACATTTCGATTTGTTTTTCAGACTGCGGTTCGCAGAGTGGAAGAGTTCCGTAAAATATACTGAACTCGTTGCAATACGAGGACTTTTGTGTACTTACAGACTACTTATTCATCAAGAAATTGCCCAACGGCTCATCACCAATACATGTGAACCGCGGTCTTTGCCGATCGTTAACACAATGCAGGCGATGATAGGATCAATGAACGTAGAAACTTCAAGGCAAGAATTTTAGAAATGCATTTACATAATAAGCAAATTACAATAAAATGAAGAATTAACAAAGTACAATGAAATAATGATTGAAAATACACAAAATTGTAAAATATGAAAAACACAAATAAATAGAAGCATTTCGTAAAGCCAAAAATCTCAACCTTAAATGAGAGAATGCATTACTTTTCTCCAGTCCGAGTAACTTAATTGATAAAGGACTTGTCTAAAACATAAGAGGTTAGAGATAATCGTGTGTGTTTCAGGGAATATTTAATAAGTTTAAATCGAAAAAAATCACCCTCATTTTTCTTCCGGTATAAAAAAAATTAAAAAATGACCTATTTAAATACGATACACATATGATGAATTACGCAGTTCATCTTAGACATTCTCTCTGAATCATCCCTTTAAATGTCAAAAACAAAACAAAGGGGAAAACCACAAAAAAAAATATCCCCCCGTCGTACAAATACAAAAAACAAAGCTCTATTTCCGCAAACAACTCCGACATCCATACGATTTTCGAGGTCACAAAATAACCACCTATTACGCCACTCGTTTCCGACCGTTTACGTCTACCACCCTCGCAATTCCGATAGCAGGTAAGAGAAATTAGACGAGAAAAAAATAAATAAAACCCTCTACCAGCTGGATGTACATATACGAGAGACAGGGGGAGTACACGGTTGAGCAGACTTGCGCGGGTGACACTAGGACAGGAAACCATTACGAGGGAGGGAGGTCCGGACGTCCTGTCCGTCCGTCCGACCGTCCTCTGACCGATCCTTCGTCTCTCCCATCTGCGGGGAACACGCAGGATACACGGTCCGTGGTCAACACCTGCCTCGCGGTGATCTGGGCTAGGATATGTATGCGATTTTTTATGAGGTTGAGGTAATTTTATTTTGCTGTTTCTACCTGTTGGAAATTTCTGGTTGAAGTTAATAGCGAAAAAAAAAAACGGTTGATGGGGGAGAAGTCATTGTTTTAGGATGCGGGAGGTACTAAGGAAAAATTCGTATGCTTAAATAAGCAGGTTAAATACCAGACAGCGAGCAATGCTTCAGTAAAAAAGAGCTGCTGGATATCGCCTATCGCGTGACAGTATTCATGGTCCAGTTTTGCTATTTATATGCGCGCATCAGCATAAACAGTACTTGCAATGGTAGCAATAGCTGATACTTGCAATGGCAACAGTAGTGACCCTTGTAATGACAGCATTAGCTGATATTTGCAATGGCAACAATAGCTGATATTTGAAATGGCAAAAGTTTCCGATACTTGCAATGACAGCAATAACGGATACTTGGAATGGGGTCGGGATATCCCAGTGGCTAAAGAGGGATGATCGTATGGAGTAATCTCGTGTTTGATCCTCGACGACGGGTATGGGCACGATAAACCTGTAGGTACGGAAGTCCATCCGAAAAGGTATGGGTTAGGAGAATAATTGTATGATCCCTGTGGTTGCCACCCGCTTTAGGTTCCGGTCATAATTGAGTGGCGCTTTTTAAGTAGTCCACATAGATACCTTACACCTTCGGGAAGATCGGACGGTTTGAGAAGAAAAAAAAGGTAAAAAGATCTACCACCCAGCCTTTTTCAAATTTCAAAGATTGAGCTCAGACTTGACTTAGAGCTCTCCTAAAGGGACATTCCAAGAGCTAGGATCGCGCTCTCAGAGCAGATAATAGCATCAATAGACCGGTTTTGCGCTTTTTATAAGCTGATCAGCATGGAATAGGCAATGCCTGCAATGGCAGAAAGTAAAAGTGCTACGTGCCACAAACTTGCTGTGGTCTATGCACGATGTTATCTGCAAAGACAGCTCGGCCCTAGCTTTAGGGATTCCCTCTTTAGGTTTATTCTGTAAGTGTAAATAATATTTACGCTGTGTAAAGAACTCATGTCGCAGCGATCCCAGGTTGGTCATGTGACGTTCTATCACCCGTACTCCTAAGGCAGTTGTCCTTCTTTTACTTTCCCTGCAATCCATGGTAACGTATAGGGAAAGTATTGGAATCATGCCGAAAATCGCAACTCGAGTTTTCGACGGATCTACACGTTTCGAGATCTCTAGAATACGAAAAAACCATTTTTAGTGTGACGTCTGTGTGTGTGTGTCTGTGTGTCTGTCTGTCTGTGAAGATTTTGTATCCACTCTAACTCAAAAACTAATGGACTGAATTTCACCAAATTTGGTAGGTAAGTCACTTGTGGGCGAATCTGGTGCTGATTAGTTTTGGGTATGATTCGTGATAACATAACCCGCCTTTTTTGCGAAATGGCCCGCAGAAGCTTGTATCTACTCCAGCTAGAAAACTAATGGACCGAATTTCACAAAATTCCGTTGATAAGTCACTTGTGGGATACCCTGGTGCTGATTAGATTTTGGTAAGATTCGGAAAAAAATAACCTGCCTTTTTTTGAGAAATGGCCCTCAAAAATCGTCAAAATCTAAAATAAATACATACGTATACTCAAATATATCCATTAAATTCTTGTTTTATACGTAATTTTTAACGATGAAAGGAATAATACCAACCACATTACACTAGAACTAGCCGTTTTCGAGATATTTTAGTTTTTTCGCATTGTCTCCACGTCACCTTTGAAAATAAGTCCAGTTACCAAATGATAATGAAAATTGAATTAAAAGTGAATTAAATTTAATTAAGATAAAGAGAAGTGAATATAAGTCTGCAGGGAAAGTCCTGTGCTGCCCACATCAGATTTTTTACAGTTAAAGTCAAAACGATAATGCTATATGTGTTTTATTAGTTAGGAGCATCTATATTTAGTTCAAAATAATTACAGTCTTTCAATAATTACTACAGAATTACTAAAAGTTTGAGCATGCCATTGAGAGTCTTCTGCGGATGGCAGCTTATCTCTAGTACACTGTTTCTCAAAGTGCTATCAATAGCCCAACATTGGATCTCATAGATCTCCTAATATTCAATGGATGTAGCACTCAGTTGTAGACGTCTGGGATTTGGAAGGCGTAAACACCTGGTCTTTTTTTTCCTACATTAATGCTTTCCTTCTCGAGTTCCTGTCTCTAGTCTATATTCATAGGCATAGTCACGTGATCACCTCCATCATATCCCAGAGCTTCACGGATCGCCATGATCGTCTATAAGTTGGCCGTAAAATCTTTTATATTTTTGTCACTGAAAAAGCACTTTAGGCATGAAATATATGTCTTTTTGCTGCCGATATCTGTGAATATGAAAAATTGTTTGTATGTTTATTATAAATTTACATTTATACTTACAATCATTGTCTATGGTTGTTTGCACTTCTACGTGTTTTTCCCCATCCACATAGAAAAAAAGAAAAAAAAATGTAATCTGATGGTCTTTCAATTCAATGAAAATTTTTAGATTTGTGTGATAGTCATTGAAATTTGAAATAAAAAATGACAGATGTGACAAAAAAAAAATGCGATACATCGAGAGTGGTGTATATTAATCCCATAATTGATATAATTCACTTTCAAGTAAGAAATGTCATATGTATAAATATCAAATATAAAATTTCTATTCTTAAATATGTCTGTGACATTTTCCCATTATATATATGTTTTGGAAAAATTTTAAATATTCCTTCGGTTGGTTCGCCCCTAAAATCAATGGGCCTATGAATTTCCTTTATTGTAATTATCGTATCAAATTTCCTTCAATGTTTTGCAATTTGTTCGAGAGTCATCGTGTTCATAGACGCACACACTGACAGCCATGTACACAAACATCATTAAAAGAAATGTTTAATTCGTAATCAAGGACGCACAAAACGAGTATATCCATCAAAATTATAGAGATTTTGTTCCATTACAATACTTTTCTTTTACTATGCATTATAAAGAAATTAATGAAAACCTTGTTAACATTAATATTCGCTCAGTCAAAATTTTAACCAAAAATTTCAATTGTTTATATGTATTTCTTAGTATTTAAGGGGTACTGTCAAAGACGGAGAAATTAGCACTAAAAAAAGTTAGTATAGTATAGCAATATTATAGCAATATTTTCAAATACAAAGCAGTATAGTATAGCAATAGTATAGCAATAGTATAGCAATATTTTTCAAAAAGAATTATTTTGCTTAACAGAGTGTAAAGGTTATAGCTAGAAATAGTCGTCTTAATCGAATATCTAGCTCTATTAGGCTTTGTCGCGTATTCGATACCATTAGTGTGCAAAATTTTAGCTTTCTAAATAGCCAATGTGTATGAGGAGGGGGTCTGGAAGATATTTTGGCCCTCCTTACCTATTTATCGCCCCAAGGAAGAAATCGAAAATCTAGCTCTGATAGGTTCTATCGCGTGGTCGATACCATTAGTGTGCAAAGTTTCAGCCTTCTAAATTACCGGTGTGTATGTAGGGGGGGGGGGGGGTCTGGAAAGTATAGAAAGATCCACCCCTGCACATTTTCCCCCAAGAAAGAAATCGAACATCCAAATTTTGTCTCATTGACGATACTATAAGTCTAAAAATATTCAGATCATCTAGGTAACAATTTTCTCCCCCCCCCCCACTTCTCGGAAGAATCCGGCTCCATTAGGTTCTGTCCCCTGATTAATACTATTAGTGTGCAAGAATTAAATCTTCTAAATCATGGGGGGTGGGCTTTTGTAGGGTCTGTAAAGACACAAACTAACTAGTAATTTCAATTTTTAAAAGATAATATTTAGGATCGTTAACATGTTATAACTTAGTGAAAATCGACGGTATAATTTTACTAAAGCTATTTTTAGCATATTTAGATTGATATTGGGAGAAATTAAGAAAACATAACTTTTGACTCAACCCTATAGGGAACAAACAGATAGGGAAAGTTTAAAAACCAACTTTTACAAAATAAATAACTTTTAACTCAATCGTATAGAGTGCTGGTAAAAAAAATAGTTATAAACCAACTTTTATGAATTAAATAACTTTGAAACAATCCTGTAGTTTACCGAAGGGGAAAGGGTTAAAAACATTGTTTGCCAGTAAGATAATTTTGATACAATCTTATAGGGTACAGATAGGAAAATAGTTAAAAAGTAACGAGTTTTGACAAGTTTTTGCTCAACGCTATGGTGTACCGATAGGGAAAGTGTTAAAAAACAAATTTTACGAATTAAATGACTTTTGACTCAATATTACTGGGTGCCGATAGGAAAAAAGTTAAAATCCAACTTTTACGAGTTAAAAAACTATTTATTGAACCTTATAAGGTACCGTTAAAAAATAGTTAAGACACAACTTTTACGAGTTAATTAACGTTAGACTTTATAGTATAGGAATAGGAATATAGTATAGGAATAGAGAAAGATATAGAATCCAACTTTTCAATTTAAATAGTCTTAGAATCAACCTTATAGGGCGTCGATGGGAAAAGAATTAAAAGCCAACTTTTATAAGTCAAATGACGTTTTAGTCAAACTTATAGACCACCAAAAGGAAAAGAGTTAAAAACCAACTTTTGCGAATTAAATAACATTTGATTCAAACCTATAGTATATCGATAAGGAAAAGGATAAAAACTAACTTTCATGAGTTAAATAACTTTTGACTCATTCTTATAGGGTACCATTAGGAAAAGAATTAAAGCTAACTTTTACGAGTTAAACAACTTTTGACTCAAATTTATAGGGTACCGAGCAGAAAAGAGTTAAAAACCAACTTTAATGAGTTATATAATATTTTATTCAACCCTATTGTATACCCACAGGGAAAGAATTAAAAACTAACTTTAACGAGTTAAGTAACTTTTGACTCAATCTTATAAAGTGCCAATAGGGAAAAAGTTAAAACGAAATTTTACGAGTTAAATAACTTTTGAGTCATCCTTATAGGGTACCGATAGAAAAAAAAAATTAAAAACCAACTTTTGCGAGTTAAATAACGTTTGACTCAACCCTATAGTATACCGATAGGGAAAGAGATAAAAAAAAACTTTCATGTGTAAAATAACTTTTGACTCAATCTTATAAGGTATCGTTAAGAAAAGAGTTAAAAGCTAACTTTTATGGGTTAAATAACTTTTGACTGAACCCTATAGTATACCGATAGGAAAATAGTTAAAAACAAACTTTACGGGTAGAAATAACTTTGACTGAACCTTATAGGGTGCTTGTAGGGAAAGAGTTAAAAGCTAATTTTTACGAGTTAATTAACTTTTTACTGAACCTTATGAGGTATCGATAGGAAATGTTTTAAAATGACATAGACTATTTAACAAAAAAATCTGATGTGGGCAGCACATGACTTTCCTTATATAATGCAATGAATTTACTACTTTTACAGTAAAAAAATAGATTATTATAGTAGATATTTAAATTCTTTCCAAGATATTGAATTTTCGTCAATGAGTAGTCATTTTCATTGATTTAGCGTCAATTTTATCCATTTGGCAAGATTTTCGTTAATTTAGCAACATTTAAAAAAGTCGCCAAGTTGGCGACATTCCACAGAAATAAGTTATTCTTACAGCGGATAAATGACTATTGGCGTTCAAATACAAAAGTATTACTCAAAGTGCCTTTTTTCATGAATGGAACGAGCTAGATCCTCGAGAATGATGTCACCCAATTTATCGCATGGTATCACATATGAAAAGTGAACATGTTTCTCAATAGGAAATATTTTTTTTATTTTATACGACTTTTTGTTAATTTTTTTAAAAAAATGTGCAATATCTCGAGAACGGTTCATGTTAGCGTTCTAAAACTTATGTCAATCGTTTTCTAATGAAAAATTACATAAGAAATGTCTATTTGCGTAACTTGATTAGAGGTTTTGATTTTTTGACGATTTTTTCAAAATTTCACTAGAAAATTTAGAGGGGTTCTGATGATTCGATTGCATATAAAAACAATAGACTTCTAGTGTTTATGGATTGTAATTTTTGTACCAAATTTCGTACGAATCGGTTCATTCGTTCGTCAGTTATCGTCTCCACAGACTCACTGACACACACACACACTCACACATACACACACACACACATACTTTCACACACACACACACAGACACACACGCATACTTTCGCACATACACACACACATACAGACATCACCTCAAAATTGTTTAATTCGTGATCAGGGATGCTTGAAACGTGCTCTCCCGTCGAAAACTCGAATTCGAATTTTCGACCCCGTCACAATACTTTCCTTATACATTATGTATATAAGGAAAGTAATAAATAATAGAAATATGAACATATTATTGGGCAATCAATGAGATGGTTGCGCTGGTTTACATTTGCATAGTTCATCAATGACTGGGATTGTCTAACCTGTACCCTAAAAAATTTTAACGATTACCCCCAAGGGGTACGCATACCATATGTTGAGAACCACTGCTCTAGGGTACCGACAGCGAAAGAATCAAAAGCTATCTTATAAATATTACTAAACGAATTGCGTAGAATATACCTCCACTGGGAAAAATCCCTACTATTAAATGGTTATTCCCTATGCAGGCATATCCTGCACAATTCATTTAATAATAATAATAATAATAATAATAATAATAATAATAATAATAATAATAGTAAAACTAGATATAACAATAAGAACGAGGATTCTCGTGTCGTAAACGAACAGCACGAAAAACGTCCGAAGATGACTGTTTTTAACTTGAAAATTTGTGGTTTACGGAAAATACGTTTTTTTACTCTTCGCAAACCCCATTTGCTCATCTTACTTAAATTACACACTGTGCCATCGAAAAGTCAGTGAACCCCCCTTAAACCTGTAATGCCGCCAAAGCAGAATTCAGGAATTTTATTTCCTCACGGTACAAAAAGTTCAGATGCGTTTGTCAAGTATTTCAAGCCTATAATGATGCACTGCTCTGACAATAATACATATATTGCGGACGCAATGTGCCTGTGCTTCTTTTTTTTATTATTATTATTATTATTTTGATTAATTAGTAAGGTCCGGTAAAAGTGATTTTAACGATCTAAAAATGCCTGAAAAGTCTATACAGGATCCCTCTCACAAATCCCCCTCATGAATCCCTTTAGCTTTCCATGGAATTGTGCTAGAGCTGCAAAAGTGGGGTCTGTAGGAAAGTGATTATGGGCTATCGATTCAAAAAGTTTGCAGCGCCTCTAGCGGCGAAATAAAGAAATCAGAATTTCTATCCATAGCCGGAGTCGCGGGGGTACTGCGGGTGCTTCAGCACTCCCATTACAAATTGCTCGAACATGCTTTT
This sequence comes from Amaurobius ferox, assembly GCA_951213105.1. Lineage (NCBI taxonomy): Eukaryota > Metazoa > Arthropoda > Arachnida > Araneae > Amaurobiidae > Amaurobius > Amaurobius ferox. Next base: position 69,930,470 of record OX578144.1, on the reverse strand, counting down.
TAACTTAATGGTTTACCCTTATTCCAACAATTTTCAGTTTCTCTCTCTCGCTATTTTTACTTTCCTTATATACATAGTATAATGTATAAAGAAAATATTGCGACGGGGTCGAAAATTCGAATTTGGGTTTTGTTTCCGACGGGAGAGCACGTTTCAGGCATCCCTGATCACGAATCGAACATTTTTGGAGTGATGTCTGTGTCTGTGCGTGTGTGAGAGAGACTGTGGAGACGATATCTCACAAACGAATGGAGCGATTCGAATTAAATTTGGTACGATTAAATTTGGTAAATTCGAATTAAATTTGGTAAAATTACAATCCAAGAATACTGGAAGCCTATTGTTTTTAAACATAATCGAATGTTCAGAACCTCTCTAAATTTTCGGGTGAAAATTTGAAAAAATCATCAAATAATCAAAACCTTTAATAAAGTTACGCAAATATACATTTCTTATGTAATTTTTCCCTAGAAAACGATTGACATAAACTTTAGAACGCTAGCACGAACCGTTCTCGAAATATTGTACATTTTTAAAATAAATTTATCAAAAAATTCCATAAATTAAAAAAAAAAAAATTAACTGTTGAAGAACATGTTCACTTTTCATATGTAATATCATGCGATAAATTGGGTGACATCGTTCTCGTGGATCTAGTTCGTCCCATTCATGGGAAAATACACTTTGAATAATACTTTTGTATTTGAATGCCAATAGTCATTTATCTGCTATAAGAATAACTTATTTCTCCGTTACGGATTTATAAGTCTGAAATCAGAGATTTTTGGGGTTTCTGGCTAGACCCAGTTCCAAATGACTTCACATGCGCAAGACTTCAATGAAGAAATTTGTCGTGAACTCACCCCTATCATGGAAGGATACAGGAGATGATTAATTTCGTATCGAGTTTGGCAGAAGATTATCAACATTCCATTGGCGTCTGTGCTAGCGTGTTCATAACTTTCAAATTTCTTCTTATTTAGTATTTTTTACGAATTAAGACCATGGCTATATCATGCAGAAATCGGTGGACAAAATGTAATGAATTGAAGTTCCACAAGTAAACTATTTGTTATTACTTTCCTTATATACATAATGTATAAGGAAAGCATTGTGACGGGGTCGAAAATTCGAATTCGAGTTTTCGACGGGAGAGCACGTTTTAAGCATCCCTGATCACGAATCAAACATTTTTGAAGTGATGTCTGTGTGTGTGTGTGTGTGTGTGTGTGTGTGTGTGAAAGTATGTGTGTGTGTGTGTGTGTGTCAGTGAGTCTGTGGAGACGATAACTGACGAACGAATAGACCGATTCGAACCAAATTTGGTACAAAAATCACAATCCATAAACACTGGAAGCCTATTGTTTTTATACGTAATCGAATGTTCAGAACCCCCCTAAATTTTCGAATGAAATTTTGAAAAAATCGTCAAAAAATCAAAACCGCTAATAAAATTACGCAAATAGACATCTCTTATGTAATTTTTCATTAGAAAACGATTGGCATAAATTTTAGAACGCTAACATAAACCGTTCTAGAGATATTGTACATTTTTCAAAAAAATTATGAAAAAGTCACATAAAAAAAAATTGCTATTGAGAAACATGTTCACTTTTCATATGTAATACCATGCGATAAATTGAGTGACATAATTCTCGTGGATCTAGCTCGTTCCATTCATGAAAAAATATACTTTGAATAATACTTTTGTATTTGAACGCCAATAGTCATTTATCAGCTGTAAGAATAACTTTTTTCTTAGTGCATAACGCTTGGCGAGATTTTGGCGACGAATTTGGCGGAATGTCGCCAACTTGGCGACTTTTTTGAAATGTTGCCAAATTAATGAAAATCTCGCCAAATGGATAAAAATGATGCTAAATCAATGCAAATGACGACTAATTGTCGAAAATTCAATATCTTGTGTGTGTGTGTGTGTGTGTGTGTGTGGAAAGAATATTAGTATCTACTATAAGAAAAACCTAATTTTTTACTGTAAAAGTAGTAAATTCATTACATTATATAAGGAAAGTCATGTGTTGCCCACATCAGATTTTTTTTTAATTATACATGTTTCGCATGAGCACCCCCAATCGTGAGCCCCCCAATGCATAGCATCCCGAACTGTGGAAGTCTGGCGCCGCCTATGTTTCTATCTGGCAACGAAGCAAGATAGGAATACATTTTCAATTATAAAATTATAGAGCGTTCTCTGCATTTAGTAGTGAAAGGCGTTTGAATGTTACATGTACGCAGACGATAAAGAATGAGACGATAAAGAATCTTGAACAGATATAATTATGTAAATGTCTAGTTATACTGAAGTACTTCTGAAGGAAATGGTAAGAAGTATACCTGAAAAATAGCAATCCATGTAATAAGGTAATTTTGATTTATTACTTTCCTTATATACATAATGTATAAGGAAAGTATTGTGACGGGGTCGAAAATTCGAATTCGAGTTTTCGACGGGAGAGCACGTTTCAAGCATCCCTGATCACGAATCGAACATTTTTGAAGGGATGTCTGTGTGTGTGTGTGTGTGTGAAAGTATGCGTGTGTGTGTGTATATGTGTGTGTGTGTGTCAGTGAGTCTTTGGAGACGGTAACTGACGAACGAATGGACCGATTCGAAGGAAATTTGGTGCAAAAATTACAATCCGTAAACACTGGAAGCCTATTGTTTTTATATGCAAACGAATGTTCAGAACCCTCCTAAATTTTGAAGTGAAATTTTGAAAAAATCGTCAAAAAATCAAAACCTCTAATAAAGTTACGCAAATAGACACTTCTTATGTAATTTTTCATTAGAAAACGATTGACATAAATTTTAGAATGCTAACATGAACCGTTCTCGAGATATTGCACATTTTACAAAAAAATTATCAAAAAATCATATAAAATAAAAAGAATTATTTCCTATTGAGAAACATGTTCACTTCTCATATGTAATACCATGCGATAAATTGGGTGACATCATTTTCGTGGATCTAGCTCGTTCCATTCATGAAAAAAGACACTTTGAATAATACTTTTGTATTTGAATGCCAATAGTCATTTATCAGCTGTAAGAATAACTTATTTCTCCGTCCATAACGCTTGGCGAGATTTTGGCGACGAATTTGGTGGAATATCGCCAACTTGGCGACTGTTTTAAATGATGCTAAATTAACGAAAAACTAGCCAAATGGATAAAATGACGCTAAATCAATATCTTGTAAAGAATCTACTATAAAAATAATCTATTTTTTTTACTGTAAAAATAGTACATTCATTGCATTATATAAGGAGAGTCATGTGCTGGCCACATCAGATTTTTTTGAATTATCCTTCTGAAGGAAATGACGAGAAATACGCTTGAAAAATAGCATTCCATGTAATAAGGTAATTTTAATTTATTTTGAATTATCCTAAGGAAAATGGCGAGAAATACGCCTGAAAAAAACAGCAATCCATATAAAATAATTTTATCTAGAATTGTCCTTCTGAAGGAAATGGCGAAAAATACACCTGAAAAAATAACCGTCCGTGTAATAAGGTAATTTTAATTTATCTAGAATTATCCTTCTAAAGGAAATGGCGAGAAATACGCCTGAAAAAATAGCAATCTGTGAAATAAGATAATTTTAATTTCTTTTGAATTACCCTAATTTCCTTCAGAATTATCATTTAAATGTTGTATGACAATGGTAGACAAATGATGCAGTACAATAATTATCCTTTTTCTTTAATATCATTTATCTGTGTACATGTTATATGCAAATCGCACCTTCCCATATAATAAATGAAGACGTTCTAAATCTTTGTAATAGAAAATTTTCTATCTTGCTTCGTTTACCCGATATGAATTCTAACTTCTGTAATTCGCTGTTAGAGGCTTACAAACTTTCTCAATCAGTAGCGTATAGTCTCTTTCCTATTAGTAGAATCTACTCTTGCAGCTCAAATGCAGCTCAAAACTTCAATTGAAAATTAAAGTTATGCTTGAAAACTTATAAAGGAACCCTGTATAAAAATTGTATAACATATTTGTGCTATTCCAGACTATCCAGAAGCCCACCGGTAACCTAGAAGGCTGATTTTTACCCACTTATAGTACTGACAACGGGGCAGACCCCAATAAAGCCAAATTTTTTAATGTTCTCCCGAAATTGTCTAGAAAGTGTTTTTCTTTCTTTTTTTTTACTAAACGCTTTTCCAACATTTTAGAAATTCACTCGGAGACTTAGAAAGCTCAGTCTTTGCACATATATAATATTGCTCACTAGACAAAATCAAACTGAGCCGGATTTTCATCCCCCCCCCCCCCCCCTTCGGGGTTGGAGTAAATAGGATTTTTCTAAAAAATTGGTCCCATAGGGGAGGGGCAAAATGGGGTTCAACAATAATTTTATGACCTTGCAAAAGCCCGTATTTCCCGATGACCTAGAATGCTGAAACTTTTCGCACTTACGGGCAGAACATAACGGAATTGGGACTTTGCACACGAGTATATATCAACGTTTCGAGATAAAATATGAATGGGTCAATTTTCGACACTAACCGCTTTACGTTGTTAAACAAATTTAAACTTATTAAAAATAGTTGCAATTTAATGTCTTTAGAATGTCAAATTTCGTGCATTTGACAGGCTTAAATATCAAAACTCATTCAAATTAGAAAACTGTCCATAAAAATTGAAATAAGAATACTCCCATAGAGTAGAATTTATTTTATTAACTGTTGTCAAAAATTAGATTATCTTAAAAACGTTTAAGAACAGGATCTTTATTTTCCCTACACAGTGTATATATATATATATATATATATATATATATATATATATATATTTATTAGAAAAATGTAATAATTAAAATTCAAGTAATATTAACATCACCATAGAAGCAAAACCACGGCCATATTGCCGATAAGAGAAAAGAACAGCACCGGCCCAAATTCGATGATTAATCAGAATTAAATTCATCTTCAGGTCTGAGTATTTAATTCTAATTAACCCAAACAAATACCTGTTTCAGATTTGACAATAGTACGTTACTATAAATGCCAAAACCCAGACTACAGGCATCAAATGATGAAAAAATGAAGATAAGAAGAATTAAGGAAATTTGTATTACCATGTAGCATGAACCTTTCTTTCTTCACCACGTGTATACGTGATCAACCTCAACAGAATGAATTATCTAGAAGCACCGGAATGAGCATGTCGAAATACAACCATAGAGACAGTACGAACGTTCACAGCAACACTCCTAGACTCGTCCAGTGAGTGAGAACAGGAGTCAGGACAATTACCCGTATAAGCAATTTAGAATATGAACATGAAGCAAAGATGAAAATTCTTAGTAAACAAGTGATTCATAGAAGAAATGGATAAACTAGAATGCCACTATACACTATTATAAGGGCTCTCAAATCGTAGTTTCAATCTGGCTAAAGTTACATACATACATACATATATATATATATATATATATATATATATATATGTGTGTGTGTGTGTGTGTGTATGTTGTATCTATATCACTTTGAGTATTTCTAATTTCAGATCGACTGTATTTCAATGATGTCTGTGTGTCTATATATTTATTTATTTATTTACTACCCAGGTATATGTAGTCATATATAATGTTAATGAATACAAAATGAAAAAAATAAATAAAATGATATAAAAAGATAGAGAAGTAATTTTGAATGAAAGATTTGAATCAATCGAAATAAATGAAATAGTTAAAAAAAATAGAGGAAACAAAATGTACAAACAGAAAGTTGAACAGTGCAAAATTTAAACCCATGTACTATTGATCAAGAGATAATTAAAAGCATAAGTAACTAACTCATAAACCAGTAAAAAATCAGTTAATACGATTTCAAATCTTTTTTGTAATAAGAATACAGTTTTTAATTCTGTCGATAGATTTTTTATTTTCAAAAATACTCGAAAAACCGTTATGATAGATAGTAGGAGATAGTATGTCTGGATGTCTGCATGTGAGCATCAGGATATCTTTCGAACAAATAGATAAAATCCAAAAAAATTCGGTACGATTATTTCAACTGATGAAGAACGTCAGGGACCAAATTATTTTCGGAGTAAACAATAGATCTTTGAAAGGCTCTCAATTTTTCAAACATTTTTTTTTCCCGTTGAAAATCGAAAAAACTTTCTAAAACCATAATGAAGTATACAAATATTACGAAAATAGATATTCAATATGTTATTTATTTTGAAAAGCAAATTTCAACATTTATGCGCCGTTCTTGAGATATTTTATATTTCTGATCTTAAATAAAAAATGTTTATTAAAAATAAGATAAACTCACCGTTATAAAATATCCGCGTAGTGTTATAAATGCTTCGCGTAGACACGGGGATAAGGATTGAATTTGGGACCACAGCATGCGATTCTCTTGCCATAATCACTAGACTATCCTGGCTCTGGTTCATGAAGTAAATTTCTGTGGAGGATGGAATGTTATTGGCTTCAGCCTAGGTGGAACGGTGGGTGTCGCCAATTCAAGAATTCGCTTAAAATTTGTGTATACAAGTTGAGACCACTGCTAATTTGTATAGGATTGTAGTAGAGACTTTTTATTTTATTTCCAAACTTTTAAATCATATTTTAAAAATTAAAATATACACATACATAATCAGAGAAATATGGGATATACCAGCATAATTTTATAAGAGCAAAGTGCTGGTTGTAAGAAATATATCTAGGCGCAAACCCTTTTGCTCGACGTCTCAAGACAATCGCCTAGATTAGCCAATACATAAAACATTCATTGATGCGTCGGAATGAAAAAAAACTGAAATCTCCATTTGTAACGGCTAATGTGCACACAGTTATACGTAACGTTATTTCAAGGTTGGTAGCCCGTCTCAGGGTAATTGCCCTTTTCTTCATCCTTTGTCACGCCCTTGATTTCGGGCTAGCCCCGATTCCCCCCTTTCTTTTCTTGTAGCGTAATGCACGTCGTAGGTAGGCCTCTAAGCATGCAATAGTAAAATGTCACTTACTGACGATGAACGTTTAGAAATGTTTTGTGAGGGTGAACATTTTAAAAGATATCAAATCCTCTTTTTCCCTCATAATAGATCATGGACAGGGTAACATCATAGGTAGGTATCTAAGTATGCAATAGTAAAATGTGACTTACTGACGATGAACATTTCGAAATGTTTCGTGAGGGTGAACATTTTAAATGATATCAAATCCTCTTTTTCCCTCATAATAGATCATGGACAGGGTAACATTGTAGGTAGGTTTCTACGTATGCAGTAGTAAAATGTGACTTATGGACGATGAACATTTAGAAATTTTGTGAGGGTGAACATTTTAAAAGATATCAAATCCTCTTTTTCCCTCGTAATAGATCATGGGCAGAGTAACATCGTAGATAAGTCTCTAAGTATGCATTAGTAAAATGTGACTTACTGACGATAAACATTTATAAATGTTTTGTGACGGTTGAACATTTTAAAAGATATCAAATCCCCTTTTTCTCTCATAATAGATCATGGACAGGGTAACATCGTATGTAGGCCTCTAAGCATGCAATATTAAAATGTGACTTACTGACAATGAACATTTAGAAATATTTTGTGAGGGTGAACATTTAAAAAAATATCAAACCATCTTTCTCCCTCATAATAGATCATGGACAGGGTAGTAATTTGATCGGGAGAAAATCTAGAGTGTGCACAAGACATTCTGATGCATGTATTTTCTCAACATTTAGTTCTATTTCTATCACAATCATTATCGGTAAGAGGAGAAAAATGTATATTTTTCAGATTTTCAGTTTAAGATAAATTTAACTTCAGACAAACTCGTTTATCTCTTTTTCAAATGTGACAGAGCATTAAGATGAAGAAATAGCACATGTACAAGGGATCTTTCTGTTCGAGAAAGGCTCGAACCGCAGATCTTCGTATACTGGGCAAATCCTGCAAATCCAGTCGAGCTCTTCATCTTCAAGATACATATGTCTTTTGAATGTATTCGAGTAAAATAATTGGTGACATGAATAAATTAATAAACTTGATTAACAGTAGATCTACAAGCTTCTTAGTTAAGTCCGTAAACACCATCAAAAACTTTGAACCGATAGGTCACTAATCGATTGGAAGAAATGTCGCAGGAAATGTATAAAAATTCTTTCGGACCCAATCGGAAATCGAGCACAGATCTTCGAACTGACCAGCCGATGCTCTACCGTTGAGCTACTGGGTTGGAAATACATGCTCTTTTCGTCGACGTGGACACTGAATTCTACTTCATCTAATGTCAGATTAAGTGCAACTTGACAATCTATCTAACCACCAGCTGCAATTTTTACCTCAGATTAACTCCCTGAGTGGTCATTAGCCTCTCGATTTGAAATTGACGTGTGATTTGTTCGTCTGCCATTGCAAAGAATATTGCTGCCTAGCCGGTACTCGAACCATAGATCTCTGTACTGGTTAACCGGCGCTCTACAGTTGAACTCTGGGACGAAAGTGCAAGCTCTTATTGTCGAAGTGAACTCATTGTGCATTTTCCATCCTCTAATGTCGAATTGACGTACAACTGACAATCGTACTAACCACCTCCTGCTATATTTACCTCATGTTGTCTATGATATTAACATTCTGCTGCTATTTTTATTCTCCAGGCTAGCTTTCTGTGTGGTCGTTATTCTCTCGATTTGAAATTGGTGCTCAGTATCCCAAAATCTACTGAATCCGTACTAGTCGTAGTCGGGTTACTTTTCGAATCCCGGACATCATTACACTAACTTGCAGAATTGCTAGGTCTTGTCGTTGAATTGGGCTTTACACTACTTTACCGACCGCGGTTACTTTACTCACCCTCCCATATCCACAAGCAAACTTTCCAATTATTATGCATATTCGTTTTCTGTTATTGTATCCACATACACACAGAAGTAGAGAGAAATCGACATCTTTTCGAAATCGTTCAGGGGTTAAAATTTGCTTTTCAGTTAAAATTTCAGCCAATAATACTTTAACCGTACATTAATATAAGAAAACGAGTCTTTATTAGCTTTATCTCTTAAACTGAATGAAAATTAAATGTCTCTAAAATTATGTTAACTTTAATGGAATTGGTAAAGTTTGGTTTGTCAAATTAATCAAGTTCTCAACCACAAAGCGTTGGCCCTTTCTTTCTTCTTACTTCCACCTCTGTTTCCCCCAGAAAAAATTCTCGGGTCATCCATTTGACCGAATTTTCCCACTCATTTTCTGCCGTTTTAAAATTTTCAAACCTGATTCTTCAACCTGGTAGGCCTGTCATGTCACAGGGAAAATAACTGGTCATGCCGCATCCAAGGCGGCTATTTACCATTCTGTTATATTTTTCAAGTTTCGCGAATTTTGTAAATAACGAGGTGATGGAAGCAAATAAATAACCTCGAACCTACAAAACTCAGAAAATGTCCTATTTTACTCTCGAACCCAGCGTGTATCCAATGGCTGATTTCCTGCTCCAATGTTGTTTTTCGTTCCATTCTACAACAAAGCTCGCACATACCCGCATCTTACAATATCTAAAAACGTCTGATGTGGGCAGCACATGAATTTCCCTACATAATGCGATGACTTTACTTACTTCACAATGAAATGATGATGTGCAAGATCCACTGCACAATGTTTTCAACATTAAATTGTACGCTAACATTTGCCATTTTTCTGAATGACAACGTGTGAAACTATTTTAAAGATCCAAATCTGCTTAATTTTAGCGCAAATCTAACTGGACAATTGGAATTATATAATGCAATATAGTTCATATATTATAAGATGTTAATAATTGATTTATCAATTTGGCATCATTTTTTTAACCTTAGCGTCATTTTTGTCAATTTTTTCAATATTTTCTCTAATTTGGCACCATTTTCAAAGTCGGCAAGTTGATGATATTGTGTAAATTCCTCGCTAAGCTATCCACATATATTGTCAAATGTTTCAGATAGAATTTTGTATAATATTTTAGATAAATTTCTTAAAAAAAACAAAAACAACGTGCATTATCTTATGAACGATTCAAGCTAGCGTTCTAAAATTTATGTCATTCGTTTTCTAATGAAAATTACGCATACAATAATTAACATTATTGAATGTCTTGATATTTTTATGATTATTTTTACAAAAAATCCTTCGAAAATTTGGGGGGGAGGGGGTCTTTCGAACACTTGATCACGTTTCAAATCATTAGTGTTCCAGTATTCACTGATCGTAACAATCGTGCTAAGTTTTTTTTTAAACGCTCCATTCGTTCGTAAGACATCGCGTTTAGTCTAACGGACACACATACTAACTGTGTGTGTGTACGCGCACGCACACACACACACACACACACACACACACACAGAAAGACGTCACTCTAAAACTAGTTGTTTCGTATTCAAGAGGTCTCGAAACGCGTAGTTCCGTCGAAAACTCGAGTTGCGATTTTCGGCATGATTCCAATACTTCCCTATACATTACCATGTATTGTAGGGAAAGTAAAAATTAAAGGACATGCTTTTTTTCCCAATAGATTTTATTAGGAAAACATTTAGCAGATCGATAAAATCACAATTATCAGTATTTCTACCTTTTAAATTTTAGAATAACTTTCAACCAGGATCATCAATCTGTACTTTCTTTTTGCATGCACACACATACCTAGCCATCATATCAAAGGCGTTCGAGTTGAGTTCAAAGTTGCTTTAAAAGTGCTCGAAAACTCAAATTCGACCCCATCACAGTACATTATACTATGCATTCATTCCGAGCGAACGCTCATAAGATAGTGTTAAATGATTTGAACTGGAGACGTATTCAGCTCAACGCTATGATGCTGGCTTACGACGCTTTGGTCCCGTGATCAAATAGCAGCAATGCCATGAATTTTCGTTCTTGTTACATTGATGTCCTTAGACGACCACGAAGCAGCCGTCGTTTCGTTATTCGCAGTTATTTAGCTTTCTGAAAATTATATATGCATCCTTCTTCTTCGACCCAGACCGTCGCTACTCGAAGGTGTAAGGAGGTGCCTGTTTGGACAGCCCGAAAGTGCCACTCAATTTAGACCGGAACCCAGTGGGGGAGGCATCCACAACGACAGTACCCTCCTTCCCATACCACCAACTTCTCGGAATGACTTACGGAACCACATGTTTAGTATGATCGTACTCCGCATGAACACGGCGACAGTTTGGGTAGAGGCTGGATTCGTACTTGGGTCGTCCGAGTGCAGTCCCCGCGCGCTAACCACTGGGCTGTCGCGCCTCTATATATCACTTTAAAAATGTACTTCCTGTACCCTTCAACTTAACTCGCACGCCTCATCTGAAACCTAGCAACAACTGCGTTCGGTAATCGGCAACTTACCGGGAGGGGGAGTACTGTAGCGAATATTCATAAGGTAGTAATAAATGCCTTGAGGAGGAAGAGTCTTTAGCTAAATGCTATAATGCTGGTTTACCACGCTTTGGTACCGGGATTAAATCCCAGCAATGCTAAGATGCTGATTTCATGTTCTCACTACATAGGGAAATTAAAGATCTGATGCACTTAGCACATGGCTTTATTTACTGAATATCAAATTCTGATATTGTGGGAAAATAGTAAAATTAGCGTTCTTTTCATAAATAGAGCTCGATGAAAGTCATTAAAAATTGTTGATATTGATTAAATTGCCTTTGTATATTTCATTTTTACTTTCTCTGCAATACAAGGTAATGTATAGGGAAAGTATTGGAATCATGTCAAAAATCGCAACTCGAGTTTTCGACGGATCTACACGCTTCGAGACCTCCAGAATATGAAAAAACAATTTTTAGCGTGACGTCTGTGTGTGTGTGTCTGTTTGTGTGTCTGTCTGTGTGTCTGTCTGTGTCTCTGTCTGTCTGTGCAGATTTTGTATCCACTCTAACTCAAAAACTTAATTGACCGAATTTCAAAAAAATTGGTAGGTAAGTCACTTGTGAGCGAATCTGGTGCTGATTAGTTTTGGGTACGATTCGAGATAAAAGAACTCACCTTTTTTTACGAAATAGCCAGCAAAAATTGCCTTTATCCACTCTAGCTGAAAAACTAATGGATCGAATTTCACAAAATTCGGTAGATAAGTCGCTTGTGGGCCACCCTGGTGTTGATTAGATTTTGGCACGATTCGAAAAAAAATAACCTGCCTTTTTCTGCTAATTAGCCTGCAAAAATTGTCAAAATCTAAAATCAAAAACTACGTATGCTCAAATATATCCATTAAATGCTTGTTTTATACGTGTTTAACGGTGAAAAGAATAAGACAAACCCCATTACACTATGACTAGCCGTTCTAGAGAAAATTAAGTTTTTTCGTATTTCCTTTTTTTCGTATTTCTTTTTTCGTACTACCACTTTGAAAATAAATTCATTTACCGAATGAGAACGAAAATTTAATTAAAGGTGAATTTAATTTAATTAAAATAAAGAGAACATGAATATAAGTCTGCAGCGAAAGTCGTGTGCTGCCCACATCAGATTTTTACTTTCCCTGCAATACGTGGTAATGTATAGGGAGATTATTGGAATTATGTCGAAAATCGCAACTCGAGTTTTCGACGGATCTATACGTTTTGGGACCTTTAGAATATGAAAACACTATTTTTAGCGTACGTCTGTGTCTGTGTGTCTGTATGTCTGTGTGTCTGTCTCTGCAATGTATGTATCCACTGTAACTCCGAAACTAATGGACCAGATTTCATAAAATTTGGTAGGTAATTCATTTGTGTGCGACCCTGGTGCTGATTCGCTTTTGATACGATTCGGAATAAAAGAACCCGCCTTTTTTTTTTGCAAAATGGACCGCAAAAATCGTCAAAATCTAAAATAAAAGCCTGCGTGGGCAAAAATATATCAATTAAATACTTGTTTTATACATAACATTTGTCCATGAAAAGAATAAGACCATCTCCATTACACTAGATCTAGCCGTTCTCGTGATATTTTAGTTTTTTCTTACATTTTCGTTTCGTCACAATTGAAAATAAGTCCAGTTACCAAATGAAAACGAAAACTGGATTAAAAGAGCAAATTCAGTGTAAATTAAAATAATTATGATCGTAATTTATCAGGTAAGCTGCATTTAATGAATTATTGAAGAAATAAATAGAACATGAATATGAGTGTGCAGGGAAAGTCATGTGCTGTCTACATTAGATTTTTTATTTTACTTTTGTGAAAATGTGCTATAGTTCTATAAATGATGTCATTCGATTTCAAATAGAAAAGTATACATAAAATTACTGTATTTTCGCTATTACCTTAACGTTTTCAACTTAATTGTCTTCTTACGATATATTTTTTCTTTTCTTACGACGTTTATTATCTTGATAAGATGTTCTAAACATTGAATAATTTCCCCTACACTGCTCATCCCAAAAATGAAAGGACCCCCCCTCATTTATTTATTGAAATAATCATATCAAATTTCATTTAATTTCCACAATTCGTTGGAAATACATAGCACAAATTAGCTTATCAAACTTAATGGAAATCGCGTACTTTTGTCTAGAGATATTGCACTCCTCGTGGAAATGTAAAAATCTGATGACTCTTGAAAAGTGGTGTTCATTTATTTATTTTTATATACTTTGTTACAGAGCACGGATAAGTGAACGTATTTAATTTTTATATGCTTTTCAGTTTCAGATTTTAAAAATCCGATGTGGGCAGCACATGACTTTCCCTGTAGTCTCAAATTCATTTTGTCTTTATTTCTTTAAGAACTCATTAAATCGAGTTTAATTGCGCAAAATGACACTAAATTTGCATTTTTAATTCAATTTCTGCTTTTATTTGGTAATTGGGCATTTTTACAAAGGCGACATAAAAAACTGCGAAAATTCTCAAATATCTCGAGAACGGTTAGTCCTAGAGTAATAGAGTTGTTCTTATTCTTTTCCTCGTCAAAAATTACGTATAAGGCAAGCATTTAATTGATACATTTGAACATAGTCTTTTTTTAGATATTGGCGATTTTTGCGGGCCACTTCGTAAAAAAAGCAGGTTGTTCTTTTCTGAATCGTACCAAGATCTAATCAGCGCCAGAGTATCCCACATGTGATTTATCTACCAAATTTTGTGAAATTTGGTCAATTTGTATTTGAGTTAGAGTGAATACATGAGATTTTTGCCGGTTATTTCGCAAAAAAAAAGGCAGGTTCTTTTTTTCCGAATTGTACCATAAAAACCAATCAGCACCAGGGTCACACCCAAGGATCTTACCTACCAAATTCTATGAAATTCGGTCCATTAATTTTTGAGTTAGAGTGGATACATGCATTTCACAGACACACAGACACACAGACACACAGACAGACACACAGACAGACAGACAGACACACAGACACACAAACAGACACACAGACGTCACGTTAAAAATAGTTTTTTCGTATTCTAAAGGTCTCGAAACGTGTAGATCCGTCGAAAATTCGAGTTGCGATTTTTGACATGATTCCAATACTTTCCCTATACATTACCATGTATTGCAGAGAAAGTAAAAATGTGCAATATCTCGTGAACGAATTTTGTTTGAACTTATAAAGGATGCCATGCTTTTAAATAAAAAAAATATACATTTAAAATAGCGATGCTTTTAAAGGTTTTAGTTTTAGCATGTTTTTTTAGAAAAAGAAGTTATGTTTAAAATATTGAGGGCATTCTCCTACTTTGATCTCTCTGAAAATTAATAGACCTCTTCCTTTTACCCAATGAAATAATTGCGCCACAATTAATTTGGTTTGATTAATTTTTTTCAAGGGATACTATTTTCGCAGTCTGACAGACACATTGTTAGACAGATATACAGCCACTGACATAATTGAAAATAAAATGGTTGATCGATAATCAGGGATTCTTTAAACGTGCAAATCCATCAAAAAACGTACGTATTAATCTCTAACCTCCCTACTCAGCAAAAATTTCCCTTTGTAAACACTATATAGTAGAGCAATTCAGCTAACATATCCAACTTAATTCAATTATTTTCTGTTTTCAAACTAAAATGTCTCAGACATAGTTTTAACTTTTTCTCTATTATGCTTAGTGGAGATGGAATCTTCTTAAATGCCCTGTACTTCAGTTGTGTCTCTTTTTTAACGGTTTGGTTAATAACCGTAACTGTGCTTGCTGGTTAAGCATTCTTTTCTGTTCTTTAAGCTCATTAGTCATTTATTCATTATAAAAACAAACTTGTTATCATTCTTCAAATATACGTCTTATTTTTTGTGGTTAGACTACCATTCTTAATCAATTGGAGTAGAAAGATTTCTTATTTATTTTGTTGAAAGGAATTATTGCAATTACTTCGGGCTATCGCCATGACTCAAATTATTGGTTGTTTCGTCAGCCATTGATCGATATTGAAACCTAACTCTACAATTACCACAGATATTTGAAGAAAAATATATAACAATTAAGGACAGAAAAAACAAGACAATCATGCATAATGCAATGAAATCATGCATAATGCATTGATCAGTCATGCGTAATGCATTGATTATGAAACACTTTCCAACTTCAATGCAATTTTATTTAAACGTCTTTAAAATGCGATACATTCCTCGGTAATATTTTTAAAATTGACACAATAATATATTAATTTATTTTACTTGAAAACATAAAACTTCATCGAAATAAATGAACTTCATTCAAATGACGGCATTGAAATATAAATTGCTTTGTTTAAACATCTCTGAAATACGATACATTCCTCGATAATATTTTTAAAATCATAATACTACAAAATTTTATTATATTTGAAAACTTCATCGAAAACAAATGAAATTTATTCAAATGACGTCATCGAAAAATAACACGCCTGGCTCACTCTATAAAAGCAGCATTTCATTTATAAAAATTTTTCCATTCATTTCATTCATCACAATACTATAATAATTTATTTTATTAAAAAATTTAAAACCATGGATGTACAAGTAGTTTAAATCTATGCTTAAAACTTCATTGAAAAATCGTTTGATTCTATGCGTAAATTCAATGAATGTTTCATTCATATAAGCTATATTGCAGATTCCATGAGTTAAATAATTATGCATAAGAAATGAAGCAATTCTGATACAATTCATTCTACATCTTTTAATATTTACATTTTCCATAAGTGAAAAGTAGGCTTCGTTGTAGAAATAATCAAAGTTAGATGATCTTTTGAACTCAACTATATTGTAATTGCGTTGTTTTAATATGTAGATGCACATAATTTACGCAAAAATAAAGCGGTTTTAGGACGCATGCAACACTAAATTTGAATTAAAAAGAACTTTAAAAATCACGATTTTGACACAAGATGGATGCCATATTTTATTTTGAAGTGGGTCACGTGATCACTTCATATAACGATCACGTGATCACTTCATATAACGATCACGTGATCTCTCCATATAATGGGTGTAATTATTACTTTAATTTTTATTTAAAAAACTACTAAATATGTTTTGCTGAATTTTTTTTTATATATTTTATGGTATAATTTGAATATTTCATAAAACTTTCGAAGCAATTTGTGGATTTTAAATTCGCCTAAAAAATGTTTGAAAAATTAGATCCCATAGGGTTCAATGCATTTCATTTTTTCAACCCGGGTTCAATCCAAAACTAATTGGGTGATATTCTTCATTTATACTCCCATAGGTCCTACAGACCGTCTGAACAGCATACTAAAATTTCATTTTGATAAAGTCATTTTTACGGCAGTTATCGTGCTAACGGACAGACAGACAGACAGACAGAATGAACAAAGTCATAAATACTTTCAACTTTGTTGTAAAGTGTTAAAAATGAATTTACCATAAAAGAAAGAAGAAAGTATGAAAGAAAAAGTTTTCTCCATTTATCTATATAAATAAAATTGAAAATCTGAGTCTGTCTGTATATATGTAAGAAGGTGTGTGTTGTCTCATTATCACAAGAGAACAAACAGGGGCACCGAATTTCATAAAATTTTGTGGGTATCTCTGAAATAGCCCCACTTAAAATTTCGTCTATATTTTGAGTTTTTAGGACCAGAATTTGTCAATATATTAATAAACAAGAAAGATCAATCATGCATAAAGCATTGATTGTGAAACACTTTCCAACTGCAATGCAATTTTATTTAAACATCTCTAAAATACGATACATACAGCGGCAATATTTTTAAAATTATCACAATACTACAATAATTTATTATATTTGAAAATTTCATCGAAAAAAAAAATGAACTTTACTCAAATGACGTCATTGAAATATAATGCCAGGCTCTCTATGAAAAAGCAGTAAAAATTTCATTCATAAATCTTTATTCCATTCCTTTCATTCAGCACGATACTACAAAAATTTATTTTACTCAAAAATTTAAAACCATGGAGGTAAAAGAAATTTAACTCTTTGCTTAAAACATGACCGAAAAAATCTGCTATAAAATCGTGTGTTTTCTATGTAAAATCAATGACTGTTTCATTCATATCAACTATATTGCAAACTCCAGCGCTAAATAATTTTGCGTTAAATAAATTCAGCAATTCTTATACAACTCATCTTACTGCTTGATGTGTTTACAATCCCCATAAGTGAAAATTAAGCTTTGTTGTAGAAATAATCAAAATTTGATGATCATTTAAACTCAAATATATTGTAATCGCGTTGTGTCAGAACGTTGATGCACAGAAATTAAGCAAAAATAAAGTGGTTTTAGGACGGACACAATATTAAATATGAATTTAAAAGAACTTTAAAAATCATGATTTTGACACAAGAGGGATGCCATGTTTTATTTTGAAGTGGGTCACGTAATCGCTTTATATAATGGTCACGTGATCTCTTCATATAATGGGTGTAATTATTATTTTAATTTTTTTTTTAAAACTACTGAATACATTTTTCTGAATTTTTTTTATATATTTCATGGGATAATTTGAATATTTTCTAAAACTTTCGAAGTAATTTGTGAATTTTAAATTCGCTTAAAAATGTGTGATAAATTAGTTCCCATAGGGTTCAATGTATTTCATTTTTTCAACTCGGGTTCAATCCAAAACTAATTGGGTGATATTATTCATTTATGTTCCCATAGGTCCCATAGACCTTCTGAACAACATACTAAAATTTCATTTTGATAAAGTCATTTTTACGGCAGTTATCGTGCTAACGGATAGACAGAATGAATGAACAAAGTCATAAACACTTTTCAACTATGTTGTAAAGTGTTAAAAACGAACAATCAAGCATTTCATAGAAATAATATTATGCAGATGATATTATTTCCACAAATTTATTTGAGGAAAATTATATCACATTGCGTAGCAAAGGGATTAAATCAAACGTGTTTATACGGCAGACAATCTCTTTTTTTTTTTTTTTTTTTTTTTTCGATTCAAATAAGAAAACACGAAAGTTCAATCATGCATAAAGCATTGATTATGAAGCACTTTCCAAATTTAATGCAATTTTATTTAAACATCTCTGAAATGCGATACATTCCTCGGTAATAGTTTTAAAATTATCAGAATCCTACATTAATTTATTATATTTCAAAACTTAAAACTTCATAAAAAAAATGAACTTCATTCAAATGACGGCATTGAAATATAAATTGCTTGGTTTAAACGTCTATAAAATGCAATACATTCCTCAGTAATATTTTTAAAATTCTCATGATACTACAATAATTTATTATATTTGAAAACGTCATCGAAAACAACTGAAATTCATTCAAATGACGTCATCGAAATAAAACACGTCTGGCTCCCTCTATAAAAGTAGCGTTTCATTCATAAACAGTTTTCAATTCATTTCATTCATCACAATACTATAATAATTTATTTTATTTAAAAACTTAAGGCCATGGAGCTACAAGTAATTAAACTCTATGCTTAAAACCTCGTCGAGAAAATCGCCCTTCTCTCTGTAATATCAATGAATGTTTCATTCATATTAGCTATATTGCAGATTCCATGAGTTAAATAATTTTGCGTTAAAGAAATATGGCAATTCTTATACTCATTCTACATATTTTGCTGATTACATTTTCCATAGATTAAAACTAGGCTTCGTTGTAGAAATAATCAAATTTGGATGATCATTTAAACGCAAATATATTGTAATTGCGTTGTTTCAGTACGTAGATGCACAGAATTTAATCAAAAGTAAAGCGGTTTTAGGACGGACACAACACTAAATATGAATTAAAAAGAAATTTTAAAATCACGATTTTGACACAAGATGAATGTCGTATTTTTTTTTAAGTGAGTCGCGTGATCTTTTCATATAAGGGTCACGTGATCGCTTCATATGAAAGGTGTAATTATTATTTTAATTTTAATTAAAAAACTACTGAATATATTTTGCTGAAATTTTTTTTATATATTTTGTGGGATAATTTGAATATTTATAAAACTTTCGAAGCAATTTGGGAATTTTAAATCCGCTTAAAAAATGTTTGAAAAATTAGGTCCCATAGGGTTTAATGTATTTCATTTCTTCAACCCGGGTTCAATCCCAAACTAATTGGGTGATATTAATCATTTATATTCCCATAGTTCCCACAGACCGTCTGAACAACATACTAAAATTTCATTTTGATAAAGTCCTTTTTACGGCAGTTATCGTGCTAACACACAGACAGACAGACAGACAGAATGAACAAAGTCATAAACACTTTTCAACTTTGTTGTAAAGTGTTAAAAATGGGTATAAATATGATTTTTTATAAAAGAACAGTATGGCAATTTTCCCTGGATTCAATTACGTTTTAAGGATTACGAGAGTTATTGATATTTTCAATATCTTTTGTCTTCTGTTTTTATTTTGAAGATTATTCAAACTCATATATTGTGTTTAACCAATTGTAGAAAGAGAATAAAACTAGTACGGATATAAATCTTCTGATACCATTTTAGCACTTTCATTTTATCATATATTAATTCAATTTAATATTTTTTGTGAATTTGCTTTCAAACGGAACCAAGATGTTTTATTCTCCAGATCTGCCTGAGAAGATAATTTTGTATAGCGAGAACACAGCTTCTTATACTTTTTTTTAGGAGAATTGAATTAAATATATTAATAGAATGTTTGAATAACATTGTCATTAAGAATACTACAGGAATTTACACATAATTGTGAATTATAAGTTTTTTGAAATCATATAATCCATACGAAGAACGGGTATAATGCCAGTATTTTTTAATATATATAAAATTTTAAATTTATTCCGATGATCAAAACTTGGATTTTATACTTCACACAATTACCCTATATGGGGCGTTCCCAAAGTTCAGATACCGCTCCTATTGGCCGATGCAGCTATGCGCAGTTTGAACTCAATCTTTAAGATACTTGAATCAGATTTTATGGTAGGGCTGAATTTGTCGTTCTCCACAAATATACGCAAAATTACATCTCATAGCAAGTTCTCTTGTTGCCATTGTAGTTATCGGATGAGGTGATGATCTGCAATTTTTTTTATTTATTTTTTTATTCATGAAAAATTCTTAAAATATTTAATATTATTGAAATCCAACATTTTAAAGTTTAAATTAATTTAAAATTTTTTACATTATAACTAATTAAACAGTTTATATTTAATCAAAGCATTCAAAATTAAACGATTGAACATTTGAAGTTACTGAAAACTATTTTACGATATTCTAATTAATTTTAAAAATATTGTAAAATTTTAAGCTGGTAAAAAACTCATTTGAATTTAAATATTTAAATTTATTAAAATTTTTTTAAAAGATTTAAATTATTTAAAAAAATAGTTAAAAAGAGTGGAGTATATTTTTATACATTATTTGTTCTAAATATAAACATAACAATTTGAAAAAATTTCAATATTTACATTAAAATTTCAATTTCTAATTATTAAAATTTTAAAATATTTCAATATTAAAACTTAAAGATATTTAAATTGTGATTGAACAAAGAATTTATTAAATTTATTTTTATAATGTTTAAAAAAAATTATTAAAAACACGCATTCATATTTACACGGACTTCAATGACTAAATAATTATTTCATTTTGCCTCATGCAGGTTTTATGGGCAGGTGGTTGGTTCACTGCAAGTTCAAAATTATTATTTAACAGTATTAATTTAATAACTGTTAGTATTGATTAATTTAAATAATACATAGTCAGAATTATATTTTAAGTCCCTTAAAGTTTACTGTGCTAATCCAAAGTACTAAACAGCATGGGAAAAGCAAAAACACAGCTCACAAAATTTCATGATTACACAAAATTACTTCAGCACATTTCTTTTTAACTTTTTTCACCATCTAAAAAATTCAAATACAATTATTGTTGCCATTAAAACACAGTGTTCTTTAATAATCAAATTTGAAGTAAGAATTATAATAAAAAATCTATTAAATACTAATACTATTAATAATAATCATAATAAGTCTATAAAAATCATATATAATTTTTTTTAAATAATATATTTTCGTTTGTTTTGATTTAAATAGTTAGAATTATATTTTACACTTTTTGGAATTTGATTTAATTCGGGTTTTATGAACGTACGGGAAATGCAAAATAGCTCGCATCATTGAATAAAGACACTAAATTATACATTACTACTTCTTTCTTTCAAAGTACACAAATACAATTTCGATTACTGCTACCATTTATACATACTCGGAGTAATCGGAACTGGAGTCATCGTACCTACCTGAAACCGAAACCAAAATCACAGCATGACTTTACTCTATCCACGACACTCTACGGTCGTGCATTAGTGAAAACCATAAACCGTCAATTTCGAATCGTGACTCTTTGCCTCCAGCCCCCCCCCCCCCCCCCCCTTTCCTAAAAGAACGCAGAAATCCCGCAGAAAAGGAAGTGATTTCTAAGCCGCGATGGCAACGGGAGATGCTATTAATAACAATACCCCAAGAAGCATATGGCGATGTAAAAAGATGGGTTGCCGATCTATTAGAAGCAGCCTCCTCCTATACTTGACGCCTGAAGAAAAGGGTCATCGTGAGATCATCTAAAAGAGAAGCATTATCTTGGTCGCCCTTATCTGGAGACCTTATCACGACCAGATGGAGATAGTATGGACCTCAAATTTTCATATTCGCTAAAAGGCTTTATTATTGGTATCTCGATCTCCATACGGTGAGGCTGGAATTAAGAGTTGGAAGAGATTGGGCGAGATTAAAACAGGAAGAGAGTTTTCTCAGAGGTTGTTTTTTGGACTGGTAATATCTTAAACTGTTGTTTCTGTTACTGGGTGTTTTTCTTTCTGCCGTTTTGGGAAACGATTAGATTGCTTTGGGAGTGAAAAATGTGGGAAAGTTTAATTTATCGTCGGCTCTGTGAGTTGCGATTAAGTTTCGTGTTCCGCTTGTGAACGGTTGGGTTTTTAGCGAGAACATTTATCATGTACCTTTGCCGGCCCGAATTAACATATAAATATATTCTTAAGTATTAATCTTTTAAAATTCTCAGAATAAAAATGTTACGTGCGTGTTTTTTACATTTCTATGCATTCTTTACTTTAAGTTATTTTTAAAAAAACCAAAAACAAATACTATTTTACATATAAAATTGTAGTTGTGTTATTTACGTTTTTTGTTTAACCCTTCATATCTAATTTGATTTGTTATTTCCCCTATGTCAAAAATACGTAAGTATAATCGTTAAATAAAATCTATGGGCAGACATTTCAATTTAATACCCATAGATATAAACCTTGATGAATTCTTCTGCTAAATGTAAAAAACATCATTTTTACCTTATTTACCCAAGTTCAAAATTTGTTCCCCAAAATTAAAATTTGTCTCTTTATAAACTTGGTGACCCACAAAAATGTTTTATACTCACACTCAAAATCCATAATTATAAATAATAAAAGTATAATAGCAAAATCTAAATTTATTAGAGATGGAAGTTCCGCTCTTACAGTTTAGACTCGCCAACTGCGGATAACTCGTCTGTTCTTGAAATAATTTGCATAATCTTGATAACAACATAAATGTTCTGTCATTTGCTGCAACTGTTTAAAATTGCTCCTCAATGTTGCATTTAGCATCCATCTTTTCAATAGCGAACATCAAAACATTTATGTAAGCTCCAGAGGTTATGTTTGACATATTTCTGAAATCCTATACTAGGATCTCTATAACGTTTCCAAGTTTCATTCTTAGTGCGACAAGATAGCTTTCGATTTAGTATAATTTTATAATTGAGACCTAATCTCAGCTGCAAGTGTGGTCAGCGTCAGTGTATCTCAGCGTAAATATTTAATTCGTGATCATGAAAGATTAATATTCGTAATTACTTTGTCTAATCGTTTTTTTTAAGGATTAACAATAAGACATATAACTGTTAACGGCATTAATAATTACATTTTAATCGCAATTTGTTCAGGACAATCAAAGTTGCGAAACGCTCCAAGTTATTAACAGTGAAACATATAATTATTCTATCCTCGATCACCTTTTTGATGCTTTTGCCACTAACCTATCACAGAGAAGTTGGAAATTAGGTTCGACCCGATTTTTGCATCGGTTAACCTCGAATTTTGCCCATACTGTCAATGCTGAATTTTTATAGTAATTATATTTATTTATTATTTTTAAAATTAAAGACAACCAAAACTTTTAAAATTAAAGACAGCCAAAATAGGTTGAAAAAGTCATTTAATAAAAACTTCTTTCCTCGACGTACATAAATTTACACAGCCAACGAGCTTTCCGGTATCACTATGCCCTTCTTCAGTAGCAAATTCGCCACTGATGAAGGGCATGGTGATGCCCGAAAGCTCTTTTGCTTTGTCAATTTAAGTACGTAGAGGTAAGGAGATTTTATTAAATGACTTTTTAAACCTATTTTGGTTGTCTTTAGTTTTAAAAGTTAATTACATTTAGTTAATTAAGGCTTAAGTCAAAATCCTAAGCCCATTTTGCATATCTACGGATTCATATTAGTCCACATGCAAAATTTTAAACCTATACATTTTCCTGTATGTTCGTAATGCTGGGTCATAAATTTGCAGATTTTTTCCCTTTTATAGAGATGTACATCACTGTGTACAAGAAATGGCATATTTTACGCACATCAGATTTTTTTTATCTCTTATGCGGATTTCTTTTCTCTTTTTATCTTCTCTTTTTACTTTCCTTATATACATAATGTATAAGGAAAGTATTGTGACGGGGTCGAAAATTCGAATTCGAGTTTTCGACGGTAGAGCACGTTTCAAGCATCCCTGATCACGAATCAAACATTTTTGAAGTGATGTCTGTGTGTGTGTGTGAAAGTATGTGTATGTGTGTGTGTGTGTGTGTGTGTGTGTGTGTGTGTGTGTGTCAGTGAGTCTGTGGAGACGATAACTAACGAACGAATGGACCGATTCGAATGAAATTTGGTACAAAAATTACAATCCGTAAACACTGGAAATCTATTGTTTTTAAACGTAATCGAATGTTCAGAATCCCCCTAAATTTTCGAGTGAAATTTTGAAAAAATCGTCAAAAAATCAAAACCTTTAATAAAGTTACGCAAATAGACATGTCTTATGTAATTTTTCATTAGAAAACGATTAACATAAATTTTAGAACGCTAACATGAACTGTTCTCGAGATATTGCATATTTTTCAAAAAAATTATCAAAAAGTCATATAAAATTAAAATAATAAATTTCCTACTGAGAAACATGTTCACTTTTCATGTGTAATACCATGCGATAAATTGGGTGACATCAGTCTCGTGGATCTAGCTCGTTCCATTCATGAAAAAAGATACTCTGAGTAACACTTTTGTATTTGGACGCCAATAGTCATTTATCTGCTATAAGAATAACTTATTTCTCCGTCAGTAAAGCTTGGCGAGATTTTGGCGACGAATTTGACGGAATGTCGCCAACTGCCACATCAGGTTTATTAATTTTATCATGCCAATAAAATTAATTATTTTTATAAAAAATTAATAATCCTGTAATTCATAGAAATGGCAAGCTTATTATAATTATATTATAAGTTTAAAAAATCTGCTGTGGGCAACACATGACTTTCCTTATATAATGCAATGAATTTACTACTTTTACAGTGAAAAAAATGTTATTCTTATAGTAGATACTTATATTCTTTCCAAGATATTGAATTTTCTTCGATTAGTCGTTATTTTCATTGATTTAGCGTCATTTTTATTCATTTGGCGAGATTTTTGCTAATTTGGCAACAATTCAAAATGTCGCCAAGTTGACGACATTCCGCCAAATTCGTCGCCAAAATCTCGCCAAGCGCTATGGACGGAGAAATAAGTTATTCTTACAGCAGATAAATGACTATTGGATTTCAAATACAAAAGTATTACCCAAAGTATCTTTTTTCATGAATGGAACGAGCTAGATCCACGAGAATGAATCTCACCAAATTTATCGCATGGTATTACATATGAAAAGTGAACATGTTTCTCAATAGGAAATATTTTTTTTTATTTTATATGACTTTTTGATAATTTTTTTGAAAAATATGCAATATCTCAAGAACGGTTCATACTAGCGTTCTAAAATTTATGCAAATCGTTTTCAAACGAAAAATTACATAAGAAATGTCTATTTGCATAACTTTATTAGAGGTTTTGATTTTTTGACGATTTTTTCAAAATTTCACTCGAAAATTTAGGAGGGTTCTGAACATTCGATTGCATATAAAAACAATAGGCTTTCAGTGTTTACGGATTGTAATTTTTGTACCAAATTTCGTTCGAATCGATAAATTCGTTAGTCAGTTATCGTCTCCACAGACTCACTGACACACACACAGGCATCATTTCAAAAGTGTTCGATTCGTGATCAGGGATGCTTGAAACTTGCCCTCCCGTCGAAAACTCGAATTCGAATTTTCGACCCCGTCACAATACTTTCCTTATACATTATGTATATAAGGAAAGTAAAAAGATATTTTAGGGTTTAACAGGTGAGGTTTGTTATGCACATTCATGTTTAGAACGCCGAAAACAAAGAAAAATGCAGATATAAATTTAAATGTTGATGAAATTTTGAATCGCTTGAATAGGTTTTTTTTTACTTTATACATATGCTAAAAAAATGTATTTCATACGAAACGAATTTAAAAGTCCGGAGACTTCTATGAAAGTTTTTATTCTTGAGAACGTGGCGTGAAAAAGGTATACGTGGATCTGTGCCCTTTGTATTTTTTCTCATGCATGAATAAGAATGTTTGGAACAAAAATTTTCCAGCCATTTTTCACGCCATTACTAAATTTTACAAATAAAAAAAAATATATTTATACTTTAAATTTTGCTTAAAAACATCCCCACATTTTAAGAAAATATCAATAAACTTTTCAATATATTTCCGTTCTGATGTTTGTCATTAAGTTCACGAAAAAAATTCCCCTTATACTTATTTTTATTTCCATGAAAAGTATATTCTTTCACAAACGATACAAAGCAATTTCATTGATCCAAACATCCTATAGCATTAAAAATATTTAACCAATGACACTTTCAAACATTTTATTACGCTTTTAGGAAATATTTCCCATAGCTGTAAGAATTTTTTTTTCTTTAGATAAATGTTAGTAGAACTAAAAAAAATCATTCAGTTTGTAAATGTTTTTTAAAGTGCCTTCGCTTAAAAGCACTGCGATATGAAAATGCTTAAAATACAAATTAAATAAGCAACACCAACGAAAAAAAAAATTACTCTTACAAATAATAATACTCAGTGATATATATATTTCAACCAATGTGAACCTATGCAATTGTTCAGCAAATCCGAGTAATGAGTCCTCTAACTACGCCACTAAAAGTGATTGCGTGTTTAGCTATTAATAGGCAAATGTTTGAGAAAAAATTTCGAAGAAATCTGACAACCTGTTATTTAAAAATTCTCCTTTTAATTTATATTTTGGGATGCAATTTATATTTAAATGGGAAGGGGGCAGAAAATTGATATTAACTTTTTAATTAGACTGTATAGTTAATGAAGTTAGTGAGTTTCCAGGTGATTGGCTGAAATCTGCCAATGAATTTGGGGGGGGGGGGGAGGAGTTATAATTGGAAGATTCTAAAAAAAAAGTGGGTTTAAACAACGTATTTGATTTCAGTATATTAAAGCAGTTATGACAGAAGTTTTGAGTTTTCGTCTGCAAGGAGTATACAAAAATGCACATCGACCTATGATCTTAACTTTTTTAAAGCCTTCCATATTTAGAAAATTTCTGGCAATTTTGTTAATGACTTGTCCAATATTTTATTTTTCCCATATTCTATTTTTTTAATAGCTGATTGCCCTGTAATGCTTTTCCCATTATCTTTATATTTGTTCCAGTTAACCTTTGGGGTTCTTGTATGCCATTTGGACGCATTTTTCGACTAGTTGGGATTCATTTATGTATTCTTGTGTGGACTTATCTCGTTTTGTTGGGACATTCCTGTTATGTTTTGGCGAACTCCAATTTTGATTTGGCCCTTATTTCGGATTGGTTGAGCTGTTTTACATTCTATTTTCTGTTTGATTCTCTCATGAGCATTCTTAATGCACAAATTGGGCATATTTTATTTTATTTGTGCTTGAATACGTTACACATGCATTTCTTTTTTACTCAAAGGAGTTAGGAAGGAAACTGCAGGGAGAGGGTATATTAAGGAATCATAAACTACGTTAAAAACGTTAAAAACTGAGGCTGGGTTACAAATGGAATTAATGACATTGGGATAACTTCTTCCTTTTTAGCTCGAATCGCAGGATTTTTGGAGATCTTTTTATTTTATGAAACATTAGCAGTGATTACTCGGCGTTGCTCGGGATTTACGATGCAAAACTCTGATAAAAACTACACCGGAGCATATAGGGCCATGAATTTTATACATTGGTTTTTCACTGTGAAAGAAGTAAATTCATTGCATTATGTAAGAAAAAAAAAATCATTGCATTATATAAGTCATAGCTGCTTCCGGCGTTTCTCCGGCACTCCCTTCGTAGCTAGGCCCTCCGGGCGGGTGACCCTGACGGACAGCGTCTCGGAATGTGATTATTAGGTGTCCACAATTGATGTACAGTTAATATGTACAGTTTGAACGGAAAACTAAAATTACTCTTAAACGCTAGGCAACAATGAAAATGTTAACAAATTAAATGACATTATCCTAATTTGTTAGGTTTTACCGCAATGCTTGCTTGTAAACCATATTTCTTGATTTTCCTTCCGGAGCTAAAACATACAAATTTTATGAAGTTCCTACTCTTGAGCATGCCACATACAATTGGCCATGAGAGAAACAAGGACTTTCTAAATTCACGCCTGCAAACTTAAGGGTTTGTCCTTGAGCTTTGTTGATGGTCATGGCAAATGCCAGTCTAACTGGGAACTTGACTCGTTTGAAGCTGAATGGTATAGGTCGGTTGTTATCAACGGTATGCGAGGTATGAATACGTCCTCTCCTTTTGCCTTTCCCGTTAATACCGTGGCTTCGATGACATTTGGTAAAATATTTTTGACACAGAGTCGTGTTCCATTGTATAGTTTTGGCGGGTACAGATTCCGCAGAAGCATTATTGGTGATTTTTTTTTAACTTCAAGATGTGAGAAGGCATTCCAGGCGGATTAAGGTAGGTCAGAAATTTCAACAGGTAATTATTCGCATCATCGGTGTCCACTGCAGGGTAAATTGCCTTGTCTTGATATTAGAAAGAATCTCCCTCATAAAATGCTGATAATTAAATAACAATTTTGATTTCTTAATACTTGTCGTTGTTGAGTAAGCCTGTGAAAAATAAACCATGGTGATAGAGTTTTCATTTAAATTCATATTTCAAACCTGCGATTTTCAAAAGTGACTAACTAATACGTTCAATAAACTCCCACAAAACTTAGAAATATAATTGATTTTCACGTTCTAAACCAACGATCTCCAAACTTTTTCCTTGGGAATCATGGAGTTAGAGAGTAGAACTCCAAGGAAAAAGTTTCGTTTTCCATTAATATCTCGACAACCCCTGGTCTTAGAAACTCGAAACTTGGATTAAACTTATGGAAGACTATTTCAAAGCTACCCACAAAATCTCATTGATTTCGGTGCAGCTGTTCTCCCCTGATGATGACACAAACGAAAATTTGGTTTTTCATTAATATCGCGACAACCCCTAGTGTTAGAAACTCGAAACATAGACTAAATTTTAAATGAGGCTATTTCAAGACTACCCACCAAATTTCATCAAATTCGGTTCAGCCGTTCTCCCGCGATGTTGGATCATACATACACACATACTTTTCTTCTTTATATATATAGATGTTTACATATTCAATTTGAAGCATATAACTATAAAACTGAGAAAGTCAAAATTTTGAATAGAAATTTTCAGTCCGTCATTTATTAAGAGCTTTATCTCTCTCTGTCACCCGATGTACCTGTGTCGTATCTCCGTCTGGCATTTCTTTGCTATCACGGATTACAGAACATGGGGTTCGTTTGACACAAATTGATTAAAATCTTGAGAAGTATTGTCGGTAAATAACAAATACTTAAAATTCTATTGATGCTTTAAAATTTTGAGGCACACAACATTCATTTCAAAATTTGCTCATTTCATTTGAGACAAAGTGCTTTTTTTAACGACAAAAATTTGCGCTTTAAGTCCTCGGAGATAGCCCGAAATTATGAAATTTCTTATTTTTGGACGATACTTTATGCATTTTTAATAATCTATTATTTCTTTTAAATTTCATTTTCACAACTTTTACCCCAAGATTCGTATCTCCCATTTAAGATACACTTGTACTTTCTATACACAGAATTCGCGTTTTAAGTCTCAGCCCTAAACGAGATTACCAAATGTTTGGCTTAGGGCCATTTTTTTAGTTTGTAAATACTTGAAAATCTACTGAATTTTAAAATTTCATTTTCATAACTTTGAATCCTACATCTTGTTTTCGTACGATAAATCTTTGAACCGACATCTCGATATACGGACATCTAGATACGTGGTCGAACGAGCCTTCTTCTTCGGCCCAGACCGTCCGACCTACCAGAAAGGTGTAAGGTATCTGTTTGGACGGCCGCGAAGTGCCACCCAATTTAGACCGGAACCCAGTGGGGGAGGCATCCACAGGGACCGTACCCTCCTTCCCCTACCACCAACCTCTCGGAAGGACTTACGGATCCACATGTTTAACGTGATCGTACTCTGCGTGAACACGGCGGCAGTTTGGGCAGCGGCGGGAATCGAACCCGGGACTACCGAGTGCAACCTCCGCGCGCTAACCACAGGGCTACCGCGTCCAGTCGAACGAGTCTGAAAAGTGCATATATATATATATATATATATATAATATCCCTATAGTATTAAACTTTTATCCAAAAAATTTACAATTAAATGCAAGTAATAATGACACAAATGTTGCAAACTTTTTAGATTTAAATTTAAATTTACAAAATTGTAATATGGGTATAAACTTGTATGATAAAAGACAGGATTTTAAATTTAATACATCAAAAATTCAACATTTTGACTCTTGTCTGCATATATCTGTATTTAGAAATATTATAATAAACCAGGCTCTTAGAATCAATAAAATTTGTGATGAATATTATAAATTAGCGCACTTTATGGAATTATTGAGTACAGCGACTAATAATGCATATCCCCCCAATTTTGTTATTAAAATTATCAACTCAGTGTATCAAATTTCACTCGATAACATCCTAGAAAACATTCCCAATTATAGTGACTAACATACAGGAGGAAAAAAATATATATATATATATATATATATATATATATATATATATATATAATTATTTATTAATTATATAAATAAATAAAAATGAAAAATAATAAACTAAGTCAAAAACATTAGAAAAATCAAAAAATCGGAAAATAAGATGCATTAACATTAATGTTTTGAATTTTATTTTCGCAAAAAAATGTAACTTTTGTCAGTATTGAAACTACGTTTTGTGCGCCCTTATAATGGTGTATAGTGGCATTCTCGATTATCCAGTTTTCCTATGAATTCTTGTTTAGTAGGAATTTTCATCTATGATTCATATTCATATTCAGTTCTGCATGTTTGGGAAATTGTATTCTGAATTGCTTGTCCAGTCTTCAGCTTAGACTCACTGGACGGGTTTGGGAGTATTTCCGTGAACGTTCGTACTGCCTCCCTGGTAGAATTTCGACTTGTTCATTCCGGTGCTTCTAGATTAAGTTGTTGAGGTTGATCGTGTATACACGTGGTAGAAGAGGAATGATTCATGCCGCATGGTAATACAATTTTCTTTATGTATCCTTTTTTCATTTTTTCATTTTTTGATGCCTGTAGTCTGAGTTTAAGCATTTATAGTAATGTACTATTGCTTAATCTGAAACAGGCATTTGTTTGGGTTAATTAGAATTGAATACTCAGACCTGAAGAGGAATTTAATTCTGATTAATTATCGAATTTGGGAAGGTTCTGTTCTTTTCTCTTATTGGCATTATGGCCGTGAATTTGCTTCTATGGTGATGTTAATATTACTTGAATTGTATTTTTATTTTTTTATTTTTACATATTCTTATTATTACATTTCAAATATATATATATATATATATATATATATATATATATATATATATATATATATATATATATATATGTATATATATATATATATATTATATATATATATATATATATATACATATATATATATATATATATATATATATATATATATATATATATATATCCTATAAAATACCACAATCCAAAGTATAATATAAAAGGTGAAATGAGTATAGGCGCGATTTGCAGCTCTTAACACTCATCTCAAAAATATTACAACAGAAAGATCTAGGAAATGTACACGGAAGATTATGAAACACTAGAAACAACTGAAACAAATAAACAATTAAAGGCGTGCAAACGGGGTATCCGTAATGTCTAGGGGGATTGTGACCCCTATACCTGGTTAAAGCGTGCTTTTATTCCCGGGAAACACTCCCAGAAACAACCGATCGCCCGAAGCAGTACCAATCCGTGCGTACAGGAAAAACAGAATCCTAATTGAAAATCAAAACCTTAAAATCAAAATTCTGGATCCCCTTTTCCATTAGGGAAGTCCTATGATTCTTATATAGTTTCTCTTTTGATTTTAAAGTTTTGATTTTCCCTTATGGTTCTGTTTTCCTGTACGCACGGATTGGTGCTGCTTCGGGCGATCGGTTGTTTCTGGAAGTGTTTCCCGGGAATAAAAGCACGCTTTAACCAGGTATAGGGGTCACAATCCCCCTAGACATTACTGATACCCCGTTTGCACGCCTTTAATTGTTTATTTGTTTCAGTTGTTTCTAGTGTTTCATAATCTTCCGTGTACATTTCCTAGATCTTTCTTTTGTAATATATATATATATATATATATATATATATATATATATATATATTTCACATGGCCAGGCACATTGACCTTCGTCATTCGCCTTTATTGCAGCGGCCAGAGTGTGAACCATTTAGCCGTGCATTGACGTTGCCCCAGGCGCACCAGAGGGGGCGGATCACATTGCGCCCACAACTCAAATATCCATGCCTTACGTGGGGCTCGAACCCACAACGTGGCGGTCGAGCGATTGCTACGGAAACGCTTGCCTTGACCACTCGACAACCACGTCGGCGTGCAGATATATATTGCATGCAGCCTTTTTACAGGACCATAAATCACATAAAACATATTTTTGTTTAATACGTATATATTTGCATGATTCATATGGATGATTTGGGGAAGAAATGGGATCCTTATTTCACGTCAAAGGAAAAAAAAAAACTATCATGGACATTTCAATTTTGATGGTAAATGAAAACAACATTTTCCTTTAAAATTTCACTTTAGTCAGACATATTTGGCAATTTCACAGACACAAAACAAAAATGATTGGGCTTTTATTGATGAAACTCCTCCTCCCACGAACTCAAATCTGCCATCCTTACCAGCCAGTTCCATTTATTCAGCTTTCTACATCAAGTATCTCTTTCAATTCAATGCCCTGTTGTCTCAGCTGATCTGTTTATGGTCCCCTAATGTTAGCGATGATGCAAAATCTCTCGCATGTACATTAATCTGGGATTTTTTTACGGTTCTTTGTCACAACTTCCGTCTTTGATTTTTGGTAGTTCAAGCCCGTTTTACTTGAACAATCGCCAGGTGATGATGCCTTGCTGTTTACTGAGTGTAGTTTGTTGTGCAGCTAAATAGCGGTTTTTTCCTCCAGCTATTGCAACCCCGAAAGCAGATTAACCATTGCGTTGTCCGAAAAGTGTGTTCTAGGATTCGCGTGCTGTTTGCCCAGGATCACGAGAGATTGTTCAAACATCCCAACCGAAGAACAACACTTCCTCGTAGCTCAAAGCCAGGCCGCTGCTTGTAATTAGTGCGTAATGCGAAATTAATGACTGTGGATGTGTAAGGGGTATTTTTTCAGCTTCGTTCCATAATACCATGATACAATGTACTGTTGTTTCAGTATTCGGTTTCTGTTACATGATGTTAGTTTTTGCCCAATTTTTTTTTCTGCGGCATTAATAATACAATAAACCACCATCAACGAGCCATCGAAGATTCAATATTTTTCCCATTTAACATGTTAATAGTATTATAAAGTGTGCGCCATTTTTATGCCTAAATGTGAAAGGGTTTTCCATATTCAGAAAAGTTATCAATAACTTATTTTAAGCGTGTTGGTTTTATATTTATTGACCAGCATCCATTCCAGATGGCTAATATTGTATAACCAGTATTAAAAATACTTTTAAACTCACTTTAGTTGCTATAAAAAATTTTTTGAATCAGGTTTTCTTATCCTTAATTTTTAGTCGAATGAAAGGGGTGTTTTGGTGAATAATATCGCATCTAGATAAATGTTATATTAATCACTTTTTTAAGAAGCAAATCTCTCTTGACTCCACGATTTTCTCGAAATAACAAATAAAATTGCTGTATCCTTCCGATTTGTTAAATCAAGGTCTGACAATAGTGCTATACTATACGATTCCTAGGAAAGTCCTTATAAGCATCCCAATCTTTTACAAAATACAGCGATTTGTGTGCGTGATCTGTAGCGAGATATCTAGGCGTCCATGTAATTTGGTATACGGGTACTTCAGGACCTTGAAAGGTGCATATCAAGAATATATTTTTAAAAATTCAAATTAGGTTTTAGTTACTTTATGTTTTGGCACGATTTTAAGCGATTTTCATAAGAATTGGTTCCTTAGAGACCGGACATGTATCTTTGCATCACAGATTTTCCATCTTGACACATCAGAAAGATCGAAGAACGTTCTGTCTAATGGTTTTTGAACTGAATTCGTGGAATAATTTACCCTTCTCCCTCCATATTTATTTATTTATTTTTAAATACATCGAAATTTGCATTTTTTAGGTAATCTGATACTTATTTCGTCGCATCCCAAATACTAAGAAAAGAACAACTCTATAGTCTGGCAAACGTTACATTCTAACAAAAAAAATTAATCAATATGTAATTTAATTTTTGGTGATTTTTTTAAACGAACGCATTTCGCGCTATTCCATTTTATACGGACTGCGGTTTACCATTCGACTTTTCGCTCGGTATTTCTGCGCATGACTGGGAAGGTTTAAGCCACGCCTTCTGCCCTGTCAATTTCTTACAGTTTTTTTTTTGCTTTTCACCTATGTGGAGAGTATGAGTGGAAATGATTTAATTTTTTGTGGGGTGTTGGACTGCGCATGCGCTTTAACTAATGATTTAGCATTTCGTGGTAAGAGAGAGATTGAAACTGATTTGGCGAGTAAGTGGTTTACTGTATATGTATTATTAAAGTAAAGTTCGCGAATTTAAGAGCAGGGCAACGCCGGGTACTTTGTAGAGTATTCACCTTCATCGGCTCTTGTTGATTACTCTATTGTACTGATGAGTTTATTTATATTGCCGGATTACGTATCCGTACTTATCTCTATCAACAGAGTTACATAACTTTAACTTTAAATACTTGATATTCATACATTTCGGCCCAGGGCAATAACATAGGTCTGCACTGATTTAAATCAAACTACCTTTGTTGTGGACTTCACAAAAACTTTAACAGCTGGCTGTTTAAAGCAACTGATGATGTGCAATGACTGCTATTGCACAAGCTCAGAATGATTTAGAATTATACAAGATACCACAATTTACTGGTCTGGCGACAATTCTTACTTCGTAGACGATTTACAAAGCTTTTATGCTTACTAATGGCATTCTTTTTACTTCGCCCCGTATTGTGGCCAAACCCAGGATACTAGACTTTTCCGACCATAGTTGTATCTAAGTGGGTTTCCTTCCACTAGGCTGCCGGCCAAATTCAGCACTCATCCCAAACTATCCTCGTGCTTTCTTCTTCACTTCAACTCACTCACGTCGAAATCTTAATAGAATCGTCGAATCTCCCTCGATTCGAAACGTATCCGGTTAAATATCAGGAACGCAGACACGTATGTTGATTAGCTCGGCCACAACCGAACCAGTTAGAATGGTTAGTTTAAAGAAACAAATTATAATGCAAACTGAGGGAAAATAATAATTTAAAAGTTATTTAGACCTCACAACTTCTTTTTAGTAACTTTATAAGAAAAGGCCCACGTGTGTACATGTTCTGTCAATTTATAGTAAAGTGACTGTGTTTCATCGAAAAAAGGTGATTGCAGCACACCTAGCGAAGAATTGAAGAAGTTCGGAACATGAACACCGCAACAAAGCGAGATAAAAGAAAAATGTCGATTGCGAAGTTGTAGTGCAGCGTCTAATAAGTAAGAATCGTCAATAAAACTGCCAGAGAAAACATTTATTCCACACAATACGGTTATTGGCGAATTGCTGTCCTCGTCAGGAATAATACAAAGAACAACACTTACATGAACAGAAATATTGCATTGAGCCTGATTAAAATGCCCTCTGCCAGAAAATATATTACCCCGTATTTTGGCAAGTATTGCAGGTTTCTCCGGGTTAGAGGTCTATTTGGCAGGCATTTATTGTCTTCTGTAGAAGCGTTTCGTTTGTTTCTGGTATCAATTCCTACTTATTGGGCAATGTTCTACAACATTGCAATCACCTTTTTTCACTTGTCTCGCTTTGCTGCCAGATTCGTTATCCTAACTTTCTTAATTTTCCTCCAAAGGCACTGGAAACACTTTTATTCGATTGAGCATGTTCACTTTATTATAGACAAACCTAACGCGTATCGTTCTGGACCTTTTCTTACAAAGCTACCAAGATGCTTAAGAACTGTTCCTGTAGCTTAACAATGTATATAATTGAAGCTATATAAATATAAGTGTAAAAGTGTTACAGTTTTCTTTTGCTTTTTACTTTTTCGTACGTAGTATTGAAAAGGCATTGCTTTCACGAAAATTTTCGATTTCGAGATTTTGATGCCAATATATCTTTTAAAGACCTTCTGAACACGTTTTGACTATTTTGGAGTGATTTCCATCTGTTTTCCTGTCTGATTTCTTGTGTACACCACAGCTGCTAAAAATATTAACAGATTTTCACGAAACTTTATATCCAGCTTTGTTATTAAAAAAAATCTATAACTACATAGAATTTTTTTAAATTCGAGCTAAAACTTCGAAATATATTCATTTTTTTAATATTTTTTTAACATGGCAGCATAGGATCCTTTAAAGTGAAAGGTCACGCGCTATAATTGTAATCATTTTGATCAACAATACCGATTTTTCAGAATGTTACTTGTAAAATTTGAAAGAAAAATATCCAC
This sequence comes from Amaurobius ferox, assembly GCA_951213105.1. Classification (NCBI taxonomy): domain Eukaryota; kingdom Metazoa; phylum Arthropoda; class Arachnida; order Araneae; family Amaurobiidae; genus Amaurobius; species Amaurobius ferox. The sequence continues at coordinate 69,893,684 of OX578144.1, read as the reverse complement.
AAGCTACTTAAAAATAGATTATGATATGAGTAAGCCACACATCAGTTATTTTTTTTTTTATAATTTTATTTTTCTGTGAAATTTTCTCGACAAATATCATTAGTAAATATTTATACAGGCATTTCAGGAAGAAAGTTAAACAAACTTAGGCCTACTTCAATCACTTAAATTCATTCGGAAATTAATTCCAACATATATCTATCCAGTTCTGCGAGTAACATCATTTGTAAGATCCGTCTAAATACATCCGTTCAACGTTTGCAAGAATTCTCGGCTGGGAAGCAAAAATTAATAACGCAAAAACGCAAAAATGACGTGGAAATGCGAAAAAAGACAGAAACTTCTGGAAGATGCCTTTTTAATGAGTTGCCCTTCATTCTTAAAGAAAGGAAACAGCAATAAAAAACCCGAATGACAATGCAAGCAGATCACTTTGCTGACAAAAAAAGAAGCATTTTATTTTCCCTGATCATCACTCATATACGCATCTTCAGAAAAATCATTTTTACTGGAGGTTCATTAGTTTTGACTCTTAATTGCACTTTTTTTCCTCCTACCTTTTACTAGTTTACCTAAGAAATGGAACTTTCATTTTTAACAATATAGCGGACAAATGTGACTCCTTTGGAACAGAAAAAAAAAATGTATCTAGTTTGCAATCATAATAACTTTCTTTTAGACAAATACGCAATAAATGAGAATATCTCTAAACTTTTTCATGCATTTTTTTTTTTTTTATGATAAAAAGTTTTCATCATTACAAACTTAAGTATTTAAAGTAAGAAGAGAGTGGTAAATGGTTGGGGGGAAGAATGCTCATTTTTCCTGCAAAATCGTCTGCTAAACATAGCATTTTCCCCACCGGGAGGGAAAAAATAAAATAAATACACCGGGAGGGAAAAAATAAATACAAGATGATCCCTTTGACTGCGAGCACCGTTCAATGGAAGAAAATGATAATGACAATTTTTGTCTCTTAAAAACCGGGAGAAAAAGGAAATAATTAGGAAAGAGGGGGATTTTTATGCAGTTTTACGGGATAAAAATTTCTTTTCTTTATTTTCTGTGTAGCAAATACAGAAAAATAAAAAATAAAATATTATTAAAGAGCAACACAGAATAAAAAGTCGTAATAAAGAGCAAAGCATATAGCGAAATGATTAGTGTTAATTGCGAATGAGATTTTCTGTGTTGGAAGAGATTGCGAACACCAATTAGGGAATATTTATATGCAGATATACTGTTTTTGGAAATATTTCCATTATTAAGAACATCATTTATAAACTTCTTTGGAATTATATCCTGCGTAAATGCCGAAATTTTATATTATTAGTCGTAATTTGGAAATCGCTGTGTCGCATTACCGTTCTTATATCATTTAGAAAAAAATTCTGGAGGATTTTAAATGCTAAATTACTATTAATAGTAATGCAGCGTTTTATAACATTAATTTTAATAATTAAAGTATTTTCAATTTCTGAAGTATATATACACACATTTGCTTTCATTTATTAGTGGTCTGTCAAAAGCGAAATATATTTTGACTTTTTATCAGCGTCCTAAAGCCAAGTTCGAATTTATTGCTGCACTTTTTTTAGGTCATCCAACTATACACATTAAAATAAAAATATTTCAATAGGTAAAATTTAAATTTAAAAAAATACAATTCTTTTATATTTCAAAAGCTAAAGTGCTTCCATTTTCGGTTGGAATTTTCTTTTACAGTTGTTTTTCCTAGAAGCACAAAACTTATTATTAGGATTTTTGTTCATTTTTGAAAATATTTAATGTATCCAATACATGAAGTTTCCTACAGATTAAGATATTTTCATAACGGGGGAAACCAATAATGCAAATTGAAATTTTCGTATAACTTAATCATGCTAAAAGTCAATAGAACATTATTATTGCCGCTACTAATAGAAAGAATCTGATGTGGGCAACACATGACTTTCCCTATATAATGCAATGAATTTACTACTTTTACAATAAAAAAATAGGTTTTTCTTATAGTAGATATTTATATTCCTTCCAAGATATTGGAGTTTCGTCAATTAGTCGTCATTTTCATTGATTTAGTGTCGTCATTTTTATCCATTTGGCGAGATTTTCGTTAATTTGGCAACATTTAAAAAAGTCGACAAGTTGGCGACATTCCGCCAAATTCGGCGCTAAAATCTCTCCAAGCGTTATGGACGGAGAAATAAGTTATTCTTATAGCATATAAATAACTATTGGCGTTCAAATACAAAAGTATTACTCAAAGTATCTTTTCTCATGAATGGAATGAGCTAGATACACGAGAATGATGTCACCCAATTTATCGCATGATATTACATATGAAGAGTGAACATGTTTCTTAACAGTTAATATATTTTTTTAATTTATGGGATTTTTTATAAATTTATTTAAAAATGTGCAATATCTTGAGAACGGTTCATGCTAGCGTTCTAAAGTTTATATCAATCGTTTTCTAAGGAAAAATTACATAAGAAATGTCTATTTGCGTAACTTTGTTAAAGGTTTTGATTTTTTGATGATTTTTTCAAAATTTCACTCAAAAATTTAGGGGGGGGGGGGGGGTCTGAACATTCGATTACGTTTAAAAACAATAGGCTTCCAATATTCATGGATTGTGATTTTTGTATCAAATTTCATTTAAATCTATTTGTTCGTGAGATATCGCTCTATTTGTTCGTGAGATATCGTCTGCACAGACTCACTGACACACACACACACACACAGAGAGAGAGAGAAAGAGAGAGACAGACATAACCTCAAAAATATTTCATCAGGATGTTTGATCAGGGATGTTTGAAACGTGCTCTCCGGTCGAAAACTCGAATCCGAATTTTCGACCCCGGACCCCGTCACAATACTTTCCTTATACATTATGTATATAAGGAAAGTAATAAGAATGCCAGTTTTCATAGAAATATCTTCATTCTTCTAAGAGATGTACGTATCTATCGTATTTTTCGGCATGCATGTATCGGCATGCATGTATCTACCGTAGGACTGTATGCAGTGTCATGGTCGGAAACGAAATCCGGGAGAGGGAAGAACTATAATGAAATTCAAGGATTCAAATAGTACTGGAAGAAAAGTCTTACTATGAGTTTTGTTTGGAAACGTGCTAAAGTGTAGTGTTTAAATACATTGTTCAGTAGTATACAGCTATATTTGTACATTAATAGTTGACATAGTTGACTGCGAAAATCCATATAGTTACTTAACATCAATATTAATATGTAATAATTACAATTGATGCTAATATGACCACTAACTAATAGCAAAGTTGTTAATTGATTAAACATTTTAATAGTTAATAGTTAACGCATAATATTAACTTTGTGATCAGTTGATTTTGATTCCATGATGTCAATGCAAAACTAATAAAAATTTCTCAAAAAGCAATCTTCCATGCAAAATTTGGATAACATTTAGGATAAAATTTTGTGTCACTATTGCAACTTATCACTGGTTTTGATCGCAAATGCCACGTGTATTTCAAATGTCATTCCGTCATTTAATGACAGCTTTTACACTCAAATTCAATCTCATTTCAAACAACAAATCGCTGTAATTTACGCCAATTTGAAAGAACCAAGAAATTGGCTTTTTTTTACTGTGACAGAAATCTTCTTTAACCAGGAATTTTCTTTCTGAGAAATTGTTGAGAAATTTTCTTTCCTAAAGGCTGTTAATCGTAAAGCGTCGTGTATTAAGGAGACTGCTATGCCAGGCTGGATGGCAACCTGTTCGATGTGACGCCCAGCGAATTGAAATATTTGGAACACCAGTGAAGTAGATACGAAAGGAAATCATACCTCCCCCGTTGGGATTCCATCATGTCTATGAATTCCATTGGTAGTTTTCTATCGGATTCATATGGGAAAATGGAATCCAGCACTGCAAATCCTCCTCTCTTTTCGAGATCCTGGCTTTGCCTGACTGCACTATAACACCAGCGACGTATGCAGAGGGTGTGCGAGGTTGCAAATGCACACATGTTTTATTTTTAATTGCTATAAATTACAAATTGCTGTTATAATAATACGAAAATTTTGAACAAATTTTCGATGCCTCTAAATTATTATTATTATTATTATTATTATTATTATTATTATTATTATTATTATTATTATTTGAAGTAAATATGCAAAATTTCATGGGAAATAATTTCATTTTTACCACACTTCGTGAGAAAATTTCTATTTCGAGTATTTGTAAAGAATTCAACTATTTGATAATACATGTATTTAATATTTTTATGAAAAATTATATTGAAAAGAATATAGTGAACCGCGCATGCTACAGTTTTATATAAATGACATCAATCGCTTTTAACCATAGAAAAAGAAGAAAAAAGAGAAATAAAGACAGAACTACAGATAAAACGGAAACAACTTTCTTTAAAAGATTTTGTGTTACTTTTTATAATATTTTTTCCAATTTTTGAAATGAAAAGCTTATTTAATTGAGGAACTTCTTCTTTTCCTATATCTGCATGCAATTCAATGAGCATCTTATGGATATCGATTTAAATAATCGCACTAAATTTCAGTTAAGCCGTTCAATTTGTTCGATTGATATCATGCTCACAGATAGTTACATTATTGAAGAAATGTTTGATTATTACATAAGAATACTCAAAATGTGTACATTTATATATATATATATATAATAAAAAAAACTAGAGCGTCATAATTTTCGACTCCATCACAGTACTTTCTTTTTATATATACCATGCATTGTAGGGAAAAGATGATCTCTAAGATTAATTTTATTCCATCTCAATAATCAATATTCTGCCATTTGATACATAGAAGGACAACATGTGTATAATCCAACACAATATATCTCTCTTCGCCCTCCCCCCTCTTCACTTTTCCCTGACAGTATGGACTTATTTGACACTTACCAGATAATATTCCTCTTTGCTCCTGTGGTATGAGTAATTTCCTGATGATAATCAAATATGCCAAAAGCATGACACGTGTGTGACAATGTCACAGAAACGCATGTAAAAAGACAGATTTCCCCCTTATTTTCGGCCCTTCAATGTCTTAATTACACTATTTATCAACTAATCTGAGGGATTTTTACTTTCCATATATACGTAGTATAATGTATAACGAAAGTATTATGATGGGGTCGAAAATTCGAATTCCAGTTTCCTTCGGAAGAACACGTTTCAAGCATCCTTGAACTTGAATCGAACGTTTTTGAGGTGGTATCTGTGTGTGTGTGTGTAAGGGTGTGTATGTGAGGGTGTGTATATGAGGGTGTGTGAGGATGTGTGTGTGAGTTTGTGTGCGTGAGTGTGTGTGTGTGTGTGTGAGAGTGTGTGTATGTGAGTGTGTGTATATGAGGGTGTGTGAGGATGTGTATGTGAGTGTGTGTGTGTGTGTGTGTATGTGAGGGTATGTGTATGAGAGTATGTGTGTGAGGGTATGTGTGTGAGAGTATGTGTGTGAGGGTATGTGTGTGTGTGTGAGAGTGTGTGTGTATGTTTGTGTGTGTGAGGGTGTGTGTGTGTGAGGGTGTGTGTGTGTGAGGGTGTGAGGGCGTGTGCGTGCGTGCGGGCGTGTGCGTGTGAGAGGGTGTGTGTGAGGGTGTGTGTATGAGGAGGTGTGTGTGAGAAGGTGAGTGTGTATGTGTGTGTGTGAGGGTGTGTGTGTGTGTGAGGGTGTGTGTGTGTGTGTGAGGGTGTGTGTGTGTGTGAGGGTGTGTTTGTTCGTAAGTCTATGGTAGCGATATATAACGAACCAATGGAGCATTCGAATGAAATTTGATACAAATATTACAATTGGTAAATACTGGAAACCTATTGATTTTAAGCAAAATCAAATGTTCGGAAGATCCCAAATTTTCGAATGAAATTTTAAAAAATCTTTGAAAAATAAGAGCTTTTGATAACGTTATGTGAATTATCATTTCTTGTACAATCTTTTGTTGAAAAATGAATGACATAAACTTTAGAAGGCTAGCATGAACCGTTCTCAAAATATTTCAAGTTTTCTAATAAATTCATCAAACATATGACATAAAATTAAAAAATAATTAAATGCGATTAAAAGTAAATTATGCGACACATTTTTTAACATCCTTCTTGCACATCTAGTTCGTTCCATTCACGAGAGAAGATACTTGTATAATAGTTTTGAATTTTCACGACCAACAATTCGCCAATAATTATTTGCTTATAAAAAAGCTCGTCTCTTTATCTGTGTGTAACGCTTGGTGATAAATTTGGATCCTGACGACTCATTTAGCGAAATATTGCCAACTTGGCGATATGTAGTCCTAGATTAACAAAAATATAGTCGAAATAGCAAATATGACGCCAAATTGATGAATTAATTGTTAGAATATTTTAATATATGGACTATATTACTTATTGATGATGCTACCAATATTGATAATTGTCAATTTAGAGTCACGCAAAATATAAGTTAATCGGATTCAGTACTTCATAATAGTCTTACATATTGTCAACCGAATAAGCGCCAAATGTACAATTCAATGTTACAAACATTCTGCCGTCGATATTATACATCATTTTCGCACTGTGAAAGAAGTATTGCATTATATAGCAGAAGTCATGTGCTGCTGACATCAATTTTACTTTCCCTGCAATACATGGTAATGTATAGGGAAAGTATTGGAATCATGCCGAAAATCGCAACTCGAGTTTTCGACGGATCTACACGTTTCGAGACCTCTAGAATACGAAAAAACCATTTTTAGCGTGACGTCTGTGTGTGTGTCTGTGTGCCTGTGTGTCTGTCTGTCTGTGTGTCTGTCTGTCTGTGCAGATTTTGTATCCACTCTAACTAAAAAACTAATGGAACGAATTTCACTAAATTTTGTAAGTAAGTCACTTGTGGGCGGGGCTGGTGCTGATTAGTTTTGGGTACGATTCGGAATAATAGAACCCGCCTTTTTTTGCGAAATGGCCCGCAGAAGCTTGTATCCACTCTAGCTAAACAACTAATGGGCCGAATTTCACTAAATTCGGTAGATGAGTCACGTATAGGTCACCCTGGTGCTGATTAGATTTTGGAATGATTCAGAAAAAAATAACCTGCCTTTTTTTGCAGAATAGCCCGCAAAAATTGTCAAAATCCAAACTAAGAAGCTACGTATGCTCAAATATATCCATTAAATGCTGATTTAATACGTAATTTTTGACGAAGAAAAGAATAAAACCAACCCCATTACACTAGGACTAGCCGTTCTCGAGATATTTCAGTTTTTCGTACTTTCCCTACACCACCTTTGAAAATAAGCCCGATTACCGAATGAGAACGAAAATTGAATAAAAGTGAAATAAATTTAATTAAAATAAATAGAACGTTAATATAAGTTTGCAGGGAAAGTCATGTGCTGCTCACATCGGATTTTTTACTTTCCCTGCAATACATGGTAATGTATAGGGAAAGTATTGGAATCATGCCGAAAATCACAACTCGAGTTTTCGACGGATCTACACGTTTCAAGACCTCTAGAATACGAAAAAACCATTTTTAGCGTGACGTCTGTGTGTGTGTCTGTGTGTCTGTCTGTGTGTCTGTCTGTGTGTCTGTGTGTCAGTGTGTCTGTGTGTCTGTCTGTTTGTGCAGATATTGTATCCACTCTAACTAAAAAACTTATGGACCGAATTTCACAAAATTTTGTAGGTAAGTCACTTGTGGGCGGGGCTGGTGCTGATTAGTTTTGGGTACGATTCAGAATAAAAGAACCCGCCTTTTTTGTGAAATGGCCCGCAAAAGCTTGTATCCACTGTAGCTGAAAAACTAATGGACCGAATTTCACAAAATTCGGTAGATGAGTTACGTATAGGTCACCCTGGTGCTGATTAGATTTTGGTATGATTCAGAAAAAAATAACCAGCTTTTTTTTGCAAAATGGCCCGCAAAATTGCCAAAATCTAAAATAAAAAACTGGGTATACTCAAATATATCCATTAAATGCTGGCTTAATACGTAATTTTTAACGATGAAAAGAATAAGACCAACCCCATTACACTAGGACTAGCCGTTCTCCAAATATTTTAGTTTTTCGTACTTTCCCTACGCCACCTTTGAAAATAAGTCCGGTTATCGAATGAGAACGAAAATTGAATTAAAAGTGAAATAAATTTAATTAAAATAAAGAGAACGTTAATATAAGTCTGCAGGGAAAGTCATGTGCTTCTCACATCAGATTTTTACTTTCCCTGCAATACATGGTAATGTATATTACTTTCCCTGCAATACATGGTAATGTATAGGGAAAGTATTGGAATCATACCGAAAATCACAACTCGAGTTTTCGACGGATCTACACGTTTCGAGACCTCTAGAATACGAAAAAACCATTTTTAGCGTGACGTCTGTGCGTGTGTCTGTCTGTCTGTCTGTGTGTCTGTCTGTCTGTCTGTCTGTCTGTCTGTGTGTCTGTCTGTCTGTGCAGATTTTGTATCCTCTGTAACTAAAAAACTAATGGACCGAATTTCACAAAATTTGGTAGGTAAGTCACTTGTGGGCGGGGCTGGTGCTGATTAGTTTTGGGTACGATTCGGAATAAAAGAACCCGCATTTTTTTGCGAAATGGCCCGCAAAAGCTTGTATCCACTCTAGCTGAAAAACTAATGGACCGAATTTCACAAAATTCGGTAGATAAGTCACGTATAGGTCACTCTGGTGCTGATTAGATTTTGGTACGATTCGGAAAAAAATAACCTGCCTTTTTTTGCAAAACGGCCCGCAAAAATCTTCAAAATCTAAACTAAAGAACTAGGTATACTCAGATATATCCATAAAATGCCCGTTTAATACGTAATGTTTAACGACGAAAAGAATAAGACCAACCCCATTACACTAGGACTAGCCGTTCTCGAGATATTTTAGTTTTTCGTACTTTCCCTACGCCACCTTTGAAAATAAGCCCGGTTACCGAATGAGAACGAAAATTGAATAAAAGTGAAATAAATGTAATTAAAATAAAGAGAACGTGGATATAAGTCTGCAGGGAAAGTCATGTGCTGCCCACATCAGATTTTTACTTTCCCTGCAATACATGGTAATGTATAGGGAAAGTACTGGAATCATGACGAAAATCGCAACTCGAGTTTTCGACGGATCTACACGTTTCGAGACCTCTAGAATATGAAAAAACCATTTTTAGCGTGACGTCTGTGTGTGTGTCTGTGTGTCTGTCTGTCTGTGTGTCTGTCTGTCTGTGCAGATTTTGTATCCACTCTAATTAAAAAACTAATGGACCGAATTTCACTAAATTTCGTAAGTAAGTCACTTGTGGGCGGGGCTAGTGCTGATTAGTTTTGGGTACGAGTCGGAATAAAAGAACCCGCATTTTTTGCGAAATGGCCCGCAAAAGCTTGTATCCACTCTAGCTGAAAAACTAATGGACCGAATTTCACAAAATTTGGTAGATAAGTCGCTTGTAGGCCACCCTGGTGCTGATTAGATTTTGGTAGAATTCAAAAAAAAAGAACCTGCCTTTTTTTGCAAAATGGCCCGCAAAAATCATCAAAATCTAAACTTAAGAACTACGTATGCTCAAATATAGCCATTAAATGCTTGTTTAATACGTAATTTTTAGCGAAGAAAAGAATAAGACCAACCCCATTACACTAGGACTAGCCGTTCTCGAGATATTTTAGTTTTTCCTATTTTTCCTACATCATTTTTGAAAATAAGTCCAGTTTTCAAATGAGAACGAAAATTGAATTAAAAATGAATTAAATTTAATTTAAATAAATAGAACGTGAATATAAGTCTGCAGGGAAAGTCATGTGCTGCCCACATCAGATTTTTCTTTGTCATGCTCCTCCGTCTCTAACGAGGCAGTTAAAAACACAACACTTTACTCATAAGACAATTCCCATAATTAAGTGCAAATTGTTTTTCACCTTTCACTATGGGTGGGGATCAAGAAGTCATCATCATCATCCGTTTATTTTCGCAGTCCCACCGCGACTGATGTCGGAGAGAGAGAAAAAAAAAATGTCAGCCAGTCTCATTTAATACCCATTTCGACGGAATTCGAAGAATTCGAGAAGCTTACTTAACCCCCCGTTTAGCGAGACGTGCACGCAATTAAGCCATCGGAGTTCCAGTTGGAGAAGTTAAGGCCAGACCGAGCTGCATACTTCGTTAAGTCTGCGAATTCGAAAAAAAAAATAAAAAATAATAATTGTGCTGTGTAATTTTTTTTTTCAGCCAATTTTCTAGTAGATTTGTTTTAATTAGGGCGTTTTTCGTTTTCCTTATGGGGGAAAACAAAAACTTTTAGGAATATATTTATTTAGGAATAGATGGATTATTTTACAAAACGATGTTTGTGCTAGTTCTTAGTTTGAATGAAGTTTAGCCATTTTAGACTGCCCCAATTCTGCATAGGATCAAATTATATCGAAAAGACCGGGATTTGTTAACTTGTTCCTTAAATCAGGATTTCTTGCTAAATGCGTTTCACATAGCAAGCAGGGGTGTGCCATTTCAATAATTTCTTAAGAGGGGGAAGGACAAATGTATATCTTATAGAAGTTGATAAACTCACCCTAAAAAAATAATGCTTAGGGGCTAATTATTTATTATGTCCAAGTAATTATGTTCTAATGATGGAAATATTTAGGCTTTTCGATAAATTGCCGAACTCCCCCCCCCCTAAGAAATTAATGCGTATGTGGGGGGGGGGGGGGGGCTTCATCAGTTGTCACCAACGTATTCTGTTTCCAGGATGAGAATATCATTCGGCAAGAAAATTATATAAGAAACGTAATAACTTGGAATTCTTGGGGAAAGGCAGCCGTTTCCCAGCCTTCCCTATATAACGCCTCTGACAGTAAATCTATTGTTGCGAACGAGCAATATTGCCTTTGGCGCCTCTTCATTCGTCTGTCTCGAAAACCAAGCGAAAAAAACACAGTCCATGGCGTCAGCATGACGTGAGGATGACGTGAATCCAGGGTTTCCCAGTAAGAAGAAGAAGGGTTGCTAGATTTGGCGATTTATCGCTAATTTGGCGATATTTGGCGACTTCCTGAATGTTCCAGAAATTTCACGAAATAACGATTAGTCCAGGAGGTATGGAGAGATTTCCAGAAGTTTCTATAGAGAGACTATAAAAAGATTCATCCCTCCGCTGGAGTAGAGTTGACGAGTTACCGTGACACGATTGGGCTGTGAGTTTTGTCAATGTTTTGAGAATAGTAGCGGCAGTTTTATGAAATTACTTTCGTCAACGTTCTGTGAATAATATCAGTTATTTTGTGAAATTAGTGGAACATTTAACTGCTGTTTGATTGCATACTGTTCTTGTTTACTTTGTGCTTCTGAATAAATGTAGGTTATCCAGAAACTTTGACTCGTTCTTGTATCCTGCGTGTACAGCCATTATTCTAGAGAATACGTTCGTGACATTATGTATAATTTGAAGAATGACCAATAACGTGCCCGGAACATTATCTCAACAGAGGAGTCTAAAAATTATATACAATAAATCAAGGACACCAAAAATTGAGCTACAGCCTCGAAACTCGGCATGCAAATATCGTTTCGAGAGTTGTGCAAATGATCAAACCGCCAGCGCCAATGATGTTACAGGGATCATGCAACGCGCATGAGAACGGCGCATCGTGCGGCATTTTAAAAGACCGGTGTTTCCACTCACGGACAATTGGAACTGAATTTTCTGCTGTCATACTGCAAGTTGTGTACATAGGTGATTTTGAGACATACTCGACGGTGCTACGAGCAATTGTCGGATTTAGAGAGAGATCGCATTATAGGCCTAAAGGAAGTTAGTTGGTCCAACAGCCGTATCAGTCGCCATCTTGGTCGGATGGTAGTTGCTCGGTGTTGACAACAGTGGATCAGCGAAGGTACATGTAACCGTCGCAGATGCTCAGGATGCCACAGATAGACAATTGCTAGTGCAGTCAAGACAGGAGCCACGCCCACACCAATAACGTCACTATCAGCCATTTTCTATTCTCCATGCATCCTGTATCAAGAGGTACTATTCAGATACGACAGGTAGAAGATGGGGTTTGGTATCGTCGTCCATAAAGGCGCCTACTACTGATCCCTCAAAATTGGAAGAGCCGTTTGGATTGGTGTCAAGCTCGGTTAGTGTCCGAGTAGAGGCATATCGTATTTAGCTACGAATCCCGCTTTTCTCTCTGTGCTGCTGAACAACGTATACATGGGTGTAGGAGGACTGGCCAGCGTTCCGGTCCCGCATTTGATATCGATCAGCACGCGGCCATCATGCAAGCTGTGACAGTCTATGAAGTCATCTCGTGGAACATCCGATCTCTCTAGTTGTACTTTAAGCCAATCTGATAGCTCGCTTGTACGTCGTTGATATTCTGCAGCTGACTGTTCTGCATACACTGTAAAACATTCTGCAACAATTTGCTCATTCTTTTTTTTTCAGATATTTTGTTAATACTTTTGGCAAACGGATAAGAAAAGCCACAATTACAGGCGTTCCTGAAAATTCCAGCTGCATTTCTGAAATACTCAGCTAATTATAGTCTACCGAAGCGTTATTTTTGCTTTCCCTGCAATACATGGTAATATATAGGGAAAGTATTGGAATCATGCCGAAAATCTCAACTCGAGTTTTTCACGGATCTACACGTTTCGAGACCTCTAGAATACGAAAAACCTATTTTTAGCGTGACGTCTGTGTGTGTGTCTGTGTGTCTGTGCAATGTATGTATCCACTCTAACCAAAAAACTAATTGACCGAATTTCATAAAATTTGGTAGGTAAGTCACTTGGGTGAGATCCTGGTGCTGATTAGTTTTTAGTAGGATTCGTAAAGACAGAATCCGCCTTTTTTTGCGGAATGGCCCGTAAAAATTTCATGTATCCACTCTAGCTAAAATACAAATTGACCAAATTTCACAAAATTTAGTAGATAAGTTACTTGTAGGATACTCTGATGCTGATTAGATTTTGGTACGATTCAGAAAAGAATAACGTCCCTTTTTTTACAAAATGGCCTTCAAAAATCGTCAAAATCTAAAATAAAAACTACGTACGCTCAAATATATCCATTAAATGCTTGTTTTATACGTAATTTTTAACGAAGAAAAGAATAAGATAAACTCCATTACACTAGGACTAGCTGTTCTCGAGATATTTTAGTTTTTTCGTATTTTCTCTACGCCACCTTTGGAAATGAGTCCAGTTATCAAATGAGAACGAAAATTGAATTAAAAGTGAATTAAATTTAATTGAAATAATGAGAACGCGGATATAAGTCTGCAAGGAAAGTTATGTGCTGCCCACATCAGATTCTTATATTTATATATGTATATATTATTATAACTGTCAGGAAACTTACCCCCCATTACGGACAGCTGATTCCCCTGAAATTTTCATTAGCATGTTTGCAAATGTTTTACAATGTATGCTGCCAAGCCATCCAGGTTCCATTTACCAACAAGACAACGCTCGACCACATTCTGCAAGACTCTCTCAACGATGTCTTCGAGGTTTTAATACCTCCCATGTCCATCGAGGTTCCTAGATTTATCACCAATAGAACACGCCTGGTACATGCTGGGACGGCAATTGCAGCCTTCTCAGAATACCACTGAATTAGCTGACCAGTTGCAACATTTGTAGCATAATCTTCATCAAAGGGACTTATGTAGTTTAATTGACTCTATGTCTCACCGAAAATGGGCGTATATAGCTGCCAGGGTAGGATTTACCACTTACTAAACTGTCATCTTCTTGTTGCCACTATTGCTAAATAAACTTTTTTATTCCCAAATTCTAACCATTTGCATATCTCCTCAAACGATATACACATGTACAGTTTCACAGCTGTAGTCCAATTTCTGATGGATGCATATATTTTTTTGCAACAGAGTGTATTTACTAACTCCCTAAATAACCCAGAAACCCAATTCTGGTTATTATATATCTGGTTATTATTCTGGTTATTACTATAAACTATTCATGAGGCAGTTAGGCAAGATAAAGTGAGCAAACCATGACCGATCGCATAAAAGCAATTGAAGAGCCTCTAATGCCGAATTCAAGAAGTTTGCGAATCTGACACTACAACTTCGTAAAGAGATAGTGTCAATAAAAAAATTATACAGCATTGTTTCCTCAATAAGAAATGACTTACAGTCCCCTCAAAAGTTATACAATTTGCGAAATACTGCAGAATTATAAATCTTTTCTAGACTTCGATATTTCACAAATACACCCATAGACCCATAGATGTATAGAATAGCTTTGTAAAGAGTTTATTGCTCATGGTGTATAACGAAGTGCTTACAAATGCTGATTGTTATTCTTCACGTTGCTTCCTAACGTAAACCCTATTACAAAAAATTTTTGAGCTACTCTACTTTAAAAAGTGTCTACAGCTGTATTGCCTACACAATTTGGTGCAATATTGCACCAATGAGTTGGGAAAGTGAATAAACTTAATTTAAGGGATACTTTGCACGGATTTTGGTGTAAAGTTATATACGAAATTAAAACATTATTTCACTTTAAATTCGTAAAATTGTGACTCTTATTTTAGAGGGTATATTGCACCACTTTTTAGAGCATTTACATATAAAATGTACATTATTATATAGGGGAAGTTCTACTCGCAGTTGAGCCAATTAGAAGTGTGATATACTACTTGAATTAAGGTCATTGTGTTCACCAATTTTAAACGAGGCATTATGCTAGTTTTGAAAGCAACCTTAAGCCACAGTTACACAAAAAATAAGTGCAATGTCTCATTTATAATAAGTACTTCACATATACTTTAAATAATGTAATACTGCACGAAAATTAGTAGGCAATACACTTGTAGCCACATTTTAGCCCTTGCACAAAATTAGCACCAAAACTGATGCTAATTTCCACTTAAATTAAGCCTATAAACTAACATCATCAAGTAGCAGATAAGGCTTACAGTGCGTTATTGCCAGAAATAAATACAGCAAATAAATGTAAATATGGTGTTAACTGACAATACAAAAGGATTTACTGCACATATGCCGGAAGCTTCATCTTCTATTGACTAGTGAGTTGCTCCAGATATAAGTTTACAATGCTCCAGATATAGGTTTACAATGCTCCAGATATACGTTTACAATGCTCCAGATATAGATCGTTTGTTTACCATGTGGCTAAAAATCCAAATTTTTATTTGCAAAAATTTATGGCGTTTCCACGTTTATGGAGTATTTTAGTATTAATATTTTATAGTGCAATTTCAAAAAATTCTATGGACTGCACCATTCGTAAAAGCTTGAGCTGAAATTTTTATCAGTGCGCTATCGTTTCTTTGATTACAAGTGGGAAACATTATACTCTAATCACAGGTTTTATATATAAGCATTTCGCATTTTTGAATTCATATTTTGCCATTTGAGACTCTGCGTACATATTTGTGGTAATACAAAATCCGAAAATAAAATCTATTTTAACTGTAGAATTTGCATTTTAAACCCCTTTCAATAACCTATTTCATTATCCCTATGTGGTAAATTAGGAGTGTCTATATATAAAATCTAATGACTTTAAAATGTATTTTTTAATTCTAAATGGAAATATTATTATGTTTAAACATTTTTTTTTAATCTAATAATGCATTTTTTCAGGCCTTTGTAAATACTGATTAAGTGTCATTAAAAAATTGTCGGCAGAAGCAAAAGCGCCTTAGACGCCAAATCTAATTTCCCTGTTTGCTCTAGAAAACAGTTATCTAGTTGGAATTAAATTTTAATAGTCTACCGCAACTAGTAATTATATTTTGTTAAAGGAAAAAATGTGGAGTCTATGGCCAAGCAAGCGTAGAGCAATATCTAATTTTTCCTAGAAAGTTCTGAATGTATTACCCTTTATTGGCTTTCAGTTAATTGAATTTTCGAATACATTTTATTTCAGCTTCTTGTGGGTGCTCGGATTTGTTCCAGACGTGGGAGCAAATTTTAAGATATTCATTCCATTTTAAAAAAACATTCGATGTCTTACATTCTTCCTAATGAGGAAAAATCAATAAACCTTTTTTTTTTAAATATTTTTTCAACACGGATAAATTCAGCAAATAAAAGAACACATTAATTTGTACGTCTTCAATTATTATAGTTTTCCCACTAAGTAAAAAACAATGTTAAAATCGCATTCTCAGTGCAGGTAGCAGACCTCTGATCAGTTTTGCATTTCTTATGCTCTCGTCAGGATGGAATATATGATATCAGCAATGGTAGTTTGTATAGTGAGAATGCGAAATCACCCACTTGATAGTGTTGGAATTTGATCGCTGGCCAAAGTGTGGTAGACCAGCTTGTAGAGTGTATTTTAAAGATAAGAAGTTGAAATTCCGTCCCAGTAGCTCAACGGTACAGCCTTGTCTGGCCAGTACAAATATACGTGATTCAATTCCCGGTTGGAGCAGCAAGGTTCTTTACAATGAAGTCCGAGCGAATCAACCCTGTAGGTTTGTGCAAAAATGTGGGAGATCTGAAGATCCCAGACCGTCGGATTCATATAGTGGGTTTAGAGTAGCTAGCTGCACGGCCGGGAAAGGATACCTCCTGCACTCAGGAGGTACCCAAGGTATACCATCCCGCCAAAGGAACATTTATTTAAGTTTAAAAAGATAACAATTCATGAAAAATATTGTGGCTAAACAGACAGTTTTACATTACATTTGAATTTGACAAGTACGTCCATTTTTCAAAAATGGGAAAAGGGTTATTGCAAATATAGATAAAAAGATCATTGAAAAATAAAATTTAGTGTGAGGTATATTAACATAATGAAAAATATTTTAAAATTAAAGAAATAAATAAAATTTTAAAAGTGAAATTTAGAAAATATATAAAAAAAGAAAATATATGGAAAAGAAAAGGAATTTAGGCACATGGAAAACAAAAAGAGACATTCAAGGAACTTGGGATAAAATTTAAAAAAGAAAAATTAGAAAAAATACAAAAAAAAAAAGGGCCAAAAGAAAAAAAAAAGAATCGAGAAAATAGAAACAGTTAGCAAGCTTTTTTGTTTTAAACAGAAAATATGGCGGGACCGCAATAAGTCAATATAAGTTAATAAGAATGAAATAAAGGAATTCATTGATCAAAATTAATTGAGAGAGAATCTACTCATAAGCTTAGGTCACTTTATTAGAAATTTCCATGGCAACAAGAATATAGTTTTTAATTTTATCTACTGAAGAGGGATTTGAACGAACTTTGGAGAACCAAATTGGTTTATTAGAGGGGAGGGTTTGCAAAGATGAACATTTTTAGGAAAAGGACAATCGAAAATGAAATGGTCAACGTCATCGAATTTATTGCAAATACAGTTAGAGATGGATTTCATTTTGTAAAAGTATAGGTAATCAAGAAAGCGGCCATGACCAGTAAGACAGTAAATGAGGCATTTATTATTGAAAATTTGTAAATTTGTATTCACGATAGGATATAAGACAGTCGGAGGTCTGAAAGTTAGTACGACTGGCACGGATTCAGTGAACTCTTGGTATGTTGAGCACCGAATTAAAATCAAGAGGTCAATGACCACGCAGGAAGATAATCTGGAGGACAAAAATAGTAACTGGAAGCTAACATGATGTAAAAACAAAGCAGGAGATGGTCAGTCAGATTGTTAGCTGCACGTCAATCTGACATTAGATGATGAAGAATGCAAGAGTTCACTTCGACGATAAAAACTTCAATTCCGTCCCAGCAGCTCAACGGTAAAGTGTAGAGTGGCCAGTACAAATACCCGTGATTCGATTCCCGGTTGGGTCAGCAAAGTTCTTTACAAGCTTCATAGCGGTGAGCTAAAGACGTTTCCAGTTTAAGGCACTTTAATACTGCCTCATGGGCGATAGTTACAGTATTCCCTCCGATTCCGTGAGTTGTCGTTTAATGAACGAAGTTGCTGTTAGGTTGTGGATGAAATGTGGGAGTTATGAGTTGTAGGAAAAGAGTAGGCATAAGGCCGTGATAAGGTGTGCTGCGAGGATTATGTTACCAATCACGTGGCCGATGGAGAAAATGTAGCAGAGTTTGAATCCTTCGTTCAACTGATTCTGACGTCATTTTATGGAAGTACATTTTTACGATGCATATATAATTTTCAGAAAAACAAATAATTTGAAATAACAGAATGAAGAATAATACTTCCTGGTCGTCCAAGGCCACCACTGTGCGGAGAATGTGAAATCACCAGGCATTCATCCTGGGGATAAAGCGTTGTAGGCCAGCATAAAAATAGCGTTGAACTAGATACTTCAGTACTGCCTTATGTATGAAGGAATGCTATGTGTCACAGTTTTGCGAACTTGAACTCAGGCTGCACGGAGCTTCAGTGGCCAGATTCATCCAGAATCTGATAATTGGAGGTGCTTGCTCCCAAGATTACATCCTCTTGAAGATAACAACATTTATGAACTGTTTATGCGCTGTTCATGCGCGTTTAAACTTGAAGAACTTCAAGCCAGCTGGATGGTAAGACTAAATTTGTCAGTTTCCATTGAGGTTGGCACAATTTTGGCACATAGCAAGTATTTCCTTGCTGCCATTTCAAATATGGGTTATTCCATGTTTAGAAGAAAAAAATGCTAGCAGATAATGCAAAACCCGATTTATGGATGTTGCTATGCGCAATATGAGTGAGATTTTAATTCTGGGAACGCCACGTATGGGCGGGTTCTGTTAGTATGATTATATTATACAGTGCTTAATATCATCAAAATGCATATGTCTGTATTGTAATTATGTGGGCTTTTGTTGCTCAGAAAGTCAGAGTAAAAGAAACTATAGTAATTCTGCTATAATTTAAAACATACTTATCGCCGTGAGTCAACTTTAACAGAAAATTAATTTTTATAAGTAGAAATATTCTTGTCTTTTTACTATGCAGTTATTGTACAGAATAATTAAAACAGGAGGCTCCACTTTACCATATCATACGTTCATATTCCATATATTTTGCATTTTCAATTGTATTATACTGAATATCAGAATAAAAAATCGGCGATGGCTTCAGTTTGATGGACCCGAAATGGTTTTTCGTGGATAACATTTTGTAAAATAAAACTCAATATTTGTAATATCTAAAGAAAAAAAACTCAATTCAAATCTGATTATATGAGTATATACTTATAGGGCTTTCAAGGAGCCAGAAATTCTTGTTTATTGTTTGCAGTTGTCAGTTTTCAACTCGACAGGAATATTACTCGAAAAGTGCTTTTTAACACTTTACAACAAAGTTGAAAAGTGTTTATGACTTTGTTTATTCTGCCTGTCTGTCTGTTAGCACGATAACTGCCGTAAAAATGACTTAATCAAAATGAAATTTTAGTATGTTGTTCAGACGGTCTGTAGGACCTATGGGAATATAAATGAATAATATCACCCAATTAGTTTTGGATTGAACCCGGGTTGAAAAAATGAAATACATTGAGCCCTATGGGACCTAATTTTTCAAACATTTTTTAAGCGGATTTAAAATTCACATATTGCTTCGAAAATTTTAGGTAATAGTCAAATTGTTCCATAAAATATATAAAAAAAAATCAGCGAAATATATTCAGTAGTTTTTTAAATAAAAATTAAAATAATAATTACACATTTTATATGAAACGATCACGTGATCATGATATGAAACGATCACATGACCCACTTCAAAATGATATATGGCATCCATCTTGTTTCAAAATCTTGATTTTTTAAAGTTCTTTTTAATTCATATTGAGTGTTGTATCCGTCCTAAAACTACTTTATTTTTGCTTAAATTCTGTGCATCTACATACTAAAACAACACAATGACAATATATTTGAGTTTAAATTCTCATTCAAATTTGATTATTTCTACAATTAAGCCTATTTTTCACCTATGTAAAATGTAAACAGCAAAATATGTAGAATGAGTTGTATTAGAATTACTGTATTTCTTTAACACAAAATAATTCAGTCCATGGAGTCTGTATGGCTGATATGAATGAAATATTAATTGATTTTATAAACAGAAGGACGATTTTTTTCGATGAAGTTTTAAGCATAAAGTTTATGAATTGTAGCTCCATGGTCTTAATTTTTAAATAAAATAAATTATTATAGTATTGTGATGAATGAAATCCTGCTTTTATAGAGAGATCCAGGCGTGTTATTTTTTCTATGACGTCATTTGAATTTATTTCAGTTGTTTTCGATGAAGTTTTCAAATATAATAAATTATCGTAGTATTATGATAGTTTTAAAAATATTACCGTGGAATGTATTGCATTTTAGAGATATTTAAACCAGGCAATTTATATTTCAATGCCGTCATTTGAATGAAGTTCATTTTTTTCAAAGAAGGTTTAAGTTTTCAAATATAATAAATCAATGTAGTATTGTGATAAGTTTTAAAATATTACCGAGGAATGTATTGCATTTTCGACTTTTTTAAATAAAATTGCATTGAAGTTGGAAAGTGTTTCATAATCAGTGCTTTAAGCATGATTGATCTTTCTTGTTTTAACATTTAACAACATAGTTGAAAAGTGTTTATAACTTTGTTCATTCCGTCTGTCTGTCCGTTCGCACGATAACTGCCTTAAAAATGACTTATTCAAAAAGAGAGTTTAGTATGTTGTTTAGACGGTCTATGGGACCTATGGGAATATAAATGAATAATATCACCAAATTAGTTTTGGGCGAAACCCGGGTTGCAAAAATAAAATACATTGAAACCTATGGGACCTAATTTTTCAAACATTTTTTAAGTGAATTTAAAATTCACAAATTGCTTTGAAAGTTTTAGGAAATATTCAAATTTATACAAAAATATGAAAAAATTTTCAGCAAAATATATTCGATAGTTTTTTAAATAAAAATTTAAATAATAGTTACACCCATATTGTATGAGTCCTTCCGAGAGGTTGGTGGTAGGGGAAGGAGGGTACGGTCCCTGTGGATGCCTCCCCCACTGGGTTCCGGTCTAAATTGGGTGGCACTTCCCGGCCGTCCATACAGTTTCCTTACACCTTTCTGGTAGGTCGGACGGTCTGGGTCTCAACAACAACCCATATTGTATGAAAAGATCACGTGACCCACTTCAAAATAAAACATGGCATCCATCATGCCAAAATTGTGATTTTTAAAGTTCTTTTTAATTTATATTTAGTGTTGTATCCGTCCTAAAACCGCTTTATTTTTGCTTAATTTCTGTGCATCTATATTCTGAAACAACGCAATTACAATATATTTGAGTTTAAATGATCAATGTCATCCATCTTGTGTCAAAATCGGAATTTTAAAAGTTATTTTTAATTCATATTTAGTGTTGTATCTGTCCTAAAACAGCTTTATTTTTGCTTAATTTCTGTGCATCTATATTCCGAAACAACGTAATTTCAATATATTTGAGTTTAAATGATCATCAAACTTTGATTATTTCTACAGCGAAGCCTAATTTTTAATTATGAAGAATGTAAACACATCAAGCTGTATGATGAGTTGTATAAGAATTGCTGAATTTCTTTACCTCAAAATTATTTAGCTCTGAAGTCTGCAATATAGTTGATATGAATGAAATATTTATTGATTTTTTATAGACAAGAAGACGATTTTATAGTAGACTCTTTCGATGAAGTTTTAAGCATAGAGTTAAAGTAATTTTACCTCCATGGTTTTAAATTTTTAAGTAAAATCAATTGTTGTAGCATTGTGATGAATGAAAGGAATGGAATAAACGTGTATGAATGAAAAATTTACTGCTTTTACACAGAGAGCCAGACAATTTATATTTCAATGACGTCATTTAAATAAAGTTCATTTTTTCCGATGAAGTTTTAAGTTTTCAAATATAAGAAATTATTGTAGTATTGTGACAATTTTAGAAATATTACCATTGAATGTATCGCAATTTAGAGATGTTTAAATAAAATTGCATTGCAGTTGGAAAGTGTTTCATAATCAATGCTTTATGCATAATTAATCTTTCTTGTTAAAAATAAATATAAATTTAGAAAATAAATTTCCTCATACATATATTTGTTGCTTACTATTTTATATCTATCTTTTATATTTTCGATAATCTTTTATATTTTTGACGATCTTTTATATTTTTGTGTCAAATTAAGAAAAATGAAAAATAAATAAATAAATAAATACACAAAAGAAAAAAAAACTCGTTCGTGCAATTAATTTTTAAAGTTTTCTCTGATTAGAGCTCGATCCAAAATCCAATGATATACACTTACAGGACTTTTAAAGAACTACAGATTTTTGCTAATTGTTTAAAGATAGACTTTTATGTTTTTGAGATATGAGGATTACAAACTTGTAAAATGGAAAACTTTCCATCTTTTTCAACTTTACAAAGCGATTACTCGAAACCATATGAGCTTTCTTTAATAATGAATACAGGCATTAATACTAAATTTTCTAGTACACATTTTTGTCATTTGATATTTGTATCTATATTTTATAGTTTGCTATACATTTCAAGTGAAAGTTAGACAAAATGAAAAAAGCAGTCGCTTTTACATTTGATGAAACACGAAAAGTTACATTTTTGTCAATTAGGTTCGCGGATTTCAGCGTCCGAAGTATTTATACTTTTTGTAACACTCCGTTTTTCCTCCAGAGAAACCCCAATCATAGATGTTATTCATATAAAAAAATTACATATCTTCTTTTTATAGAGTTTTCGTTCAAAAGTTACTATATTCAAACTTAAATTTTATTTAAACGAAATTCCAAATTTTTGCTGCAATTTTGATATAACTAAGCACATAAATTGTATATGTTGTCTGTCTCAGGTGGGAAAAATATGTAGTTGATATGCCAATATTTTTAAATATATTTTTTTTATTATCAATTTCTTTGTATGGCGGGTGTGGTGTAGCTCTCGCAAAATCAAGGAATCTGATTTTAAGAGAAACTTAACAAAGGTTTTAATTCTGCTTTTACTCTTTAAAAAGAAAATATCCTTTAATAAATGAGAATTCACGTCATGTCTGTTCTAAAGAATAAAGATGTATTTAGCATTAGAAATCGATTGTTTTTAGCATTAGAAACTTCTTACAAATTCAGTGAATGCTAGTTTTTGGTTATTATTGGAAAATGAAAGTATATCGTGTCAAAACTCTACATATTATTTAACATATTAAAGATATTATTTTGAAAATATATACTGACTTTTAGTTATCTCATTATAAAGAGTCTTTTTCGCGCTAATATATAAACAAGAAAGATCAATCATGCTTAAAGCATTGATTATGAAACACTTTCCAACTTCAATGCAATTTTATTTAAACAAGTCTAAAATGCAATACATTCCTCGGTAATATTTTGAAACTTATCACAATACTGCATTAATTTATTATATTTGAAAACTTAAACCTTCTTCGAAAAAAATGAACTTCATTCAAATGACGGCATTGAAATATAAATTGCCTGGTTTAAACATTTCTAAAATGTTATACATTCCTCGGTAATAGTTTTAGAATTATCATAATACTACAATAATTTATTATATTTGAAAACTTCATCGAAAACAACTGAAATTAATTCAAATGACGTCATAGAAAAAATAACACGCCTGGATCTCTCTATAAAAACAGGATTTCATTCATAACTTTCTCCCATTCATGTCATTCATCACAATTCTATAATAATTTATTTTATTTAAACATTTTGTTTAAGACCATGGAGCTACAAAAAATTAAACTCTATGCTGGAAACTTCATCGAAAACAATCGTACTTCTCTTTATGAAATCAATTAATATTTCATTCATATCAGCCATGCAGACACCATGGACTAAATTATTTTGTGTTAAAAAAATACAGGAATTCTAATACAACTCATTCTATATATTTTGCTGTTTACATTTTACATAGGTGAAAAATAGGCTTAGTTGTAGAAATAATCAATGTTAGATGAGCATTTAAACTCAAATATATTGTCATTGCGTTGTTTCAGTATGTAGATGCACAGAATTTAAGTAAAAAGAAAGTAGTTTTAGGACGGATACAACACTCAATATGAATTAAAAAGAACTTAAAAAAATCACGATTTTGAAACAAGATGGATGCCATATATCATTTTGAAGTGGGTCATGTGATCGTTTCATATCATGGTCACGTGATCGTTTCATATAAGAGGTGTAATTATTATTTTAATTTTTATTTAAAAAGCTACTGAATATATTTCGCTGAATTTTTTTTATATATATTTTACGGAACAATTTGAATATTACCTAAAATTTTCGAAGCAATTTGTGAATTTTAAATCCGCTTAAAAAATGTTTGAAAAATTATGTCCCATAGGGCTCAATGTATTTCATTTTTTCGACCCGGGTTCAATCCAAAACTAATTGGGTAATATTATTCATTTGTATTCCCATAGGTTCTACAGACCGTCTGAACAACATACTAAAATTTCATTTTGATTAAGTCATTTTTACGGCAGTTATCGTGCTAACGGACAGACAGACAGACTGACAGACAGAATGAACAAAGTCATAAACACTTTTCAACTTTGTTGTAAAGTGTTAAAAAAATTAAAGCTAAAAGAATGCTCCAGATGATTTTTTAAACAAAACTTAAGATCTCGATACTTACCACTAAAAATATCGAAATCGGATTTTTTCATAGGCGAACTTAAAAAGCATTAAAGTATTTTAATATGTAAAGATCTAAAATTAGTGAGTTGATCATATTTTGACTTGAAATTTATTTTATCAAGTTAACAACAAGTCAGCCAGTCTGATTTCTTCTAATTTATATATGCTATAAATAGAGTGTAATTTACATCCATTTAATCTAGCATTTCTGTATTGACTGCATACTAATACCATTCCTCCAGCAATTGCCATTGCTTCGCCATTGAAAACAATGCTATGGATATTCAAAATTAGAACAATTCGCGTTCTAATGATGCATATAACAAAAACATGCTATCTATAATTCTAGTTTTTCATACATTTAATTTCAGAGCGATATGTGTATTCGTCCTTCAATTATTGCAACCATGCTGATACTCATGGACAGCATACGTATACTCACGGAGACGAATAGACATAGTTCCAAAAATATTCCAAAAATATTCTAAATGTTTTCAGAACATTTTAAAGCGTGTCTTCCCGCCAAAATCTCGAGATCCAAAATTTTCAGAAAAACAATACTTCCGCTATACAATGGTATGAAAAAAAAAGTTTTTGAGTTAGTAATTATTTACTTGCAATTCAGTAACTCTGGAGGTAGTGTGAATACATAAATTTCAGTGTTATATGTTACTATGTTACTAATTGAAAACACTATTTTTGTTTTAGACAGGTCACCAACCATCATTCTGTGTTTCAAATGTGCATCTCTCGGAGAAAAGTATTGCAAAGACCTGGAAAATAAGAAACAAAGTGATTGTCATTTTTATATGAGAAGAAGCGTATTTCAGTGAAAACTCAAATTTTTATTTTAGCAATATCTAAGTATTTAATTTCATGCTTCTCGTGCATGCAAGTATTCCGTACATGCTTTTTATTTTTTGAAATTTATTGTTAAAATATGTACATGATTATTTTTAAATAATATCCCCCCCCAACCCGAAATAAATTCAACTGTCAAGCAAAACAAACTTTGGTTAATGCAAGAAATGAACTGGTAAAATCCTTTACAGTCTTCGCTTTTAAAAGTCAATTCTATTCCAATAGCGAAGCACAGTTTTCTAGTTTTCTAGACAAGCAGTATTAGTATCAGCAACGAAACAAGCTTCTTTCGTCAGAACACGATACAGACCAATTTCAACATGCAAAAGCAAGATGACTCATACACAATGCTATAAATAAAATATGAACAGCATGCTTTTACTTAAATTGATTGCTGATTAATTTGTGCAAAGCTTCATAATAAAATTATATAAAAACATGACTAGAATCCAATTTTTTAATTGCACAATACTTATATTCAATTTAAAGTGTATTTTACAGGACAATTAAGTTTTACTTGGAGTAACGACTTTGTCTCTTTGTCTGCTGAAAAAAGCTCATTTTAAATTTCGAAACCGGTTGGATATGATAAATTTAAAACCTCGAAATAGGAGCACTCGTACGAAAGTTTACGATTTTAAGATGTGTTTGCTGTTGCGAATAACTGTAACACTCAATGGATGTATTCCAATGAATTAAGAAATGTTTGTTTTAAAGATGTGTATAAGTTTGGCTATCAATCCAAAGTTTGCTTTTTTGAAGAGCAGCGATGTACCAGTGGAGATACTGACTCAAAATGTTGTTGGCGCTGTTTCTCAGCTACTATTTGACCGCGAAATTTGGAACAGTTATAAAATTCATCACGTTCAAGGTCATGACGTTGACTTACTTATGTCATGGACTGACATAAGTAAGGTCAAACGTCACCCTGCTAAGTCTATGGGGGAAATTATTTTTTTAAACTTTCGTGCGTCCGCAGAAATAAGTCAGTGTTGCTATTTAATGTTTCAATCAGTGAAATACAGTTTACTGTTAATTAAAATGATTTTAAATACTTAAAAACTGATCACGTGATATGAGGTAAAGCTTATTATTTATCATCAACGTTGAGGAACAAACTTTTTGGTTGTGAGGTCCAGTAATGCTTATTATTCTAAAACGACCCTTTATTAAAACCATTGAGATTAGTATGGTAATATTTTAGGATGCATGATAAAATTAAATTTTAATGAAATTGAATGATTATGAATAATTAAATTCCAATGATTTCTATGTTATTTTATTCTTGTGAAAACGTTGGTCAATTGTGATTATACATTTATTGAAATTAGTATTTTTTTTGTTTTCTCTCAATGTAATGTTTATAGAATTATATACATTGTAGAATTATATACATATATTTAGACGTTTCTTATATATTATATATAAGAAAAGTCTCTATGTCTGTCTGTTTGTGACAGTTGTCAATAAATTTTGCGACAAATTTTGCAAAATTGGTGACTTTTGAAAAATTGTCAATTTGGAAAATGTCGTCAAAACGAAAAAAATTGACAAAAATGTCGCCAAATTTAATGGAAATGTCGCCACATTTATGGAAATTCCATATCAAAGAAATCTAAGTAGAGTTGAGACATTGCAGTAACTGACTTTAAATATTTATTTTCATCCTGTTGTTAAATATTAAGCAATTAACGAAATATTATTCAATAAAGAAAAATTTTATAATTAATGTGTATATGCTTGGTATGCTTGGCATCAACGCTTTAGTTTAGGAGCCTAGGGCATACATTTCTTGACATAGCCTAGGGTATACTATTTTTTTATCATTTCATGTTTAATCTGATCTTTTTCTTTTTGACGAGTTAAGTTCTAGTAATACATTCTTTTTTTGTCTCATTTATTTATATTTTCAATTTGAGCACATGAAAAATGTGTGCTTTCAGTGTACTTTTATGATAAAAATATAATCTAATAAAATTTTTGAATTTAGTTGCAGTACTTCTTTATACAATCTTCATAACAGTGTAATACACATAATTTGTGTGAGGTTGACATACTAATACAATATATGACAAATTAATTTTATTGACCATTTATTTTTCGAGGTTTCAATTCGCAAACTTATATATAGTCGAATTTTACAAAAGAAACACACGTTTAGCAAGCCAGAATTATGGTTACAGTTAAATCCTAATTCAAGAAATTTTTATATAGCAATAATCATTATATATATATTACAGTAGTTTATGCGTAATTTTCGATTAAAATCTTTCAATTTTTATTTATATATATATATATATATATATATATATATATATATATATATATATATATATATATATATATATATATATATATATATATATATATATATATACATATATATATATATATATATATATATATATATATATATATATATATATATATATATATATATATATATATATATATATATATAAAATGAAAGATTTTAATCGTAAATTATGCATAAACTACTGTATGAACAAAAAAACCCATCTCTAGCATATCTGTTACAAATGAGTAACTATAGATCAAGACTAAGGATAAAGATAGAAGGTAACATATCACTACAATGGAAAGGAGGATGAGAAGAATATTAGGATACAAAATTCACAATTAAAAGTATATAAATATAAATAAAAATAAAAAGAAAACACGGCAAAAATGAGAAAAGGCAATAATAATTATCTCAAGATAAAAGATTAAGACATAGAGAACAATCAATTGAAACTACGCAAAAAATGGCGGTTAGTTCGAAATTGCATTCTCATCAGGACAGCCATACAATTCGAATTAAAACCGATAGAATAGCCAGTTTCTTACAATGGCGATAGTATTTAACTATAGACACCATTGGAACTGTCTACTGGCTAGTGGAAGGAGAAAAATAAATCAATTGAATTACAAATCAGAAAATTAATTCCTCCTCGAACAGAAATATGAACTCAAAAGCATAGTTACCACGTGTAAGTGGAAGAAGCGACTGAGCATTTCACCTCACTTTGTCAATGCGAGTGGGCACCGGAATGAATACATTCGAACGATGCATAACATGTAAGGAGACTTTCAAAAATATTAATCAGTATGGGACTCAGGACAAGTGGAAAATAGTCATTCGAAAATAATAAACAGTAATAGACTCAGGCCAAGTGGTAAGTTAGGTGATAAGAATGGGTGAATTCTCAAAAATGAGTTATCCAATCAAAGATAAATAATGCATGTGGAAAAATATTACGTGGTATATTTGAAATTATTAATAACATTATTTACAAATACTTCCGGATATTGGTAATTTTGACAAATGCGTTTAAGATTATTGATGTGGAGAAAGTGAAACCGAGGATCTAAAAGTCGATGTATTCGAAATAGCTGGTTTAAGATGATGTTTCTAAACAATTGAATAGAATTACAAGATTGGTATGATAGCAGCTTTATGATAATGAAGTTGTAAGAATCTTTTTTATCATATAGATTGGTGATCACATGATTATGGAGGGTATCTATATTTAGGTCTAAAAAGTTTACAGTTTGACTCGCGCTAGGCTCATTAGGAATTAATTCTAGGTTAGATAGGTAAAAATCAATATTAATTGGTTCGGAATCATCAATGATAATACAAATTAAGTCGTCAACATATCTATATATAATATATGAATTAGAGTTAAAATGACATTCATAATAATAAAGATATAAGTTAGCGAGTATACTACTACTACAGCCACCTTGTGGTACACCAGATGTTTGTAAATAAATATTATCACCTTGAATAATATAATTGTTGTATAACACAAAGTGCAAGAGCATAGGAAAGTTTTTGACACTAAATGCAACATTATTGGAAGATAGATAGTCATGATAAAGAGAGATAATAACTTTATATAAATCTTTAATGACATTATATATATATATATATATATATATATATATATATATATATATATATATATATATATATATATATATATATACCGCAAATAAATTAAATTTTCAAATTTTTAAGTTATAAGACTGGAGTAATTGTAGATTTAAATTGTAATTTTAATTGACAAGCAATAATTATACCGATGAATTTCGCTTAAAGCTTATCTGTTCTAACAACATCACTAAATGAATGAATACTATAATTATGGTATTGAAATCACGTTATTATATTATAATATGAGTATTTAAGCCTATTAAAGTCCGGAAAATTAACTTTCTTAAAAAAAATATGTTGACATTTTAAAAAAATAAGTTTTAAATTATTTAAGAGAGTATGCCGCTTAACAAAAATGTTCGCTTTAATCAAAAATTGGCTCGTAAAGGTTTTATTCCTATGTGGTTTTTACTATAATTGTGCAAAGTTTCATCCTTCTAGGTCACCGGATCAGAAGACATATCGCGTCTGGGATGTGTGGACTTGATAATTCAAGAATGATGATATATGTTCATAGATGTGTAGATGGATTTTGTAAAAACTAAAAGTAGTTAGAATTTTTTTATCGGTATTGAAAATGCTCATTTTTATAATAATGTTTATGAAAATTCATTCCGGGAAAATTCATTCAATTGATGGTTCTTTCGAAGATTTGATTCACTAATTATAATAATTGTACCAAATTTATTTTTGAAATGCTTTATTCGTTCGTAACATATAGCGTCCACAAACTCACAAACATACACACACACACATCCATTCATCACCTTATGAATGTTGGTTTCAAATTCAGGGTTGCTTAAAACTTGCTTTTTCAGCGAAAACTCGAATTCAAATTTTCGATATTGTCACAATACTTTTCTTGTACATTATACTATGTATGTAGGGAAAGTAATAATATGAGATATGATAAATGGAATTAGAAAGCAGAATAGTGCAGCATTAATTAGTAGAATAGCCCAAGTTTAATTCTCTCCTGGGTATTTCTCTAACCTCGTCCATGAGATCTTAAGATACCCTTTAAATGGTTTTTAGTTGGATACCCTTTAATAGATACCCTTAAGATACCCTTTAATGGTTTTTACCCTTTAAATATTTTAATTTAGAGTTCAGAAATGGAACTTAAAGAGTTCGTTCACGATCTAATGTACTTAAATCAATGTAATTCCCCAATAGTTTCCAGATGAATCTATTTTTACCATCAAATTCCCCTGTCAACAAATCCCCCCCCTCCCCCCCCCACACACACTCTTCTCTGCCGATATATGATTTATAGACACACGGCCCATTATTGACAACACGGAAATTATGCATTTGAATTTATTACTCGAATTTTTGCATGTAAAGAAATGGAATATTTTAATTCTAACTAATGAAGTCGCAATTTTAATTCTACTAACTGGAATTTTTACTGCACATTATATGGCGCTCGTGTTGAAAGATTTCTTTTTTTTAATTTTTCAAGAGAGTTGAAATTGGTTTCAGAAAAATCCGTACCTTATTTTAAGAGACTCTGTGTAATTGCAAGTATATGTCAAGAAGCAATATTTATGGAAATAAAGGCCGTTACCGACTTTGTCAAACACCTTGTATATCAGGACGGCTGCAAAATGATCCGACTTTAATTTACGTCTTTTTAACATAGCATATTTGTACAGCATTTATTAACAAGAAAAATACATATTTTTTTAATTCCCAAAAAATAAAGATGGTTTTAAATTATTCTTTATGGATTATTTCAATCACTCTTTAATTATTTTAATTTCTTTTCGAATTGCAAAAAATACCCAGGCCATGTGATTTCCTTCGCGATCTTGTACTTATACAGGAACAACAGGGCACTGCCCCAAAAGTCGGGCGAAAACATGGACAAACATCTGTACAGCATTTGTTAACAAGACAAGGGGAATATATATATTTTTTAAATCCCAAAAAGTAACGAGGTTTTAAATTATTTTTTATGAATTATTTTAATCACGTTTTAACTATTTTAATTGCTTTTTGAATTGTAAAAAATATCCAGTCTACGTGATTTTCTTCGCGATCTTGTACTTACACTGGAAGAACAAACAGAGCACTGCCCCAAAAGTCGAGAGAAAACATGGACAAACTCACCAGAGAAATCTGACGAGAAAGCCACCATTTACATCTCGTAACTGTGATCATTACATCACAAGTGGTCGCCTTCCCGAGCCTCTAAAGAGCCCGTAAATTTGGCCTCGACTTCCTGGTGTGCGGCGGCCCGGGCTGTGCCACCCCGACGGGGGGCTGATTGCGGCGGCGGCGGACCTGTCTGCGGTGACGCGCCGCCAAAAGCTTTGTTTCACAGTGGAGGCGTGAATCGATGGCATGATGGTTTTTATGTAAGCGATTAGGGTGAATCTCTGTCGAAGAAAAACAATGCACACCTGCACGTGATTGTAAATGGCGATTCAGGTAGATTTCTAAGGAGATATGGCGTAGAAATATTTCAAATTTTCGTCTCTTTTTTTGTTTCTTTGTGTTATAGTGTTCTTTGGCCTATATAGGGGTGAAGGGGGCACATTCGGACGGTTTTCATTAAAATTGACTTTGTGACCTTATGATATACGTAAGAACAACTTGTACTAGGTACTCCAGAAGTTTGATTCCTTATCTATAACTTTAAATAATTTGTGTTTCTCCCTAATAACCATTTTGTTACAATATTGATTCTGGAACGAAAATAATCTGAATGTACCCCTTCCAGGGCGGGGTGCATTCGCACAAGTATGGGTCCCATTAGGGCATATATAAATGAAAAAGAAAATAAAGCAGTGTTAAGCATTTTTATTCTTAGAAATTTGTGGATGGACACTTTATTAATGAACAAAATAATCTTACACCAAAAGGTAATAAATTCACACAAAATTGGAAATCAGATACAGATCTTGCAGAAGTGCTTACTGGTTTATAAACAATAGGTAGTGAAAGTTTTGATATTATATCTTCTACACCCTACAGCACTGCGGTTTCCATTGAGTCCATATTGTAAAACATCATTTAGCTCTGTAAATTTCCATCCTATTATCGACCCCCCCTTACCGATATAATGGCTAGGCAATACTCTTATGCTTCATTATGTTCATAATAGGTAGCAAAATGCAGCACTGTAAACTCATCTTCCGATCTTCAACTTCCTTTCCGACATGCCAGTGTTTGTGGCGTTTATAATGTCTATAGGTGTGTATATATAATTTATAGTTCTATAGTGTCTATAAATGTCTATATAGGTGTCTATAGTGGCTATAGATGTCCATATATATAATGCCTATGGTATCTATATAGAAGCTGAAACACAGGATCAAAAATGAAGTTGGAATTCAGGTTGAACCCCCCCCCCCCTCATTCAAGTTCCCAAAATTCTATTACTCTCAAACTAAGGGAAATCTTATGTCTAAACTGCCTAGATGGAATTTCTGAGTAATTAATTTTCTCACGTAGCAGTTGGCAAATAATTGTCGGCAATCGGCAAAATTGTTTCAATATTCTGGCTTTTGTTGGTATCTTGAGACCAGTGTCTAGGAAAGGTAGTGCTACCTAGAATATGGGGGATCAAGTATGCTCAACTAATTCACGAAACGGACGATTATATTCTCAAAACACTGATTTGGTTATAATTCACTTTTACTCATATTACGCCAACTGTCAACGATGATCATATTTCAATTAGCAGCAGTTGGATTAACCGCCCTCTGGGGAAAGGTCTCGAAAAATCTACATAACTCGGGAAATTCTTAGCCAAGCTACAACATTTAAGAAGTTTCCGAAAGTAGGCCAGTTGACGATACTTAAGCAAATTTGTCATTAAGGCCAAGAAACCAGGACCTTAAAATAATAATAATGGTTGACTGTAAAAGTTTCCTTGAGGTGGCTAAGCTATATGCCGTGTTAACTCTTCAGATATTCAAAACAATGTAATAAAATATTTTTCACTTCAATTAAATATTTTCTGGACATGTCTATACAGGTCTTAAAATATTATTTTCAGCCAAGATCTCGAATTCAAAATTTTTTTGAGGAAAATTTTATATATTCCAGAACGAGAAAGTAAATTTTTTTTCATCATTTATTCCTCCAGAATATGTTAGATCCATAATGTTAGGTTTCTCATTTTTTGTAAATCCTTTACTGTTATATTATTTTTAGGGGGGAAAAATCAGAGTATAAAAATCCGCTGAGGGTAGCACATGTCTTTTTCTGTAGTTTGAAATTTGATTTTTCTCTTCCTTTATTAGTATTAATTGGAATTCGATATATTTAATGTCCTATAGTAATGTCTAAAATGAATGGTTATTTAAAACTACATCAAATTGGTATTAAAATAGTCCCCTTTCCTCTTTCTCATTTCGGGATATTTTTAATGGAAACAATTTACCGAAATCTCGGAACAACGTAGTGGGGGCGTTTAATTCGTTTTATTATAAAAAAAAATCCCGTACAAATAGCATTTTATTATAGCTAATCACTATATGTTTAATCCATCATATATCGGTATGTAAAAGTCCGCTCACTTGCAGCGCTTTTAAAATCATTGGACATTCTTAGCATTTCACGATCAATCTCATTCATAGTGATATGACATAAAAGCGATACCCTAACAAAAAACAAATAGATTACGGCCTAACAAAAATTGATTCCCTAACAAAAAGCAATTAGTTTACGACCTAACAAAAAGCGATTGGTTTACGAATTAACAAAAAGCAATTAGTTTACGACCCATCTCAAGAACTCCCAAATAAAACGTACGTGTTCCACGAACGGTGAAACTCTCTGTAGTTTGAATCGAGAATAGTTAAACAGGCTTCGTACATGTACGTACAGATTACGTACTGTTACTAGAGTGGTGCCCGTCTATGTATACATGTTAAATTTTTTTTTTTGTCATGCGTGCAGAAATCCACAATGTGATAAATTTATGCATTTTGAGCCTGTATGAATAAGAGTCATCCACAATTCTCAACCAAATATGTGTGTCAGAATGAGGGTATGATATCTCTTGAAAATATGGGAAGATTTAAATGAAATTTTGCATAATTATTTCGATTCATAAATCACTAAGGCTTAATTACTGGGAGATCGTAACAGGTAAAGAATTTCAATTTTTCGAAGGCTTTGAAAATCAAAAAACATTCTAAAATAATTATGCTACAAAATGTTACACAAATACACATTTTTATAGTAAATAATAATTTTAATTCTATACCATTGAGAAATACTGGAAAGCTCGCTGTCTAATGGTCTAGCGGGCAACAATATAATTTTTAATACTGATTTTTTTTTTAATTTAAAAACAAATGGCAACATTATTATAACGCTGACTTGCACCGTCTTAAAATATTGCGCACATCTACAAGAAAAAAAAAAAGATAAAAATTAAATGCACATCACTATAAAATGAAAGAATGGTTTTAAATACTTAAGTACTTTTAATCAGAAAGAAATGAACTAAATTGTATAGGAGTTATCACATGCTATTCTCAGGTTATTAAGAATATTATTTTTCAGCAGAGAATATCTCTCGAAAAAATCAAACTTTGTCCATGAAATGCAATATTCTATTTCAACTCTTAAGAATAATTTGTAATACCGTTTCAAGCCTTTCCTTGTATTTTACTATATATGCAAGGGAAGCAATCATACATATACAGCTAACTAACTGCCCAAACTTATGAAAGAAGAAGCTTGAAATTCTGTATACGTGTGGGACTTCGTCTACCTGTAAGTCTTGAGTAAAATTTTAAATCTAAAATCTTACATTTTGTTCGAAAAATTTACAAATATCCGATTTTCTTTTATTTCAATATTCTTTCAGCTATAACTCGAGAGTAGCTAGATACACAAAATTGGTTGTCGTACCATCACGCGGAGAAAAAAAAGCATCCCAAACTTTCTTAATTTACTCTCTTGGTGTACAACCAACAATATTCAGATATCTTAATTTATATTTACAGCAGACGATTTTTTTTGTTTTCATAATTCAATTTTTTATGCAGTTTTTATTACTTTCCTTATATACATAGTATAATGTATAAGGAAAGTATTGTGACAGGGTCGAAAATTCGAATTCGAGTTTTCGACGGAAGAGCACGTTTCAAGCATCATTGATCACGAATCGAACATTTTTGAGGTGATGTCTGTGGTGTGTGTGTGTGTCAATAAGTCTGTGGAGACGATATCTCACGAAGGAATGGAGCGATTATAATGAAATTTTTTACAAAAATCATAATCCGTGAATACTGGAAGCCTATTGTTTTTAAACACAATCGAATGTTCAGAACTCCCCTAAATTTTCGAGTGAAAATTTGAAAAAATCATAAAAAAATCAAAACCTTTAATAAAGTTACGCAAATATACATTTCTTATGTAAATTTCCCTTAGAAAACGATTGACATAAACTTGAGAACTTGCTAGCCTGAACCGTTCTTGAGATATTGCATATTTTTCAAATAAATTTGTCAAAAAATCCCATAAATTGAAAAAAATATTAACTGTGGAGAAACATTTTCACTTTTCATATGTAATATCATGCGATAAATTGGGTGACATCATTCTCGTGGATTTAGCGTGGATCTAGGACATTTGCGTGGATATTCCATTCATGAGAAAAGATACTTTGAGTAATACTTTTGTATTTAAACGCCAATAATCATTTACCTGCTATAATATTAACTTATTTCTCCGTCCATAACGCTTGGCGAAATTTTGGCGACGAATTTGACGGAATGTCGCCAATTTGGCGATTTTTTTTAATGTTGCCAAATTAACGAAAATCTTGCCAAATGGATAAAAGTGACGCTAAATCAATGAAAATGACGACTAATTGGCGAAAATTTTATATCTTGGAAAGAATATAAGTATTTACTATAAGAATAACCAATTTTTTTTTACTGTAAAAGCAGTAAACTCATTTTATTATATAAGAAAAGTCATGTGTTGCCCACATCAGATTCTTTCATTTGCAACCGCATAGTAATAAACATGGAGTTATAAAGAAAGAAAAAAGGAGAGGAAACACCTATGGATGAAACGCTTGAAAATGCTATAAAGCTTTGAGAATTATGTCTAGGTGTCGCCAGTGTTATTAAAGTAGCTGTTATTGTTAGACGGCACAACAGAAAGGCGCAGAATTTAGTATATGTATTTTTGATTATTTTTAAATTAAGGGTTACCTAATTAGGAATATAATTAACCAGTATTTTTTCATAGTTGTAGGATAGAGTACAGAATATATGGAGAAAAAAAATAAATTGAAAGGTAAAATAATTTTGAATACGTAGGAATATTTATTATTGTTTCAATTCTACTTTGCATTGCGCAACTAATTTATTTTTACAAAATTGACAGTTTAAATAAATATTTTAGGCCTTTTGTCATAAAAATGCATACAATGCACGACTACTTATCTTATCCCAGAGCCAACTGTTTTATTGTCTAAAACGATATTGGCGTTTTCTTATTAAGAAGTTTTAACTCCTTACTTTTACCTCCATGGTAACAAAGTTATGCTTAAAATACCGAAATCGTCTGCTGATTATTCTTCTGATCAAACTATTGAAAATATTTTTATTAATGATAGATTTTATAGATTAAAA
This sequence comes from Amaurobius ferox, assembly GCA_951213105.1. Lineage (NCBI taxonomy): Eukaryota > Metazoa > Arthropoda > Arachnida > Araneae > Amaurobiidae > Amaurobius > Amaurobius ferox. The sequence continues at coordinate 69,856,660 of OX578144.1, read as the reverse complement.
TGCCTGATGACGTTAAAAGTAAGGCAAGATACAGAGATCAGAGATGAAATGTTGTTTTATATACAGAAATTTTCATTTCAACAGAAATATAAAATGTGAGTCATTTTTATTCATTAATGGATTTTATATTTATAACATTTATTAAGTATATAGGTGTCACGTGTAGTTACCACTAGCCATTTAGTACGCACGAAACGTGAGCGGAAGTGGCTATAGTTATAATATAATGACCATGGTTGTGCAAACGATTTAGAACTATCGTTTCAAAGCAATATTTGTTTCACGAGGCAAATGAAATAAGTTCTTTCTCACGGAATTTTTATTAGTTTAATGCAATTTATCTTCACGTAGGTGATATATATTTGCATTCTATGTTTTCATTTTTAAAAACAACTCTCAATCGTCCACGTACATTTTTATAGCTCTTTAAAATATGAAAAATGCTTCTTAAAAATTCCAAATAATTACGAGAATAAGCCAAAGTTCTCGTAATTGTTCAATGTTCATAGGTAAAGAAGACGCTATGTACAACCGTTGTTTGCACGAAGGAAAAAAAATTGTTTGCTCTGTAAAGAACACAGAAGCCCATATTCCGCGCTGTATAGGCAAAAGATGAAACTAGACAAACACAATGAACAGCGGTCTTCGGAGTGTTGAAGTAAGATAATTCATGGTGTTATTTATTGAGACACGAGTAATAACTGTGTTTGTTTTGCATTGTTGCCATTCCAAACGCCGGAGAAGGAATAATTTTGTATTTTTTCGATTTCGGATTTCGCGCTTCGTTTCGTGTTGTGGAACGCCCATGAGATTTAATAAGCGCGAGGAAGAGAAAAATGTGAAGATAGTAAAAAAAAAAAAATAATTAAGCATTGCATCAAAATAAATATAATTGTAAACTGTAAAGGTATTAAAATATTGCTAATGATGTAAAAGGGAGTTATTTTTGTGTAAATCAGTCGTACTGATAATGCTGGTCCAATGAAAATATTTTGAGATATTAAATTATTAAATAGATTTTAATATTAATTAAAGACAAATGAACTGTTATGCAATGATAGGAAGGGATTAAAAATACCTATTTTTAAAATTGCGGCATTTAAGATAAACAACATGCAGGGTTCCTAGGAAAGTCCAATAACTTTGTAAGGAAAGGCCCATGAGTGTACACGTTAAGTTTGTCTATAGTAAAGTATATTCGATCGAATAAAAGCAAGTGCAACGATTTCTAACGGGGAATTAAAAAAGTTAGAATAACGAACTCAGTAATAAAGTGATATAGATTTAAAAAACTAATTACAAACTTGCTGAACATTTTCTAATTAGTGGTAAGCAACGCATTAGAAACAAACGAAATATGTATACTGCAGGCAATAAAAAGCAACACTGTTAAACGTTGTCCAACGATTCATGAGGGTATGCAAATAATAACAGCTATATAGCACTCATCTGTGAGATAAAATAAAGGCTCCGCTCTAGATTTCTATGCATGTAATTGTTGTTCAAGGTAGGCAAAAGTAGGAAGAGTGCGAATGCTGAGCTTAATATCCAATACAATATGAATACATTTATATTCTATAATCGTTAGATCCACTTATATCGTAATTAGCTTCAGAATTGTGATAAGGCTTTCACACCTCTGTGTTAAAATTGTATATTAAAGTATTGTTTTATTTCTGTGTGATTGAAAGTGTCAATTTCGAAATGTAAATGTCTTTTCTACATGTTTTCAATTACATTGACTTTTAAGGGAAGTGAACTCTAAAATCGCAAAAGTGTTTATGTTCCAGAAAAATAGTAATAGTTTTGTATTTTCGCTTCTCAGTCGCTAGTTGGGAACTTGCAGGTTTTGCGCACGCGCGCGTTTGAAAAAGGATTTTGGAAGCAGTGTGGAAGGAGTCGTGGAAAAATGTAGACGTGTGTGTTTGATTCGCGTATGATCGCGAATTTTAAGAAAAGGTGGATTAATTTTGAAAGTGGAAGGATGTGATTAAAATATGTAACATAGTTCGACAAGTTGTGCGTAGAGTCGTTTGGCTCGGTTCAGAGATGAGTCACTCGTGTTTTTAAATGAATCAGCCTGGTAGTAATGGAATAATGAGTCTTGTGAAAAGAGAAAATGGTTCTTTCACTGGTCGGCTTGAATCGCTAATAGGGCTAGAGGGAAAGCTCATTTTTCAGCGATTTGTATTTGCCTGACTCCTCCTTGTGTCCTAAGGTACGAATCAACCAATCTCCGTAACCAACCAAGATGTCGAATTCCGCCAGCATGATGTTGTGTAGTCAAGTTTCCCGACCATTATGGATTTTGTTCTGCGCAAGAATCTCGATGAGTTTATGCCGAGAGTCCATCCTGATATCCTTTCCCATGGTACAGAATTGTAAATGTTATATTTAAAGGAGACGAGGTAAAGTTTTATATATATTTAGTCTTCCACCTAACGAATAGAGTGTTAATTGTCAAATCCTCGTGAGTATCGAGTCATTGATGATGTTATATGAAAATGTCGTATATGTTCAAAGTATACAAATGTCGTATATAAATGTCAAGTATAATATGAGGAATATTGTGTTTATTTTATGTATCAGAAAATATGTGTATTCTCTTGGTTCCTCTTCCTCCAGGGGTGTTCTTAATGGTCACCCTACCGAGTGTAACTCTGAGTTATTGCGAGAAATGCTTGTACTCCACTGTTTTCGATCAACTGCCTTGTTATTTCATGTTTAATAAATGTGTTTGATTTCAAAACTTTGTCTTCTCTGTCGAGTATACCAAAACGTTCGCGACAGAATTGGTGCCGTTACTTTTCTCGGTGAGTGGGGAAGAGCTGAGAGAATTAAAATTTTTAAAAATTTTCTTAAGAATTGAAATTTTGAAGGTTAAAAATTACCGTTGTGCTAAAATGAGTGTTTTCTTAAGTAAACAGAGTTCCATGTTCTGTTTTCGGTATTCTCAAAAACGAGTGTTCTTGGAATTTGATATGTGCCATTTGATAAAAAAAATTGATTTGTTTGCATATTTATGTCATTTGATTTGATAAAAACTGGTTTTATTGTAAATACTGTTTAAGAACATTGCAATTGCATATTGTGTTAAACTATACGAGTATATTTGATTGTTATGCAAAATGGCTCCAATTACTAGAAACAAAAAAGTAAATGTCGGTAAGATGAGTAAAAATTCAAGTAAAAAATTAAATTCCTCCTTGAATTTGTCGCTTGATATTGCTACTGAGTCGGATACTGTTAATTCTAGAAGTAAAGTTAAAAATGTTAGCCACAAAGCTAAATCTAATGAGGAAAATATATCAGATAAATCGCCGGTATGTTTGAATTCTTCTTCTGGCACTTTGCCAAATCAAAACAGTGCTTCATCGGTAAATGATAACATGTTAAAATCATTCCATATTTTCACACCTAAGTTCGCACATCATATTCCAAAATTCTCGGGAAATTCAGAGCTTTCGTTGTCACAGTTTTTGGAAAAGTTAAATTTAGTAGCCACTCATGCAAACTGGAGTGAGTGTGACAAATTAGTTTGTTTGAGATTGAATTTAGAGGGGGAAGCAAATAGATTGATTGAAGAGAATCCAAAGCACAGAAATTGTAAAAATTTGCAGGAAATTATTCACATTTTGAAAGATCATTTTGAAGTGACCGAAAATGTTACTAAAAACATAATTTCACTCGTGAACTTTACACAGAGACCAAATGAGTCGGTTAAACAGTTTTCGATGAGAATCGAAGCTGCTTCATTTAAGGTTGTTCCGGAAGATGTAGATTCCGAAAGTGAGAATAAAATCAGGCAAACACTTTTAAAAACTTCATTTATTAATGGGTTATATCCGGAACTAAAAAGATTGGTGTTGTCACAAAACCCTAGAGATTTTTATTCGGCTAGAAAACTTGCAATTCTTGAGGAATCTATTTTAAATGAAAATAATGCTATGTACTTGACTAATCCGGTACTTACAAAAAAAGGTGTTCTCACACCAGAAAAATATGTTCTCACACCAGATCAAAGTGAAAGTATGTCAGATTTAAAAAGAAAAGTGTTAGAACAGGAAAGGGACATTGAATTTCTTAGGGGTAAAATAGAAAAATTTAAGTTTAATTCAGATAAAGTTAACGAAAAGCGTTCACCGCGTCCAAAGTGTGACAAATGTGGTAAATTAGGTCACGTTCAAGAACAGTGTTGGAAAAAGGTTTTTCAAAAAAGAGATGTGTACGGTATAAAATGTAGGAAAATTTATACCAGTCCTGGAACTAGGTATCACCAGGGTGAAAGACACAGAGGGCAAATGTCTGCAAATGAGTGGAAGTATAGAAAGCAAGGAACGCAAAATTATAAAAATAAGGAGTCATATAAATCTTTGCAAAATTCCAAAAATCATTCTTCTGGGAATCAGAGTAGATATCCCATGCACAATTATAATAATAGAAAAACTTTTGATAGGCAAACATCACATTTTGAGGAAAATAATATTTGTCATAATATTACAAATTCTTTGTCATCTTCTTCTATTATAAAAGGAAAATTAGTGAGCAGTGAAGTGTCAATATTGATTGATACGGGTAGTTCAATTAATTTAGTGTATGAGGAAGCTTTAAATACTGTACCCATTGCACATATGTTGCTAACATTCAAACCAACAATTTTGCGTAGCTTTAGTTCACAAGATACTAAAGTTGAATGTTTAGCCACTATTTCGCTAAATTTGGGAAAAGAAAGATTCCCTACCGAATTTTTTGTGTTAAAATCACCAGCTCCTATTTCATATAATGTAATCCTTGGTAACAAGTTTTTACATAAACATAATGCTATTATAGATTATAATCACTTCTGTTTTAAGTTTTCAAACTCTTCCATTCCTTTTGTTGGTTATCAATGTACGAATAATTTACTTTCGATTTCAAATCATGAACCGGCAAATGAGTCGGGAATTGCAGACTCAAACCTAAGTAGTGTCGCAAAGCGTATTGCTGTGCCTGACTCGCAGATGAGTAGTGGAAAAAACGTTCGTGTGGTAGAGGACTGTAAACCGAAAGAGTTCCATACGAATGCATGTGCCAAATGCAAAGCAGATCTGGCACCGGTAGTGAATGAGTCTCAGGTCATTCGGGAAGAGTATGTGAGCAGAAATTTTTCGGAAAATAATGTAGTGCCACATTTGGGTAGTGAAGAGGTACATATTAACGATTTGGAAAATGGAAGCAAATCTTTTAGAGATTTGGTAGTAAATGCACAGAATGTTACTTTGCATATGGGGGAAAAGCAAAATCATGTTAGAGGTGGTACTGAAGTTAACTTTGTCATTCAACACAAAAACAATCCATGTAATCAGCAATTGGTCCACGTTAATAGATTAACTCCTTTACCTCCTAGACGTAGTGAATTGATTTCTAGCACATATAATGATAACATTGATAATTCTTCAACTCAAGAAACAAGACAATTTAAAAGTAGATATTTTCTAAACCATCAAAATAGGGTTAAAACTCAAAATGTTCCTAATTCACACAAGTATGACTTGCGCCCAAGAGGCCAATTTATTCATTAAAGTTACTTGTCAATTAAGGCAATATGTCAAGAGAGCAATTGGCTCAAAAGTAAAGTAAAATGTTTAGATTATGAAATTCTCACATTTTCAAAAAAAAGACTGATATTGTTGTGAGATGGACAATTATGTTTCATAATATTATATTTTCAATTGTTTCACAAAATGTTTTGCAAAACTGTATGCTATGTTAAAATGGATCCAATATTTCTGAACTTCTGTGTAATTTGCTTTATGTGTCAGTCAGCTGAATGTTCTGTACTGCAAGTTCTGTGCCAGTGCAGCTTTCTGAATGTGAGTGCCATGTTAATCAGGTTGAAGTAGTGTTTTAAAATTCTAAATACTTAAATAATAATTTTTTTTTTGCTTTACTTTAATGATAAGCAGTAATGTTTTAAAGTAATTTTAAGATAATTAAGTACTTGATGGATTAGAGTTTTGGTAAGGATTTTTAAGGATAACTGATAATTTTTATCTCTGTTTTATTTTATGAATGTGTGAATGATTTTTTTTTAATTTAAAGGTCTAGTAAATTTTAGAAATTTTTTTTTGTCATTTGGTGTTTGTTGACTTATTGGTTGGGGGTACCGCCACCTCTAGGTTTGCAACTTTCTAATGAACTTGTTTCTTGCCTGGGTGCCTGATCAACATTCTTGGTTTGAAAATTTGTCTCATTTTCTAAATTAGTAATTTTTTTAAATGTCCTTTAAAATAATTTGTTGGCAAGGTTGGATAATAGTTAATAAATTGATTTCTGTAAGTAAATTTCTGTAAGTAAATGTCTTCTGTAAGTAAATGTAAGTTCTGTAAGTAAATGTCTGAAGTAAATTTATAGAATTTTAATTGTAAAATTTTTGAAGAAAGAAAACTTTTTGTTTAGTTAAACTTTTTGTGAGTTGAGTAAATTAAATTTTCATGTCTCTGTGGTACTCACCAGAAAATGTATTAGTGTTTAGATTTTAAAAGGGGCAATTTCATCATTTGTGTCTTGTTAATTTGGTGTTGTCTTGTAAAGGTCTATGCTTGTATTGAGACTTATTTTTTTTTGACTCACGAGTCAAACTTTAGGCCACTCTTGGATTTTGGTTATTATGCTGGTCATGATCTTGTTTGTTTTTGTTTTTTTCTTTGATGTACATGTACATCGCTCAAAATTTACACTAAATTCCTCTCAATGGAACATATGTCATTGGGAACTTAATGCAGGTATTTTCCTAGTATTGTGCGGAAAAATTCCCCGCTTTGCAGGAAATTTTTCTCCCGGGCCCCGAAGGAGTGTGATAAGGCTTTCACACCTCTGTGTTAAAATTGTATATTAAAGTATTGTTTTATTTCTGTGTGATTGAAAGTGTCAATTTCGAAATGTAAATGTCTTTTCTACATGTTTTCAATTACATTGACTTTTAAGGGAAGTGAACTCTAAAATCGCAAAAGTGTTTATGTTCCAGAAAAATAGTAATAGTTTTGTATTTTCGCTTCTCAGTCGCTAGTTGGGAACTTGCAGGTTTTGCGCACGCGCGCGTTTGAAAAAGGATTTTGGAAGCAGTGTGGAAGGAGTCGTGGAAAAATGTAGACGTGTGTGTTTGATTCGCGTATGATCGCGAATTTTAAGAAAAGGTGGATTAATTTTGAAAGTGGAAGGATGTGATTAAAATATGTAACATAGTTCGACAAGTTGTGCGTAGAGTCGTTTGGCTCGGTTCAGAGATGAGTCACTCGTGTTTTTAAATGAATCAGCCTGGTAGTAATGGAATAATGAGTCTTGTGAAAAGAGAAAATGGTTCTTTCACTGGTCGGCTTGAATCGCTAATAGGGCTAGAGGGAAAGCTCATTTTTCAGCGATTTGTATTTGCCTGACTCCTCCTTGTGTCCTAAGGTACGAATCAACCAATCTCCGTAACCAACCAAGATGTCGAATTCCGCCAGCATGATGTTGTGTAGTCAAGTTTCCCGACCATTATGGATTTTGTTCTGCGCAAGAATCTCGATGAGTTTATGCCGAGAGTCCATCCTGATATCCTTTCCCATGGTACAGAATTGTAAATGTTATATTTAAAGGAGACGAGGTAAAGTTTTATATATATTTAGTCTTCCACCTAACGAATAGAGTGTTAATTGTCAAATCCTCGTGAGTATCGAGTCATTGATGATGTTATATGAAAATGTCGTATATGTTCAAAGTATACAAATGTCGTATATAAATGTCAAGTATAATATGAGGAATATTGTGTTTATTTTATGTATCAGAAAATATGTGTATTCTCTTGGTTCCTCTTCCTCCAGGGGTGTTCTTAATGGTCACCCTACCGAGTGTAACTCTGAGTTATTGCGAGAAATGCTTGTACTCCACTGTTTTCGATCAACTGCCTTGTTATTTCATGTTTAATAAATGTGTTTGATTTCAAAACTTTGTCTTCTCTGTCGAGTATACCAAAACGTTCGCGACAGAATACGGATAAATCAAGATGTTTTTATGATATTTATTTCGAAAGTTAATGGTGGCTAAAATTTCGCCCTACCTTTTCTTATTACTAGGGGGGCCAGCCCCCTGCCCCCTTCGGGAGGCTTCGCCTCTTACTCGCTGCGATCGCAGAGCTCGTATAAAAGGTCATCATATAAAAGATCTTATTTATGGCTCAATGATCATCAGATTTAATAGTTTCAATCATTGTTGTGAAAATAGCTGCGATACAATGTGTTTTTGTTCGTGACGTCATTAGCTCCCTCGGTCGCAAGTTATCCCTACGGGGGTGTGCATTGTCAAGTATAGTATCAAAAGATTTTTTTCAAGCCCAACACGCTATAGTTGCATAAATATAGACCCGTAAGATGCCGCTTTTTCAAATGTTTTCTTGTAAAGTTTGGAAAAAAATGTATTTGAGTGTGAGAAAGTCGAGTTCAGTCACACTCTAATTAATTTTTTTTATATAGTTCGCAGAGTTAAACCATTCGTTCTAATCTCCTCAATTTAGTTACCTTAAATCATTCAGATGATAAGCTGACATATTTAAACGCGATTGAAAATGCTGCTATTTCATATTTACTTCCAAAATGGGTAAAAAGAAAAAAAAACTTATATATGAAAATTATACATTTCGTTTCGATGTAAAAGCAACAAGTGCCAAATTCGCCTGATTTTAAATTTACTCCGGTGCATAAAAATTTGTATATATTTTTTTATTTATATACATAGAAAGATAAAAAGTGGATTAAAAACTTTGAAATCATTAAAAATCCATAAATAATTTAAAATTGTGCAAAAGTTATGAAACCAATATTTTAAAATTTAAATTGCTTTAAAAATATTTTTAAATGAAAATGAGTCGGTTTAAATCTGTGTCATGCAATTAAAATTTAATAATTTAATGTTCAAGCGCATTTAACATTGTTTCTGAATATTTTAATTGTTTTTAAAGTCATTAAAATAGTTTTAAATATAAAAAAATAATGCTCAAGTTTAAAGTTGTAAATTTGTTCAAAATATTCACAAAATAGATGTTATTTAAAAAATTTTAATTTAGCTCGTTATCATTAAATTTTATTTAATAGTTTAAAATAAATAGAAAAATTTGAAAATTTACATATTTAACTTCATTTAATAATATTCTAAAAGTTCGAAATTGTCTTTTTAAATTACTATAAATAGAAATACAATCGATTTTTATACATTGAGATCTAGATATAAGAAAACAATTTCAGATTCAAATACTTAAATATTTGAATTAAATATATTTAAAATATAAGTGAGAACTATTTTATTAAATTACATTTAATAAATAATTAAAATGTTAAAAAATGGCACTGATATCTTAAAGTACAAAGTTTTTTATGTTCTTAATATTTAAAGTTACATAAATATAAATCTTGAATTGTCTTACTATTATAGCTCTTAATATTTCGCTTATTTTGAATCGAATATTCAATTAATAATGGTACATTCAACGCATCCAGGGATCTGTGTGAAGTCACGTATGAAAAAACTAATTGAAAGTGTTTAATCTGATATATTTCATAATTTTATTTTTTAAATTTGACTAAAGCGTTTCTATTATTATATAACACACTTAATTATCCTGCAATAAGAGGAATAGATGGTTGCTCTTTACGTGCAGCTCAAACTGTTGCAAATGCAATGAAAACAAAGTAACCTTTCGTTTAAAGAAACGTACAACACAAGATTAATGGTGTCAATTGGCTTCGAAGGGCAAAAACAGCCGCCTTCATCAGAATAAGTAAAACGCGTAATCTTAACTCATCAAATCAAAATGGGTCATATTAAAACAGCAAACGTGAGTGCAGCAGGGAAAGGGGGTTGCTAATATGAGATTAAAAAAATGAGCAAAAAGTACGGGATAACTTATAGAGCGGAATGCTTCTTCTTATAAGAATGAAAATCACTCAAAATATACACATACCAAATACAAAAGCTTTAGGCTTAGTTGCTGAGGAATAAAAGATCAAAGTAGTATATCAAAAAATTGGAATTGGAATTGACTATTTTTCTAGGTTCTCATCAAGCCCTTTTCCGAAGTAAATAGCCTCAAGTGATTTCTGGTATTTACCAATTATGCAATAAACTATGGGCGAACAATAGGGGTATCTTTTGGAGAAAGACATGGGATCAACAAAATAGAGTAAATGAAACTCCTTGAAAGTTCTGTTGCATAACAATTGAATTGAATTAATTAGACACAAAAATCGATTAACAAATTCGATATAAAAATATTCATAATAATTTGTTTAACACACAAGCTGTAAATTTAATCTAAAATACACACAAAACAGTGATTAATGTAAAATATGTTACCACGCCACAAAATGATAATGTTTTAGACTAACAATCTGTCCAATAATTTATCGATACAAAAAATATTGTGCGGGGATATTGTATACCATTCTTCCATCTAAAAGAGGAAGTAATTGCACTATATAAGTCGTGCTGTCCACAACAGATTTCATTGCTTAAAAATTGAATAGAACTACAAAAATGAAACTATAGTAGCCTATTGATAATAAAGCTGTGATGATATTTTTCATCATATAAATTGGTAATTTATTTATTATTAAAATCCGTTTAAATCTGAATCTAAATAATTAACTTCATTACTTTAAATTAGTTTGTTTAGTACTAATTCTAGGTTAGTCGGGTATTGATGAATATTAATTTTGTTAGTTGATGTAGTTGTGATGCAAATAAACTCGTATCCATATCTATAAATTAAACAGTCTTAAGATTGAAATCTATGTTTATAATAAATAAGTTATCTTGATTAAGTGTAATATAATTTTTATATATAAAAAATTTTTTTTCATGTAAATCTTTATCCATAAATGATATGAAATAAATCTTCACAGTTAAAAGTTTTGAATTCAAAAATGCATCTTAGCTTGTTGACATTATTAATTAATTCAGAGCTGTTATTCAGAATGAAATAACTAGATGCATTATATCTAAGATTATTGCTTATTTTATCAGTCTAATACATATTTACTTGCTGTAGTTGTATATGTCATTATGTCCAAATATTGCTGTTTGAAATGGAAGTGGAGTTTTATGAAATTTTGGCATTAATACTGTATAATAAAATATAACTATTTATAAGTCACATTTACTTGTACATATATTTTTAAAATATTTGTTTTTATTTTTATAAATTATTGGAAATGAGTTAAAAAATTGTTATGTTTTAGGTAATTTTATAAATAAGACATATAAAATTGTTTACATATAAATGCATAATTATTAAATGCTTTATCTTTGCAGATGATAACCAGTTATTGCTCTTTAACTCTTTGGAACATTTTAAAATTAAATTTAGACTTTGAAAATTTAATATTAAAAATTCCATTTTTTTTACTATATTTGATATTGCATACTTACTAATTAAATACTCTGATTCTTTGCGAGCAAGTATATATACAATTTAACTTGTGTGCATTTTTATCGAAGAATTAAAAAATAATTGCATTTTGAAATTGCAACGATTTTGAATACGCAATTTAGTACCTCTAGATATAATACTTTTCATTATATCGTCTTTAACTATATTTAAATCACTCGTTATAATGTGTCCATGTGCTTTATTTACACACTAGAATGAATTTCCCAGCGTTACCCGTAAATGTTGTTGTTGACAAATGCCGTTTGTTTGACCGCTAGGCCATTAGACAGTGAGCTCTCTAGTATTCCTCTTCAGAAGAGCGGCAATAGCTGTAGCCGTTAATAGCGTTAACCTGGGTGCACTGCACTACGTGGAGGCCTTCTATTTTATATCCCCCCGTGTCGTAAATAAGCGTCCGCTACTTAAATAATACATTTACGGGTAACACTACTTAATTTCCAAAAAAAAAAAAAAGAAGAAGAAGTAGAAAGAACGACCTTCGCAAAGAAGCAAAATAAATAAATGAATAAATAAAATACTCAAAACGGAATCATTTCTTTAGGTTTTAAAGGCATGCGCAGTCGCATAGAATGAACCTCAGAAGGGAGAAATGGAGATATGTGGAAAGCCGATAAAATGCGCCTATTGTTCATTTAAAAAAAATGACCAAAAATTAAATTAAGCATTGATCCAATTACGTATTGATACCCTTTTTATGAGAGAGCCATTAAAGAGTTTCGGAAGAGATACCCATGCTCCGAAATCTCGAATAATTGAACAATTACAAGGTTTATAAAACGTTTGCGAGAAATAGTGTCTATTGCATACAAAGCGAGGACAGGCAGGCCTTTCATATTAACTCAGGGTGAAATAGTCTGAAATAGTAACTGCGTTGCTGAAATTCTTTAAAGAAACTCTCATAAGAATGGCTAGAGAAATACTGATCTAAAATAAAAAAAATATCACTCTGGGAAAACTCCATGTTTTTAGATTGATAAAAAACAGAGATTTCCAATGATCCTCTGACATATTAAAAACAGCAGATGATATTTATGATATATTTTTGACGGTATATAAGTGCTACCTAACTAAAACAGTATTCTATTATTTCGATGTCTCGGTAATATTATATGATTTTAAAATGATATGTTTGACATTTTTATCACTCTGTAGTAATAAGTAACTGATAAAATAACTGATAAAGTAACTTACAGAAAATTGTAACAGTAACTTGCAATTATAATGCACATTTAATCTGTTTCTCTAAATTTAATTGCAATTTTACTCCAGTAATAAAATTGCGGTAGCATGCGTGTTACGTTTTCAAAATATATTTATACCTAACGATATCTCATATACAGAAAAATTGCACACTATTTTGTATTCGAGCCATAACGTTCACTTTTAACATGCAAATATTCATACATATTTCAAAAGATTTTGTGCACATTTTTTTTTAGATATTATTAGAGTCCTTTGTGTCAAACAGGACTCAAAATGCAACTTTTAAAAATTTTTATGCACATTTTTTGTCCATTTTTTTATTTCACTTTTTTAGATATTATCAGAGTCCTTTCTGTCAAACAGGACTCACAATGCAACTTTTAAACATTTTTATGCACATTTTTTGTCCATTTTTTTATTTCACTTTTTCAGATATTATCAGAGTCCTTTCTGTCAAACAGGACTCAGAATGCAACTTTTAAAAATTTTTATGCACATTTTTTGTCCATTTTTTTCACTTTTTTAGATATTATCAGAGTCCTTCCTGTCAAAACAGGACTCAAAATGCAACTTTTAAAAATTTTTATGCACATTTTTTGTCCATTTTTTTTCACGTTTTTAGATATTATCATAGTCCTTTCTGTCAAACAGGACTCAGAATGCAACTTTTTAAAATTTTTATGCACATTTTTTGTCCATTTTTTTATTTCACTTTTTTAGATATTATCAGTCCTTTCTGTCAAACAGGACTCAGAATGCAACTTTTAAAAGATTTTATGCACATTTTTTGTTCATTTTTTCTCACTTTTTTAGATATTATCAGAGTCCTTCTTGTCAAAACAGGACTCAAAGTGCAAGTTTCCACGGTCTGGCATTGATGGGTGTGTACATCTGTCAAGCAATAACATGGTCGTCTGTCGCTAATCACTCGTTCCACCAGCCGCCGAAGAGCACAACCTTGGATTACAAAACACGCGTATAATGACACCTCAACTCTCACTTCAACGACTCCGTTATAACAAGGACGTATATATCCATAAAATAAAAATCAAAACCTTAATAAGCGATCTGTGGCATCAAATGAAGAACACGCACTCATCAATTTGAACACCTCATTCCCGTTCACTTGTCAATACCCATCGGAAAGATAGAAAGTTAAAGACACCCCTTTTCCTAGACCTTGTTCGTATATTACTCGGTAAAAAATCCAATCCCCTCTTCTTTTTTTTTTTTAAGAATATTTTTTCTGTACTTTTTTCTGGTAATTTTGGTAATGCGTAATATATATGTTTGAGTGGATACTGATCTCATGAATTCGGCAGCTCGTGATATTGCTGTAGAACCAGTAATTTAGGGAGAGAAAAAACGCGCCAAATCTCTTTTGACATTTTAAGATCGCGCATTGCGATAGTGTATCTTTTAACGTCGCTCTCTTTGCAGGTAATTATGAAGATACGTGTAGTTCTCGCGCTTACATGCATCGGTCTCTGTAAGGTATGTTTTTTTTAGTTCTTTCTTTCTTTTTTTTTTAAATGTTCGAAACTTTCACAGCTGTTTCAATCGGGACGTCAAAGATTTATTTATATTTTTCATTTACGCGTATTAACATCCCCTCGTTCTGTTCGAATCCATATTCATGAGTGAGATGGGATTCAAACAGGTGGTACGGTTGTAGTTTATTAACAGAGACTGTTACGACTTATGGAGGGGGGGGGATAGGGAAACGAAATAAGTTCTGAGCCTTCAACAGCTTTTACTTTCACTGAAATGCATAGTATATATAAAGGGGAAGTATTGTAACGGAGCAAAATTCCTACTCTTGGATTTTGATGGATCTACACATTTTAAATGTCCATAAATACAAACCAAGAATATTCTCAATAATATCTATGTATATGTATGTGGGTGCAAAACTTCTAGGCAAATCGAGCAAATTAAATTAAATTTGGGATGCGATTATTTCGATCGTAGACGTCAAAGACCTACTGATTTTTGGGTGACCAGAACAAGAAAATACTCCCAACTAATGTACGTACTAAAAAAAAACCCCTCATTAAAAATAAAATTAGTTTACTATTAGAAAATAAGTGAATGTTTTGCAAAGTACAGAGATTAATGAACACCTTTTTTAGTAATTAGCGCGAGCTGTTCTTAAGACATTGAAAGTTTTAATTTTCCATAAGAAGACTTTTGAAACATTTAAGTGAAAGTGAATTACATCAAAGTTGGTTGGGTCAAAAATTCGCGTTCGAGTTTTTAACGGAAAAGCACTTTTTAAGCATCTCTGAACTTGAATCCAACATTTTTGAGGTGAACCTGTTTGAGGTGATTCCAATCCAAATGTCCAAAGAAGAATGTTTTATGTCACGAGAAAGTTCCGTGATAACTCCTAACCAAGAGTGCAATTAATTCATGATTAAAAGTACCAGTAGGATACCTTATATTAAACCTTTCGCCTCTCCTTAAATGAATGTGTAACATCTGTGGTGAGTATGTAAGATTTATGGTGAGTATGCAAGATCTATGGTGAGTACGTAAAATCTATAGTGACATGCAGTGGAATGAAGTAATGAAATCGAGCTTCATTTAATACTAGTTTTTAATATTTGGCACATTACTAGATATAACAGCATGGGAAAAGTTGTGCATGTTTGAGCCTAAATAAAAATTTAAAAGATTCAATTGGACAACACGGGAAACGCAAATTGATAATAAATTTGTTTGGTACAGAAGTAAAGGTAACGAATGTATGACTTGCGGTTAAAAATTACGTTTTTCAGTTAAAAGTTATTCAAATTTATTCAAAATTTAGTAACAATTGTTGGCTCTTAATATGTTTTGCATTAGCAATAAGAATGCGGGTGGTAGTCCATGTAACTTCGGGCTAAGGAGGGGTATTATCAGAGAGAGAGAGAGAGAGAGAGAGACCTCCTCGATCCAATTCTACTAAGTTTCATAAATTTTATCTCTTTTCAGCTCCTATATTTTACAATCTTCTGCCTCAATTTTTAAAAACATTTTTACCTTGCGTTCCTTTTCCAGGGCTATAAAAGATTAGTAATTTACTTATATTTCAGTTGAAATTGAGAATTTTTTCATATTGATAGCTAATTATTTACCAGCTTTAATTGTCATCTTTATTCTTTTTAGTAACACTTTACAACATAGTTGAAAAGTGTTTATGACATTGTTCATTCTGTCTGTCTGTCTGTCCGTTCGTACGATAACTGCCGCAAAAATGACTTTATCAAAATGAAATTTCAGTATGCTATTCAGACGGTCTGTGGGACCTATGGGAATATAAAAGAATACTATCACCCAATTAGCTTTGGATTGAACCCGGGTTGAAAAAATGAAATACATTGAATCCTATGGGACCGAATTTTTTCAAACATTGTTGAAGCGAATTTAAAATTCACAAATTGCTTCGAAAGTTTTAGGAAATATTCAAATTATCCCATAAAAAATATGAAAATATTTTCAGCAAAATATATAATTGGTAGTTTTTTGAATTAAAATTATAATAATAGTTACACCCATATAATATGAAAAGATCACGTGACCCACTTCAAAATAAAATATGGCATCCATCTTGTGTCCAAATCGTGATTTTTAAAGTTATTTTTTTAATTTTTATTTAGTGTTGTATCCGTTCTAAAACCGCTTTATTTTTGCTTAATTTCCATGCAACTATATTCTGAAACAGCGCAATTACAATATATTTGAGTTTAAATGATCAATGCCATCCATCTTGTTTCAAAATCGTGATTTTTAAAGTTCTTTTTAATTTATATTTAGTATTGCATCCGTCCTAAAACCGCTTTATTTTTGCTTAATTTCCATGCAACTATATTCTGAAACAGCGCAATTACAATATATTTGAGTTTAAATGATCAATGCCATCCATCTTGTTTCAAAATCGTGATTTTTAAAGTTCTTTTTAATTTATATTTAGTATTGCATCCGTCCTAAAACCGCTTTATTTTTGCTTAATTTCCATGCAACTATATTCTGAAACAGCGCAATTACAATATATTTGAGTTTAAATGATCAATGCCATCCATCTTGTTTCAAAATCGTGATTTTTAAAGTTCTTTTTAATTTATATTTAGTATTGCATCCGTCCTAAAACCGCTTTATTTTTGCTTAATTTCCATGCAACTATATTCTGAAACAGCGCAATTACAATATATTTGAGTTTAAATGATCAATGCCATCCATCTTGTTTCAAAATCGTGATTTTTAAAGTTCTTTTTAATTTATATTTAGTATTGCATCCGTCCTAAAACCGCTTTATTTTTGCTTAATTTCCATGCAACTATATTCTGAAACAGCGCAATTACAATATATTTGAGTTTAAATGATCAATGCCATCCATCTTGTTTCAAAATCGTGATTTTTAAAGTTCTTTTTAGTTTATATTTAGTATTGCATCCGTCCTAAAAACGCTTTATTTTTTTTTTTGTGTGTGCATCTATATACTGCGACAACGCAATTACAATATTTTTGAGTTTAAATGATCATCAAACTTTGATTATTTCTTCAACGAAGCCTGATTTTCACATATGGAGAATGTAAACACATTAAGATGTAAGATGAGTTGTGTAAGAATTGCTGAATTTCTTTAACGCAAAATGATTCAGCTCTGGATTCTGCAATATTGCTGATATGAAGGAAACATTCATTGATTTTACTTAGAGAAGCAGACGATTCTATTGCCTTTTTCGATGAAGATTTAAGTATGGAGTTATAAAGTACTTTTACCTCCATGGTTTTAAGTTTAAGTAAAATAAAATATTATAGTAATGTGATAATTTTAAAAATATCGGTGCTGAATGAAAGGAATGAAAAAAAGTTATGAATGAAATATTAACTGCTTTTATATAGAGAGCCAGGCAATTTATATTTCTATGACGTTATTTGAATAAAGTCCATTTGTTTTCGATGAAGTTTTCAAATATAATAAAATATTGTAGTTTTGTGATAATTTTAAAAATATCACCACTGAATTTATCGTACTTTAGAGATGCTTATAGAGATGCTTAAATACAATTGCATTGCAGTTGGAAAGTGTTTCATAATCAATGCTTTTTGCATGGTTGATCTTTCTTGTTGCCTGTGTTTATCTTTTTAACTGTTACGTTGTAATGATTTATTGTAATTGCTTTATCTGTAACCGTTTTTATGTCACTTGATGCTACTATAATTACCGTGTTTACTTATTTACTTCTATTTGGTTATATTTTAGAATTGGGTATTTATGTAGTCTGTAATTCCCTTTCTTTGAATATCAAAGATATCAAAGATTATATATATATTGGTGAAGCTTTTGTAACTGAAGCATTTCTTCTAATGTACTGAACGCCATTCGAAAAGTACCTATAAAACTATTCTCGCATTTTATATTAGTGCGAATTTTTAATTTTTATGATTTGTTTTCCGTTTTAAACCGAGAAGTGTAATATATCAAGAAATACGGATGTCGAGAAATGCACAGTAAACGATAACATTCGCTTTTAAATTCAAATTATATACAAAAAAAATATATTCTTTGGCATTTTAAACTTAATTATTACTTTCCTTATATACATAATGTATAAGGAAAGTATTGTGACGGGGTCGAAAATTCGAATTCGAGTTTTCGACGGGAGAGCACGTTTTAAGCATCCCTGATTGATCACGAATCAAACATTTTTGAAGTGATGCCTGTGTGTGTGTGTGTGTGTGTGTGTGTGTGTCAGTGAGTCTGTGAAGATGATATCTCATGAACGAATATAGCGATTCGAATCCAATTTGGTATAAAAATCCCAATCCGTAAATACTGGAAGCCTATTGTTTTAAAACACAATCGAATGTTCAGAACCCCCCTAAATTTTCGAGTGAAATTTTGAAAATATCATAAAAAAATCAAAACTTTTAATAAAGTCACTCAAATAGACATTTCTTATGTAATTTTCGATTGGCATAAACTTTAGAACGTTAACATAAACCGTTCTCGAGATATTGCACATGTTTTAAATATACTTATCAAAAAGACCCATAAATTAAAAAAAATCTATTAACTGTTAAAAAACATGTTCACTTTTCATATGTAATATCATGCGAAAAATTGCGTGACACCATTCTTGTGGATCTAACGCGTTCCATTCACAAGAAAAGATACTTTGAGTAATACTTTGTATTTGAACGCCAATGGTCATTTATCCCCTGTAAGAATAACTTATTTCTCTTGGCCAGATTTTGGTGACGAATTTAGCGGAATGTCGCCAACTTGGCGACATTTTTAAATGTTGCCAAATTAATGAAAATCTTGCCAAATGGATAAAAATGACGCTAAATCAATGAAAATGACGACTAATTAAAGAAAATTCAATATCTTAGAAAGAATATAAGTATCTACTATAAGAATAACATTTTTTTAACTCTAAAAGAAGTAAATTCACTGCATTATATAAGGAAAGTCATGTGCTGTCCACATCAGATTTTTTTATAATGTCTTTGAATTGAAAATGCTCTAAAAGTTAAGATATTTTCCTTGATCCAATCTTTTCGAAAATTAATGGACCTCTTTTGTTTTAAGCTTGAAGTAATTGTACCGAATTGTATTTGAATCGTTCGATTTGTTTGAGGGATACCTTGTTTACAGATATAAATATATAATTAAAACTCTTTCATTAGATTTCAAAGTAGTTCTAAAAAATGTAAATTTATCAAAATCAGAGAGCTGAATTTTTGACTCTTACATTAATTTTCACTTGTTATACTAAGAATTGTAGGTGAAGCATACATTAAATAATATCAATAAAATTCGATTACTACAAATTTTGCACTTTTAAAGAAAATATATAATTTCCTCTGTAAAATAGCGTTTTCCTGATTGATGTTTTTTATTTATACCATGCAGATATATTTTTATGCAATCTTCCTTTTCTTTTAGATAATATTAATTTGAAAAAAAAAATCTGTGATGTGGACAGCACATGACTTTCCTTATATAATGTAATGAATTTACTAATTTTACAGTAAAAAAAAATAGGTTTTCCTTATAGTAGATACTAATATTTTTTCCAAGATATTGAATTTTCGACAATTAGTCGTCATTTTCATTGATTTAGCGTCATTTTAATCCATTTGGCGAGATTTTCGTTAATTTGACAGCATTTCAAAAAGTCGCCAAGTTGGCGACGTTCCTCCAAATTCGTCGCCAAAATCTCATCAAGCTTTACTGACGCAGAAATAAGTTATTCTTAAAGCAGATAAATGATTATTGACTTTCAAATACAAAAGTATTACTCGAAGTATTTTTTCTCATGAATGGAATGAGCTAGATCCACGAGAATGTTGTCATCAAATTTATCGCATGGTATTACATATGAAAAGTGAACATGTTTCTCAATAGGAAATATATTTTTTTTATTTTATATGATTTCTTGATAATTTTTTTGAAAAATGTGCAATATCTCGAAAACAGTTCATGTTAGCGTTCTAAAATTTATGTTAATCGTTTTCTAATGAAAAAGTACACAATAAATGTCTATTTGCGTAACTTTATTAGCGGTTTTGATTTTTTGACGATATTTTCAAAATTTCACTCGAAAATTTAGGGGGATTCTGAACATTCGATCACGTTTAAAAACAATAGGCTTCCAGTGTTTACGGATTGTGATTTTTGTACCAAATTTCGTTCGAATCGGTCCATTCGTTCGTTAGTTATCGTCTCCATAGACTCACTGACACACACACACACACAGACAGACATCAGTTCAAAAATGTTTTATTCGTGATCAGGGATGCTTGAAACGTGCTCTCCTGTCGAAAACTCGAATTCGAATTTTCGATCCCGTCACAATACTTTTCTTATACATTATTGTATATAAGGAAAGTAACAACATAAAAATGGCAATCGCGAGTACTTTGGAGAAATAAGCAGTTATCAAATCGGATTGCAAATGTAAATAATATGAATATGGCAATCGCAAATGCTTTGGAGAAATAAAAAGTGATCACATCTGATTGCAAATGTAAATAATATGAATATGGCATTTGCAAGTGCTTTGGAGAAATAAAAAGGGATCACATCTGATTGCAAATGTAAATAATACGAACATGGCAATTGCGAGTGCTTTGGAGAAATAAAAAGTTATCACATCAAATTGCAACTTTAAATAATATGAATATGTCAATCGCAAATGCTTTGGAGAAATACAAAAGGATCACATCTGATTGCAAATATAAATAATATGAATACGGTAATCGGAAGTACTTCGGAGAAATGAAAAGTGATCACATCTGATTATAAATGTAAATAATATGAGTATGGCAATCACAAGTGCTTTGGGAAAATAAAAAAAATCACATCTGATTGCAAATGTTAATAATATGAATATGGCAATCGCAAGTGCTTTGGAGAAATAAAAGTGATCATATCTAATTGCAAATGTAAACAATATGAATATGGCAATCACAAGTGCTTTGGAGAAATAAAGCGTGATCATGTCTGATTTTAAATGTAATATCTTTATTCATATTAACTGATATCAGGAAACGGTTTTATTTGTAAATGACCTAATTAAATGTGATATGGAAATTTTATCCATAAATGCTTTTAAGAAATGCACGATTATTTTGTTAATTGTTATTTATTTATTTATTTTATTTATTTATTTTGTTACATATATTGCAATACCCTGTACTATCTGGAATTGCATTTTAACTATACGAAATGACATGGCTATTTCATCTGAAAGTGATTATGGCTATTTCATCTGAAAGTGATATTAGTAAATCTTACACTCCTTGGTAAAAATATAAATCGCCATTTTGTTTATGAAAAATTCATATTTAAATTTTGAAGTTGTATAGGAAAATCGACATATAAAAAATTACATTTTGAATATTTATTTGCTTTTACTAACTTCTCTGATTCAGAAGATTTTAGAAGAAGCAGAGCAACTGGATATAACTTTAAATCATTTTATTATATCTCATAGAATTACGAAATTACTTTTTTGAAATAAACTTCGCATCGAAATTCATTGTTCGTGTCTCTGTTTATCATTACTCTTCAGAAAACGCATTTAAACAATTGTTTAAAAAAAAAAAACTCTAAAAATATTCCTACTCTTTCCTGAGTTTAAGCCCGTACGAGCGTTGACATCATAAATAACTCAACTAGCCCATTTTAGTCTTGTTGTGGGGGGGAGATCAATTAAGCCTAATTCCATTGATTAATAGTTCTTAATGGGCATTAGGGGTGCGTAAACCCCTTTTCTCTTTTAACAACTCTGCCCCCCCTGTATTTCTGCCCCCTCTCTTATCACCAAACATGCTTGGTCGGAGACATAATAAATTTTAAACGCGGTCTCCCAACTTTTGCGTGCTACTGTAATGATTTGGGCATTTATCTTACGGAAATACACTGGATGCTTTCGTAGTTTCCGTTAAAGATGGAATTGGGGGAGGGGGGTGTTACCCCCGCCAGCACCCCCCTGACTCGACAGAACATACGAAGTGTGCGTTACTCGATAATTTTATGAACGTCTGTGGTTTATTTCGGAATCCCACGTCGTTGTTGCCATTATTTATTTACTTATTACTACAACGAGAACATAAAAAATGTCCTTTTTTTTATCGTAACAAATAGAAGCACGCATTTTGCTTTTTGTTTTTACCGAGATAAAAAGGAAAAATTCGGAAGTCAAATGGAAATGAAATTACGGAGATATATATAATTCATTTTTCTCGTGTGTGTTTTTTTTTTATTTCACTATGCACCCCAACTACAGTGCGGGTTTTTTTCCAGGTTTCAAAGTTTTAATCAGTAATAAATTTTCAACAAAATGTAAAGCATAATAAAAGGAGGGGGGTCTAGGGTCAGATAACTTGGGTTATTTACAGTGCATTTATTTTTTATATCCCGTTCTACCTTATCTCCATTTATGCATTTTTACTCCTTTTTTTTCACCCGATGCTTTTTGAAAAGAAATTTTAATTTGCAGCCCAAACTTAACACCAGAAAAATATTTCTAACTTCGGATATTTTGTTTTTGGGGTTTAAAAATCTGGCATCTCTATCGCTTTTAATTACAGCAGGATAATTTTTTCATCACTCGCTTTGAGAATGTTTTAATTAAACCGAAATGTTTCTATCTGTCTGAGTTTTTTTAATAATATATTTGTTTTTGCCGCGGCGACTTTTGATTTAGTATATAATTATTTTTTCAAGCTTTTTTCCTTTATGGCTGATGAAAATGCTATTTATTGCTATGATATGAAAAAAAAAGTCTTAAAATATTTGCTTCAAAGAAATTAATTTTTTAAAGTTACTTTTTCGTAATATAGTTGATATCTTTACTTTGAAACACGCATTTAAAAAAAAAATCTTAAGAAAAAAAAAAACTTTATGTACATAAGAAGGTTTAATCTGTGTTTGAAACAAATTTTTCTTCTCATTTCAGCGTCTGTGATTAATCGGAATATGCGTAATTTTTTATGTATTTGCGATTTGAATTTCTCATCATTTTAATTAAGCAAAAGCTTTACTTCATTATTGCATTTATAGCCAAAATGAAGGATATTTTCATTGAATTATGAAAATGAATCACGAGAAACTACACAAAAAAATTGCGTTTATTAAAACGTATATTATTTTTTTTAATTTATATTATAATTGCAAAGTTCTGGAATGCGAGAATTTGTTTTGAATTATGCGTGTAGCACGAATACTATTGGAGATAAAGATGAAAACTTATTCAAGTTGAAAATGTGATATTATAGTGAAATTCCTATATAACAGAACTCTTAAAGACTAATGAATGACCTTTGTTCCACCAGAATGTTGGAATAAAGAATGTAGAGGAAACCTAGGCTTATTGGCTACAGAGGTAGGTTGGCGTAGTGCAAAAAAGAAAAAAAAAAAAGAAATCTGTAGTTTTTTGTCAGACTAATGAAAACCGTTGTAAAACTTTCGCAATAAATATGACAAAGTAAAATAATTTTGGCAAGCAAGTTTAAGATTATTTAAATTAGAAGGTTATATCTTTATGTGAGATTTAAGATATTATTGCGAATATGCAAAATTTACGATGTATGGGATATGCATTCTTTGATTCCCCACAAGGATAAAGCACTTTTACAGGCAACTATTATAATTGCGTGAATGTAGGGTTACCTGAACCTGGCGGCATTTTTGTGGTACGTGTGCCAGATTTGGTGAAGTATCACCAACTTGGCGAGTTTACGAATCCTGTGGAACTTCAAGATTTATCCAATGGTTTTGAGGATATGCCATCTTTCAAGAAATTTCTATATATAGAGAGAGAGTTTATAAAAAAGTCATTGTTCAGTTGGATAGAGATGGCGTAATACGAAACAAATTGAATTGCTAGATACTTCTGTGTTTTGAGAATAAATTCTGATGTTTTGTCGGTTAGTTGAGCATTTAATTGCAGTTTCATTGTACCTGACAGTTATTTTGAGATCTTGTGAGATAGCTAGAATAATATTAGCGTATCAAAAGTGCTTATTTAGGTCATATCAAATGCTTATTTAGGGTTTATCAAAGGAGGTTATACACCCGCACACAGGGCAAAATCAGTATTTAGAGCATAATGCGCAGTTGTGTTAGGGCGTAACATTCGATGTATTTAGAGCCGGGACCAAAGAGTTTTACGTATCCAAATAGCTGTCTAAGGTGTAATTAGGCATCTATTTAGGACGAGCATGTGCACGCCTGTGTTTTACAATTTAAATGTGTGCTCGCGCTACAGGCAACTAAGCTTTTCGAAAAACTTAATGAATGAATTCAATTAATCCTTGCTTTAAATACCGGGCAACGGCGGGTGCATTTTCTAGTCTAACAGTAAAAACACTTCAATTATGTCACTGTCTTTCTACAAAATGAAACAAAAAATATTATTAGTTTATAGAAACAGTCAAGTGCTAGTCACATCAGACATTTTTACCTTTCCAAGATGTGGAGTATCAGTTATCAGCAGAAGCACGTCGGAACATTTCATTTAAAGGACGCCCGAAGACACATCGTCGCATTTCCGGAAATGGAAATGTTAACCGTGTGCCTAACAGTAAGAGAAAATATTGACACAAAAAGAGGAAAATATGAGTAAAAAGTGGAGGAAATAAGTATCTTCAATGTCTAAAGAAATTCAGAAGAAAGATGATGTTAGTTTAATTCACGAAAAAGGGTAGAAATAGGAAGAGAAACGATTACAAAGCATTTCCACCGGGCATATATAAATGACAGCAATGGATGGATTCCCGGAATGAATGATTCTTCTGCTCTGGGATTCGACAATGGCCGGAATGATTTTCCCGTTTCCCAGTTTGCGAAATCTCTGCGACAGATGACTGTAGGTGACCATTCTTCTTCAAGAATCTTCTGGAGAGAGGGAGAAATATGGATGGGTAGGAGATGATACATCAGTGGCTGAAACCTGGAGGTACATTTGTCTTCCTTTGACGAGTCCTGTACCAGACAAAAAGGTTGAAAAATTATTCTTATTCTATATGTGGATTTATTTTCTCCACCAATTCTATAAATTATCAAATAGCGGACGATAAATATTATCCTACGGGCATATTCTGGATTTCAATAGGTGTATCTGTATGGTACCTGGTGAGTGGTGTTCCATAGAGGAGGAGTACATATTTTTCGATGGAAAAGGCAATGACAGTATCTTTTACTGGAAATATTTATAACACTTAGCTGTACAACTGGATTGAGAATATTTTGACAGGATTTTTTTTTATCTGACCAAAAGTGAGTATGTGCTTTGTAGATATATAACCCCAAAATCCCCTGTAGTAACGTTTGATCACTTCAGTGAAGGATAAACAGGTATTATATTGATAATAATCAATTTTTTTATTGCATATCGAAATGTAACATCTTCGGAAAACTCTACGACTGCAGTTTCATAGCCAAGAACGATCGTGTGTTTCTAAAATAATGAGAAATATCTGATTCCTAGTACCTTATATTTGACAAATAGTGGAAGAAATCGCATCAAATTCTCTCAGAATAAGCTGTATCATTATTTTCTTTACACTTAGCCAATTATCACTTTGTGCAGCATGTATGAGGCTTTCCTCATTAGAAAATCTCTGCCTCCAATGCGCAAACCCACATTGAAAATCAATTTCGTCGTGACGATATTTGTGATCTATAATTGGGCAATTATTTGGTGATTACTGGGTATTAAACTTTTAACAGCTCAAGTTTGATTCTTGTCAGAAATTGATTCAGCAACACAGTATGTGCGTATAGTTCCGATACATAACTATATGTCAAAAATATGTCAGAAAGTATCAGAATATATATGCCAGAGGATATCAATTGTAACAAACTGCTTTGAAGTTCGTTTTAACTTATTCATTGCGGCCTGAGTGTGGAACATCGAAAATAAATATTAAATTTTCTGAAGTCAACGTTTTCAACGCTTTTAAATCAGATTTTGGTTTAATTATTTCTTCAGCTATTCTTGTATTTTTCTGCATAAGTTATATTATACTTTTTATTCACCCAGTAATCAACAATTATCTTCGCGTTTTGAAGCTAACTGATGTAACTCTTCCAGTAATTAAGATTTCCTTATTTTCCTTTTCGGTGAGAGGAAATATCAATTATCAGCCGAAGCAACTCAGAGAATTTAATACACATGAATCATTAGTATAGATGTGTAGATACATCGTCGCATTTCCGAAAGTAAAACCTAGCACACCAAACAGTAAACGAAGATATCTTCACTGTAATGGAAAATATAACTATTATAAAGGAGGAAATAAGTATCTTCAATGTATAAAGAAACTCAGAAGAAGGATTGCGTTAGTTTAATTCTCGAAAAAAAAAAGGTAGGAAAATGATAGGAAGAAAATAGAACACCATTTTCTCCGGGCATATATAAATGGATGGATGGATTCCCGGAATGAATGAGTCCTCTGCTCCGGGATTGAACAATGACCGGAATGATTCATTCACGTTCCCCAGTTTACGAAATCTCTGCGACAGATGACTGTAGGTGACCATTCTCCAAAAATCTTCAGGAGAGAGGGATAAATATAGGTGTGTGAAGATGAGGCATTCGAACTCGAAACCAGGAGGCAAATTTGTCTTCTCTGACAAGTTCTCCTCCAAAGAAATGGCTGAAAAATTATTCTGCCTCCATATGTTGATGCAGATGTTAATTTATCTCAACCATTTTTGTAAATATTTGAATAACGATCCTTAAATGCTGCCCTTTGGATGTATTCTGCATTTCAGCTGATGTATACCTAGGTGCTAGCTGGTGAGTGGTGTTCCAATAAGAAGAGGTTTATATACTATAAGAAAGGAGCATTTATTATTATTATTATTATTATTACTATTACTATTATTATTTTTTATTATTATTATTACCATTTTGACATATAGCTGTATGAGGGTCACACTGAAATTTTTGAGATACGGCTAAGTGGTACAAGTTAAACTTACCAACTCTTAGGAGTGTTCAAAGTTCTCCCCTCCAACATCAATGCACTTTTGTAAGCGAATTTTCTAAAGATTAAATGCTTCAAGCCATCCATTTCATGAAATCGATGAAAAATATGCTTTTATAGCCTCATCAGTCTCATTTTCGAAATGAAATGATGCTCACGTAATTTTTTTTAGGTTAAAAAATAGCTAAAAGTCACACATAGCAAGATCAGGAGAATAGGGTGGATGTTCTATAACTTTGATGTTTTTTTTGTTCAAGAAATTCGGCTGTCATTCTTGCTGAATGAGAAGATGCATTGTCATGGTGAAGCATGAGTCTCCTAACATTCACTTCCTGAAGAATTTCTGGAAGACACTTAGTGGTGTACCGATTAGCTGTAACTGACTTCAGTCCTTCTAGTTTTATGGCTTTGACCAGATCCGTACTTCTTAAGAACACGGCATACATTACTTTTTTCATTGCTCGTTGTCTTTTCACCATTGTTGGTATGAGGTCATCTTCAAAGACCCATACTTTACTTTCTTGACGTGTTGAACGTCGAGAAACAGTATGTATGTTTCATCACCAGTTATGCTTTTAGAAATAATGCGATATTCTCCAGCATTAAGTAATTTTAGGGTTTGTTTACTGATTCTGACACGCTCCGCTTTTTGGTGTTCTGTTAAATTATGGGGACCCAACGACAAACTAATTTTTTCATATACAGTTCTTAATGAATATTTCTATGTATAGCTGCTATTCCAATATTAAGTTCCTTCTGTATCATTTGGTAGGTGCAGCGATTACCATTGATTAACATTTTTCGAATGGCCGACACATTTTCTGGGACTACAACTGACAAAGGTATTTCTGTGTGTTCTTCATCCAGGAAAGAATTTCTACATCTTCTAAACTCTGTAAATCATCTGAATCCAGTGGCACGAAATGGAGCATCATTTCCATATGTTAATTGTAGACGTTGAAGACATTCTTCTTGATTTAGCCCTGCTTTAAAATCATAGAAAATCATGGCTCGATAATGCTTTCGCGCCAACTCCATTTTCTTTTCTTTCAAAATTTATTCTACGATAGCTAAATTGTAATTGCTGCCACCAATGATCATCTGAGGTCATAAAAAGTTCAAATTTAAATATTCGGCCGATAATTCTTTTCTAGCACATATCGTCTGCCCCTGTCTCAAAATTTTCAGTGTGACCCTCGTATAACAAGAAGAAAGGTAACTTTAAAGGATTGTTTTTCTGACTGAAAATAAATATGTTGATATATATGTACGCTTAACACTCCTAGTAGCACCAAACAATCGCTTAAATAGGTGACTCTGTATTAAAATGATTCATATTTGTTTACATCTTAAAAATGAGCCGAAATCATCACCGAAAGCTTGGAGATAACTCATACCCCAATGACACAGGTGTCGCTCGTATGGAGGATCTTGTCATTCTAAAACGATAAAGTATTTTACATTCGTGGTACTTCATTTATGAATAGTAATAAAAAGAAGTTAGGGCGATTCTTCTATAATGGGCTAGTTCATCTTTTTTTTTAATCCTTGGGAAATTATCGTTCTATGAGAGATTTTTGTAATTTATGAGATTGGAAAATATTTATCTGTAAAATGATATCAATACGTGGACCTATATAACACTCGTAATGTATATGACGGGTTCTGTGGTCTAAATAACTTTGTGCTATTTTTGACTATACTTTTAGCTAATATTAGATGTTTATCTATGATGGATTTAGCAATACGGTATGTGCGTGTAATATCCAGATAAACATTTTGTACAAAATTATGAATTCACCAATTTATTTAGAGTTGTTTTAGTTATACATTGAGTCTTGATGGGGAACATCGGAAATAAACTTTAAATCGTCTACGATAATTCTTTTTCTTCAACCTTTGAATAGTTTTCCTCGCGAATCTATCTACAATAAATATATATAATATTTTTTGTAGACATTTATTTATAGATGAGTATTTAAGTTTTCTGCATGAAATATTCCCTATGTTGTATTCACAGAGTAATCAAATATTATCATCGCGTATTGAAGTTAAGTAATGTCAACTAATGCTACTTTTAAAAAGACTGCTCCGTTGGTTTTATCTTGGTTGTTTCAATGGTGTGGAGTATCAGTTATCAGCAGAAATATGCCTGTATATTTAATTCGAAAGAAGATCTAAGTTAAACTTCCATATATTCTGAAATGAAAACAGCCATATACCAACAGAAGAGTAGATATCGCTACTGTGAAGGGGAATATATCCGAAGAGGGAAATAAGTGTTTTCGATGTTTAAATAAAATCAGAAGGATGGTGTTAGTTTAATTCAAGAAAAGAGGTAGGAAGAAGATAGGAAGAAAAACGAATACAAAGCATTTTCTCCGGGGCATGTGACAGCAATGGATGGATTCTCGAAATGAATGATTCTTCTGCTCCGGGATTCGACAATGGCCGGAATGATTCATTCCTGTTCCCCAGTTTGCGAAATCTCTGCGACAGATGACTGTAGGTGACCATTCTTCTTCAAGAATCTTCTGGAGAGAGGAATGGGTAGGAGATGAGACATCGGAGGCTGAGACTTGGAGGTACATTTGTCTTCCTTTTACGAGGCCTGGTACAGACAAAAAGGTTGAAAAATTATTCTACATCTATATGTGGATTTATTTCTCAATTTCACTCAAACAGTTTTTTAAATGTTTGAATAGGGAGTGATGAATGCTACCCTACGGGCGTATTTCATATTTCAATGAACGTACCTGTATATTACCTAGTAAGGGGTGTATGAGTAAAAAATGGAGAATATATTTTTGGCGACATTTGTGATGATACAACCTTTTTCTAATATATATTAAACATTTTCCGGGAATAACTCGACGCATGGTAATAAAATATGTTATTTAATTTGATTAAAAATATATATTTGTTTTAAAAATGATAATATCAGTTATTATATTTTAAAGTTATTGTACTGTTACACAATGAGTATCGCATACAAGTCGATAATTCTAAATGTAGAAATATCGTCTGGTTATATGTAGACAAGTATTTAAGCCTATCAAATGCAGAAAAACTCTTTTAAAAGATAGGTTGCGAAATTTGCTCCCATTAAATTGCTCTTTTACACTTTGCGGCTTAAAACGTGGCACTTTAAAAATTGTCTAGTTAATTGAAATTCCCGCTCTGTTTGGTTCTGTCCCATAGTTGATTGTATATGTAAATTTTTAGCCTTCTAGGTTACCAGGATCTTCTGGAGGATATCAAAAGAATATAAGATCCCCTCCATTTTGTCCACCTCCTGGAGAGAAGTTGAAAACACGTCTCTGTTAGGTTTTGTCCCATGATCGATATTATACGTGAGCAAAGATTTAACTTTCTAGGGCAGCAAGAAATCTTTCAAAATAGATACGCTAAGGTGTGTGTGTGTGTGTGTGTGTGTGTGGTGGTGGTGGGGGGGGGTTCTATCCAATATAGTAGATCCTTTCACGTGACTTGGTCAAGTACTCGCTAGCTTAAGATATGGGGAAAACTAAATGATTATTAGGCAATGCTGTACAAAGTGAACCCTCGTGGTCTTTTCGTTTACTTTGTTTGAGCAGAACAACACTGTGTTGTTTTGCTCAAACAAAGCAAACGAAGGGACCTTAAGGGTCCACTCGGTACAGCATTAGCCCATAAAAATTAGTGCTGTTTGGAAAAAAAAAGAAGTTACAGTCGAATAGCTCTTTGGTTTAAACCTCCTATTTTGCCAGAGGTGTATGAACGGGAGACCTGAACTGGTTAGTGTGGGTTTTAGATTACATGTCAATAGTTCTGGATCCAAAGATTTTTAATAACTTAGAGGAGGGGGATACAATTTTTTAAGGATGTTCCCAGTAAAAAAACTGGCTATTAAAATTTTAAATTTTTGATTATTATTATTATTAAAATTTTTAATTAAAAATGCTTTATTTGCTCACGCAAGTAGTCTATTTTTTACTTTCCCTGCAATACATGGCAATGTATAGGGAAAGTATTGGAATCATATCGAAAATCGCAACTCGAGTTTTCGATGGATCTACACGTTTGGAGACCTCTAGAATACGAAAAAACTATTTTTAGCGTGGCATCTGTGTGTGTGTCTGTGTGTCTGTCTGTGTGTCTGTGTGTCTGTCTGTGTGTCTGTCTGTCTGTCTGTCTGTGCAGATTTTGTATCCATTCTAACTAAAAAACTAATGGACCGAATTTCACAAAATTTGGTAGGTAAGTCACTTGTGAGCGAGTCTGGTGCTGATTAGTTTTGGGTACGATTTGGAATAAAAGAACTCGCCTTTTTTTGCGAAATGGCCCGCAAAAGCTTTTATCCACTCTAACTGAAAAACTGATGGACCGAATTTCACAAAATTCGGTAGATGAGTCACTTGTGGGTTACCTTGGTGCTGATTAGATTTTGGTACGATTCGGAAAAAAATGACCTGCCTTTTTTTGCGAAATGGCCCGCAAAAATCGTCCAAATCTAAACTAAAGAACTAGGTATACTCAAATATATCCATTAAATGCTCGTTTAATACTTAATTTTTAACGACGAAAATAATAAGACCAACCCCATTACACTAGGACTAGCCGTTCTCGAGATATTTTAGCTTCCGTATTTTCTCTACGCCACCTTTGAAAATAAGTCCGGTTACCGAATGAGAACGAAAATTGAATTAAAAGTGAAATAAATTTAATTAAAATAAAGATATTGTTAATATGAGTCTGCAGGGAAAGTCATGTGCTGCTCACATCAGATTTTTTATATGTATTTTTACATGACCAAGCGAATGAAACCATTTCAAAGCTGTTTTGAAAGTATTTACAGTTTCTAGTAATTTTAAAAATATATTACCCTGTAAAACAATTTCAAGCATGTTACTGAAAATTTCAAGGAAAACAGCTGTCCGTAATGGGGAGTAAGGATCTTGATAGTTACGATAACATATATATATATATACAGAAATAACGCTTCGGCAGAACGATAATTAGCTGAATTTTTCAGAAATGCAGCTGGAATTTTCATAAACGTCTGTAATTGCGACTTTTCTGATAGCTTGCCGAAATGATTAACAAAGTAGCTGAAACAAATGAGCAAAGATTGCAAAATGTTTTACAGTGTAGAGATAGGGCGTATTTCAACTCAAAGTCAAATATGTAAACTATTTTATAGTAATTTTACATCAAAAATATTGTAAATGATTGTTTTGGATCACGTAAATAGCAGTTCTTAAGATATTCCATTGTTTTTAAAGATATTTATAGGGTACTTTGTGCGATCGCACATCATTCGAAAGCGCCACAAACACTGCTGTCTTAAATGGTAGCGATCCAGAGGTATCCACATGTGTTCTTTTCTTAAATCCTTGGGAACACATTTTATTGAATGTCTTAGAAGATGCTGATCACTTTATAAGATGTTACTTGTTCGATACAACAAAAATGCCGTCCGTTTTTACGGGTTCGCAGTAAAATTAAAACATTTTATTGTTCTGCGCGCCGGTATAAATAGCGGCCATTTTTGTAGTATAGCCATTTTTTTTTCTGGAAACATCTTAAGAATTATCAACACTCTCTTAGACATGCAACGAAATGTGTTTCCAGGGGTGTTGGGAAAAGGACACGTGTGTAGAGAGAGCTTCCGTCATTTTCAACATTTAGTAAAACGGCAATTTTGACGTTTTAGCCTAATCTTCAATCGATGAAAACATTAGTACACTTGTACTGAGTATCACATGCAGTTTCAAGAGATGACAGGCCAATAAAAATCATTCATTTCTAAAAAACCCTGCAAAAGCAATGAAAAAACGTGTTATTACACATTTTACAGTAAATATCCTACGTGCTTACCTGTACATAAACTGCAATAAAAAAAACAAAATACAATATATGACCGATTATTCGGAATGCCAAAGTCCGGAACTTTTTAAGTCCTTTTTTTTCTGTTTTCTTTCTTTGTTTATTTTGTAACGTGCGTTCACTCGCGTTTTTATATTTTTCTTATTGGATGTAATAAATTGAATTGAATAAACATAATTTTAAACCTAAATTTTAATTTAAACCTAAATTTTAAACATAATTTTAAACCTAAGAATGCATACGCAGTTTTTGGTTTAAAACTAATGAACCATTTATTCCTTCCAATTTTTTTTCAAGCCGCGGTAAACTGAAGATAACTGAAACCGCAGATACTGAATCAGCGGATACGGGTGCATGACTGTATATTAAAAATTACCCAAATCTTCGAATAATTTAAAAAACGGTTCTTTTTGACAGATTCGAAATAGTTTTAGATGCATCCTCGTGGGAAAATACATGTAGAATGCCTACATGCGCGGACAAATTAAGAACTGCTATTTATGTTTTAACTATAAATTAAAAAATGACCCCCAACTTGGTAGCATAGTTCGTTTTATTTTCATTGAGAATAATGATCCTTAAATATTTTTACCAGCCTTTAAAGTATAAAAAAATAATTTTGTCTTCGATCGGTGTGTGTGTGTGTGGGGGGGGGGGGGGATACACTGCGAGTTCTTCTAGTTCCCCTACTACGAGTACAAAGACCTTAGTTTGGATAGCATTGTCTCAATATAAGAGTAGAAACTCCACCCAATAGCGGATCTTGCGTGAAATATCTATGAGGTCCAGGAGAGAGAAATTTTAAAGCTTCTGGAAAGACTTTTTGATATCACAATTTTCTCCACATCCGGCGGAAATATTGAAAATTCGGCTCCGTTAGGTTTTGTCCCATGGCAGATGCTTTCTTTCTAACCCAGACCATCCGACATATCCATAGTCACCTTTATCTAGATAAAGGTGGCTCTACGACCTTCCCAAAACCGTAAAGAATCTGTTTCGACGGCCCGGATTTAGACCGAAGTCTAATGGACATAGCAACCACAAGAACCGTATCCACCTTTTTCTGACTCACTGCCTCTTGGAAGGACATTTTGACATACAGATGTATGGTGCCCACACTTCGCATAGACACGGGGATAATTTTGAGTGGAGGTGAGTCGAACTTGCGTCATCCTCCTCCGATTCTTCCGCCGTAACCACTGGACTATTCAGATCCTCCATGGTGGATACTATAAGTGCACCAAGAATCGGCGCTCTATTCACTGGGGGGGGGGGGGGGGGCTTCTGTACGAACTGGAAATATTTTTTGACGCACCCTCCCATTATTTTATTCGCTCCCGAGAGGAAAATCAAAAATCTGGCTCGGTTCGGATCTTTTCAGCAGTTGATACTATATGTAAGCACCGTTTGAACTTTCTAGGTCACCGGAGGACCTTAAGGGTCTGGAAAAGCACAAAAAGGTTTGATAATTAATATGCAAATAAATCACTACAACTGCATTGATACGCCCAACTATACAACATATTAGGCGTTTTAAGAAATTGAAAGTAAATTATAATATATGCTTATTACAAGCCTCAAAGACTACTTTCCACAAATAAATAACTTCGTTGTAGTTACTCTCCTCTTAATCCTAACCAAAATAGGTCAAATGCATTACACTCCAACTAGAGAGTTTCAAGAGTCGGGGCTCCATCTCTAACTATCAACAAGTAAGGACACTACATCATGGAACAATCGCGGATGCAGCGCGGTGGTCAGTGGCGTGCACTGGACAATGGGGTGTAGGGTGCTGCTTCCGGGAGCGGGGGGTGCGCTCGGACGAAGGAAGTCCGCTGTTAACGCCCAGATGGACATCGGGATATCGAAAGGGAGGTGACTGACTTGGAAGAGAGAGGATCAGAAATTTATGCGAGAACGCAGAAAGTGCAACCATACATAATATAGTATTTAAAGATATTTAGTCTAATCACAATTCTGTTTAGCATTTCAATAATTGCATATAGTTCATTTTTTTTTACTTTCTCTACAATATATGGTATAAGAAAAGTGCTGTAAGTCAAAAATTTGAATTCGGGTGTTTAGTATCTTTATGTGTTTTTGACACAGTACAGAACTAGTGTTCTGTAATTCTGTGCTGTGTCAAAATGTATGGTGAGGGTCACAACACCGTGAAAAAGTTACATTAATTTTCCATAGGGACTAAATTGAAGAACTAAATTGAACATTGTAATCTCTCCCCCTACATTTGGTCGTAACACTCCCTGAGATTCTGGCTACTCTTATCAGACCACGAATCAAGTGTTCTACAAATCTGCATTTTCTACAAATCTGCATTTTTCGTTAATACCTTTATTACATATATGATATAATGTATGAGGGAAGTATTGTGGCGGGGTCGAAAATTCAAATTCGTGTTTTCGACGGAAGAGCACAAGCATCCGTGAACTTGAATCGAACATTTATGAGGTGATGTGTGTATGTGTGTGTGTGTCCGCAAGCCTGTGCATACAATCTCTCACGAACGAATGAAGAATTTCGAACGTAATTTGGTGCGTTTATTACTGTGAATTAAAGATGGAAGTTCGAAAGCAGTTTTACGATAAGGCCGAGTTTAATCTGTAACAATGCTGGATTTTAAATTGTAATAAATTTGTATTTGTGTTTGCGAAAACAGCTACAAAGTACCAAAATAACTTGAAATAACTTTTCAAATTAGAGATGGGAGCATACTATTTGCGAATACTCCAGTACATCACATACTTTTGTATTCGATGTATTTATTATACTACCTCGAATATACCTCAAATACTCTAGTACTCCAGGTATTTAAAATCCGAGTTCACGAATATAACGTGACTAGAAGAAATTCAAATACCTCGAATTTCGCACCCTGGTTAACAGCGGGTTCAGGAATAGAAAATCTGGATACTCTAGAAGACGAAATTCGAAAGTACCTAGTGGAAAGTTTGTTCCCACCAACTGTAAAAAACATTCTATTAGTGGAAAAAGAACTGTCTATATTCTTGCTTGAAGAAATAATTTTTGAAATATATAATCATGCTGCTATCAACAGTTTTTTAAGAGCGACTTCTTAGCACCTCTGGTTTAAAGAAGAAGAAGTTTAGATCCTGAACGTGTTTCAGTGCTTGTTTTTTTTTAAATATAAATCTGCAGGAGGTAAGAAACATTTACAATTATTCAATTATCGTAGTTAAGACGTTAAGAATACCTAAAATTAAAAACTATTTTAAAATAATTAAAATTTAAAATAAAGAGTTTCATTTCTAAACAAATGTAATTTTATTACCCTTTTTACTTTATTAAATTATTTACGAATAATTAAAAATATTTAATATATGTAAATATTATTTATTTACAATTTCAAATAACTATTTAGGGGAATATTCGAATTCGATATTCGAATTCAAGAAAAGTGTTATTCGATCATTTCTATTTAAAAAAAAATGGCTTGATACACACTTTAAATATAAGATATTAGAATTGCAGATGAATAAAAAAAGATACAAATGACATTTTGGGTATCGGTTGGTCTCGTCTTCTATCGATCTGTCAACCGATCTGTCAGCAGAATTCCATCCTGAAGATAAGCTGCTTATCGTCTGCGCGAGACACATCACCCCCCTATTTCATATCGGTCGGAACGGGAAGCCCAGATTTTTTGCACGCCACCTTATCGTCAGGTCTTCCTTTCTCCTTATTTCATCCACTCCTCTGGATAGTAACGGTACAAGTGTATTTATAGGTACGCCCCTGGTGATGATCGAATTTTTGAAAAAAAAAAAAATGTTCTAGAAACAAATTTGACTGTGACAAATGCTGGAACCAGTTGCATATATTTGCGAGGCAATTTGTCGCTGGAGGGTCTGCCGGCGTTATCAGTAGAACCGTGATCAATAATGACCGGAGCGAGAAGTTGTAGATTGAAATAGAAGTGAAAGAATGATATTTTCCGGGAATTGAACGTTCTGCTTGTTTGACACTAAAACCTAGAGCGAAATCAATTTGAACTCGTGGAGTTTAAATTGATATGAAGAAAAATAAAGAAAAGCTGCAACACATCATATGCAAGTAAGACAAAATTGTACACTGGGTACATCGGGATAAAATTGTACACTGGTAAAAACTGAATAAACTGGATTTTCAAATATTTAAACTTTGGTCGCGGAAGAAATTAAAGAAATCTAAGGAAATGCAAGTAAAAAAAATTTATGAAAGAGTCTTCATATCGTGACATGGTGTGACAATTTTCGACAGAGACTATGAATCCTTTTTATACATTTTTGCACACTTATTTCTTACAGTCATACGACTTTTCAGAGAAACTGGAAGCGATATTTTCAGAACCTGAAGTTGTTGAGACCCAGACCGTCCGACCTACCAGAAAGGTGTAAGGTAACTGTTTAGACGGCCGGGAAGTGCCACCCAATTTAGACCGTAACCCAGTGGGGGAGGTATCCATAGAGACCGTACCCTCCTTCCCCTACCATCAACCTCTCGGAAGGACTTACGGATCCACATGTTTAACGTGATCGTACTCCGCGTGAACACAGCGGCAGTTTTGGCAGTGGCGGGAATCGAACCCGGGCCTACCGAGAGCAATTCCCGCGCGCTAACCACAGGGCCACCGCGCCCTCAGAACCTGAAGTGGAAATCTTTAGTGAAGCCCCTTCCTTCTCTCCTAAGATTCAATGCTGAATCAATATCAGTCATCGCCTAAGTTCTAGCTATAGCAAATGCTGAGAAATAGATGTTTAAAAGAAAATTTATTAATCGAAAGCGGAAGAATCTAGAAATGGAAATCCTTAGCGAACACACCTACATCTTTTAGAATTTGATTCTGAATCCACTAACGCTCCTCTAAGATCGATTTATAGATGATCAAAAGAAATAGATGTTTCACGGAAAATGTAAATTTTTGAATCGCAATCGTTTTGAATTATTAGTGAATTTCCTCTGCTAAGTATTTTGAAATTCACTGCTGAATCCATAACAGTCAAGACCTAAGTTCTATCTGTAGCAGATCCTGATAAATAGATGCATCGAAAAAGTTTCTTGCTAAAACAATTGTATGGCAAAATTTTTGTCAATAACAAGTTTATACAGTAATGGAAATTCACTGTATGAGTTTGCTTAAAAAGTAGCCTTTTTCTTTCGTTTTGGCCTATCTAATTAAACATAAGCACATAAAGGAAAGCAATAAAATGAAATAACTTAAAGTAACACGAAAGTAATAATAACCCAATTAGTACCTCCCTAAAGGAACAGACATATTCAAATTACGAGACAATTGTTTGTTAGTTTTTACCCCTTTTCATCTGGTCTAAGCAGTGTCTTTACTTAACAAGTGCAAAGCAAGAACTGTAAGCTGGCAGGTCAAAAAGCAGTATAATGCATATATTTAGAACACCCAGAGAGAGAATTTGTCGCCGGGGTAACAGACAATGGAACGAATAAAAATATTAACACCGAGCGATAAGGCGTCTTCATCCCAGATCACATAAGCACCATACGAAATATAGACAACAGAAAAACACACATGGATATGAAAATAAAAATAAAACTGAGGGAAAAATACATTAAAATCTTTGAATTATTAACAACAACAAGAAAATGGTGAGAAATTAGAGAAAGTTAGAAATATACCAATCCATATAAAAAGATAAAGTTTAGAATTTTAAAATAGTAATAATAACTTTAGTAATCCAACACGAAAAATAAAATAAGCAAACTATCGACTAAAAACAAAACGAAATTAATTAAAAAAAACCCATACAAATAAAAAATCTGATGAGGGCAACACATGACTTTCCTTATATAGTGCAATGAATTTGCTACTTTTACAGTAAATAGGTTTTTCTTATAGTAGATACTTATATTCTTTCTAAGATATTGAATTTTCGACAATTAGTCGTCATGTTCATTGATTTAGTGTCAATTTTATCCATTTGGCGAGATTTTAATTAATTTGGCAATGTTTGAAAAAGTCGCCAAGTTGGCGACATTCCGCCAAATTCGTTACCAAAATCACCAAGCGTTACGGATGGAGAAATAAGTTATTCTTACAGCAGTTAAATGATTATTGGCGTTCACATACAAAAGTATTACTCAAAGTATCTTTTCTCATGAATGGAACGAGCTTGATCCACAACAATGATGCCACCAAATTTATCGTATGATATTACATATGAAAAGTGAACATGTTTCTCAACAGTTAATTTTTTTTTTTAATTTATGCGATTTTTTGATAAATTTATTTGAAAAATGTGCAATATCTCGAGAACGGTTCATGCTAGCGTTCTAAAGTTTATGTCAATCGTTTCCTAAGGAAAAATTACATAAGAAATGTCTATTTGTGTAACTTTATTAAAGGTTTTAATTTTTTGATTATTTTTTCAAAATTTCACTCGAAAATTTAGGGGGGTTCTGAACATTCGATTAGGTTTAAATACAATAAGCTTCCAGTATTCATGGATTGGAATTTTTGTACCAAATTTCATTCGAATCGCTCCATTCGTTCGTGTGATATTGTCTCCAAAGTCTCACTGACACACACAAACACACACACACACACACACACACACACACACAGACATCACCTAAAAAATGTTTGATTCGTGATCAGGGATGCTTGAAATGTGCCCAAACGTATAATTTTCAGCAAAAGTATAATTTTCAATAGCATTGGCCAATTTGAAAAAACTTATTATTTCCCCCCTTAGAATGATGTTTTTTAAGAAACATTGTATTTTTATAAGACTTACACTGGGGTTGACGAGACGGTGAAAATAAAAAAAGAGAGTTATGATTAAATGTTCAATCTAAGATTTCATAAATATGAATTATCATTATTTTCGTATCCATACTAGTATTGAAATACCGACGAAATCTGACCAGAATCCTTACGGCATCGCCGGTATAGAATTCCCGGTATTATTTAGATCATGGAGTCTGCATAGCTGATATGAATGAAATATTCATTGATTTTACAAAGAGAAGGACGATTTTTTTCGATGATGTTTTAAGCATAGAGTTTAATTACTTGTAGCGCCATGGTTTTAATTTTTAAATAAAATAAATTATTATAGTGTTGTGATGAATGAAATGAATGGGAAATTATT
This sequence comes from Amaurobius ferox, assembly GCA_951213105.1. Classification (NCBI taxonomy): domain Eukaryota; kingdom Metazoa; phylum Arthropoda; class Arachnida; order Araneae; family Amaurobiidae; genus Amaurobius; species Amaurobius ferox. The sequence goes on along the minus strand of OX578144.1, from coordinate 69,816,493 downwards.
TATGAATGAAATGCTGCCTTTATAGAGAGAGTCAGGCGTGTTATTTTTTCTATGACGTCATTTGAGTGAATTTCAGTTGTTTTCCAAGAAGTTTTCAAATATAATAAATTATCGTAGTATTATGATAATTCTAAAATCATTACCAAGGAATGCATCGCATTTTAGAGATGTTTAAACCAGGCAATTTATATTTCAATGCCGTCATTTGAATGAAGTTGATTTTTTTCGATGAAGGTTTAAGTTTTCAAACATAATAAATTAATGTACTATTGTGATAAGTTTTAACCGAGGAATGTATTTCATTTTAGAGATGTTTAAATAAAATTGTATTGAAGTTGGAAAGTGTTTCATAATCAATGCTTTAAGCATGATTGATCGTTCTTGTTTTGTTATAAAAATGAAAGTGCAAGGAGGCAGAGAAAGAACACGTCACAAAAGTGATCGTACACCGAAAAATTTTTGGATAAATTCATAAATCAAATTATTGTCTCTCGCTTATTTTTATTTTTGCATTGTGGGGACATTCAAAAACGCTTTTGGCTTTAATCTTTGCTTGCTTACTTCGTAATATTTATTGTATTATTTAAAAATGGCTCGTAGTCGTAAGGAAACAACGAACAGTATTCGAAAATTGATAATTTTTCATCATAATAGTAGTAAATCAGTCCGTAATATCGCTAAATTGGTAAATTTTTCCCATTTTACGGTGGAGTATGTGATAAAACGCTTTAAAGAGGAAAATCGGATCGAAAACAATGTAGGAAAAGGTCGTCCGGCAAAGTTAACTCAACGTGATCAGAGATTTGTAGTTAGAAAATTTGTGAAAAATCCACGTTTGAGTGCTGTAAAAATTTCTACAGAATTTACTGAAAAATGTTCTACTTCAATTTCACCTAAAATTGTTTGACAAGTGCCCAGATCAGCTGGATTACTTGGGCGTTCTGCTAGAAGAAAATTTGTTGTAAGTGCGAAAAATAGAAAGCTTAGGCTTTTCTTCGCAATATCAATGATAAAAAATCTGATGTGGGCAACACATGACTTTCCTTATATAATGTAATGAATTTACTACTTTTACAGTAAAATAAATAGGTTTTTCTTATAGTAGATACTAATATTCCTTCCAAAATATTGAATTTTCGACAATTAGTCGTCATTTTCATTGATTTAGCGTCATTTTGATCCATTTGGCGAGATTTTCGCTAATTTGGCAACATTTAAAAAAGTCGCCAAGTTGGCGATATTCCGCCAAATTCATCGCCGAAATCTCGCCAAGCGTTATGCACGAAGAAATAAGTTATTCTTACAGCAGATAAATGACTATTGGCGTTCAAATACAAAAGTATTACTCAAAGTATCTTTTTTCATGAATGGAACGAGCTAGATCCACGAGAATGATGTCACCCAATTTATCGCATGATATTACATATGAAAAGTGAACATGTTTCTCAATAGGAATTTTTTTTTATTTATATGACTTTTTGATAATTTTTTTGAAAAATGTGCAATATCTCAAGAACGGTTCATGTTAGCGTTCTGAAATTTATGGCAATCGCTTTCTAATGAAAAATTACATAAGAAATGTCTATTTGCGTAACTTTATTAGTGGTTTTAATTTTTTGACGATTTTTTCAAAATTTCATTCGAAAATTTAGGGGGGTTCTGAATACTCGATTGCGATTAAAAACAATAGGCTTCCAGCGTTTACGGATTGTGATTTTTGTACAAAATTTGGTTCGAATCGGTCCATTCGTTCGCCAGTTATCGTCTCCACAGACTCACTGACACACACACACACACATACTTTCACGCACACACACACACGCACACACACACACACACACACACAGACATCACTTCAAAAATGTTTGATTCGTGATCAGGGATGCTTGAAACGTGCTCTCCCGTCGAAAACTCGAATTCGAATTTTCGACCCCGTCACAATACTTTCCTTATACATTATGTATATAAGGAAAGTAATAAGTCCGAAACGTATTTTAATCATGTCTTATTTGAAGATGAAAGCAAATTTAACATTTTTGGTTCCGATGGGCGTATAATTGTATGGAGAAGAAAAAATGAGGAACTTAATCCCAAGAACTTAGTTAGAACAGTAAAACATGGCGTTGGAGGTGTCCTTGTGTGGGGGTGCACGTCAGCATCAGGACTAGCTAATTTGGTAATTATTGATGGCATAATGAATCATGCTTTTTATTTAAATATTTTAAAAGGCAATTGAAAATTATCAGCCCAAAATTTGGGTATTGGAACCTGTTTTTTATCAAGATAACGATCCTAAGCACACGGCTCCCAATGTTCGCTGTAGTGTCTCCATATTTGTCCATAAGTTCTGAAAACACCACCTCAGTCGCGGATTTAAACCCGATAGAACACATTTGGCGAGAACTGGAGATTAGAGTACGAAGACACGACATTAAAATGAAAAGCGAACTAAAAACAATAATGATCGAAGAATGGAGGAACATTGATGCAGAAATTACAAAAAAACTAGTAAACTCTATTCACAGACGTTTAAAAGCTGTTGTGGATGCTAGAGGATATATTACAAAGTACTAATTTATCGAAATATTGCAATATTTACTGTATGTAGAGATTTTTTTTAAATTGTACGAAGACTTTTGTGACGTAACTTTTTGGTTACTTTTTGATTATTAATTTAAAAAAAAAAGTTTTACTACGTTTTTAAAATATTTTATGTAGTTTTGTTAAGAACAAATTATACATATTATTAAAAAAGTCCCATTCTGAAATATAAATTTTTATTTTCCTTATATGCATAATGTATAAGGAAAGTATTATGACGGGGTCGAAATTTCGAATTCGAGTTTTCGACGAGAGAGCACGTTTCAAGCATCCCTGATCACGAATCAAACATTTTTGTAGTGATGTCTGTGAGAAAGTATGTGTGTGTGTGAAAGTATGTGTGTGTGTGTGTGTCAGTGAGTCTTTGGAGACGATAACTGACGAACGAATGGGACGAACGAAATTTGGTACAAAAATCACAATCCATAAACGCTGGAAGTTTATTGTTTTTATACGCAATCGAATGTCCAGAACCCCCCCCCCCCCTAAATTTTCGAGTGAAATTTTGAAAGAATCGCCAAAAAATCAGAACCGCTAATAAAGATACGCAAATAGACATTTCTGATGTAATTTTTCATTAGAAAACGATTGACATAAATTTTAGAACGCTAACACGAACCGTTCTCGAGATATTGCACATTTAAAAAAAAATTATCAAAAAGTCATATAAAAAAAAAATTCTTATTGAGAAACATGTTCACTTTTCATATGTAATACCATCCGATAAATTGGGTGACATCATTCTCGTGGATCTAGCTCGTTCCATTCATGATAAAAGATACATTGAGTAATACATTTGTATTGGAACGCCAATGTCATTTATCTGCTGCAAGAATAACTTATTTCTTCATCCATAACGCTTGGCGAGATTTTTGCGACGAATTTGGTGGAATGTCGCCAACTTGGCGATTTTTTAAATGTTATTAAATTAACGAAAAACTCGCCAAATGGATAAAAATGACGCTAAATCAACGACGACTCATGAGGACGACATGGAAAATGACGACTCATTGACGAAAATTCAATATCTTGGAAAGAATATAAATAACTACTATAAAATCAATCTATTTTTTTTGCTGTAAAAGTAGTAAAGTCATTGCATTATACAAGGAAAGTCGTGTGCTGCCCACATCGGATTTTTATTAATGGATAGAGCAGTATTTCATTGAAATTCGTAAGTGTGCGCACACTTGTATATATCTGTCTTGTGGGAGCCGCTGTAGCTGTCAGTCCCCTCGGAAATTTGCGAAGCATAGCAAGATTTCTTGCTGCCATTGCATCTATCTACTATTTCATGCTGACGAGATTATTAAGCCTAAAATCGGTCCCTGGATGCTGTTATCTGCAGTGGGACCTCGATCACAAATTTTAAGACTTCGAAAAAAGTGAATAAATATAAAACATGACTTAACAATGTGGGCATGTTTGGAAACCCATGGTTCTTATTCCCGCAATAGGTTAAAACCGATATAAATAAAAGTGTTCCATGTACCTTGTCTCTGCGTTTTGATTTGTGAGTGTTGTGTTCGTGACCACGAACACAGTGCGGGAATTATAGATGGCCAGATGAGGAAGTTTAAGAGGAAATGGTTTGCAGTCGGATGGCATTGGCTGTTAAATTCATAGGGTGTAATTTAATGATTCCGGAAAGTTTATCAAAGGTCATGCCCCAATGGCATTGAAAATTTTGTGTTGTTCTTGAATCAGCATGATTCAAAATTGTATAAAAGCATTATGTTTACTTCTTGAAATCATGCCCCCACTGCAGTAGGTGAATTAGTTTCGCTCTTGTTAGAGGTTGTCAGCCTTTACTGCCACAGAGTTGTTCACATAAAGGGGAGAGAGTTGTTGGGTCTATCGTACTGAAGCCTGGCGACCAATACTCATGAGAGAGAGTGAGAGTGAGAGAGAGAGAGAGTGAGAGAGAAATAAAATCGACATACCCACCATTTTGACTTCACAAGAGCTTGCATTTTAATAACACCTTCCACTCCTCTGAGAAATGAAAATGTTAACTAAATTACTCTTCTGAGAGTAGTCGAATAGAGTTTAACCAAATAAATAAAATGATCAAGCAAAACATTTAAAATGCTTTGTTTAATAGACATATCAATGACTAAAATTCAGAAAATAGTACACTTATTTTAAAAACGTCATTAGGGACACATCTCCTGACAGGTATGCAAAACATCTATTGTTTCTGTTATTGGCCAATTAAACCATCTGGTTAAAAATTTTGGGCAGAATATGCTCAACAATAGGTTACCAAAACAGGAATTCTTGACAAATAGATCAGAATAGATCTCAAAAATTTACCAAATAGGGACATAATAGCCGAATATAAGAAAAAAATACATAGGAGTAATAAATTAAACAGAAAACCCCTAACAAAGACTATATGTGTCATTTTATTTTTCACAGAATGTTGAAAGGGTTTTCTGATTTATTATTTTAATAAAATTTTGAAACACAGTAATTGAATTTTGAATTAATCTTTGACAAAGTTTGAGAATTATTTTATTAAATATTTCTTTTAGCCGAATTTATCGCATACAAAAAGGAGGATCTTTCTAGACAGTACTTGGAGCTGGCATCCGGGTCCCCTGCATTGAAAGTACCTGTACTTGCGGCTTGCACTTTACAGAGTAGTGCAGTTAGTGTTCGATTCGATGTTCTGTAAATTAAATGCAATCTGCGTGATATGAGTAAATTCTACTTTTGTGCCATCCTTCTTTGCAAAATTGTGTCGATATATTTACAAAAATATATAAATTTAAACGTATGACTGGCAAGAAAAGTAGTATATCTTTGTTCCTAAAAAATGAGTATTGTTGGCTAATAGGTTAAGAAAAAGAGAAAATCTTCAAATTGTGAGGAAAATTAAACGTTCAAAATGCTTGAAATACTCTAAAAATGTATTTTTCGGAATTTCATGAAACTGTTTTCTGTCCCTTTCTTTTTCCTTTTCTGTCCCTTCCTCTTTCCCTTTCTGTTCCTTCTTCTATTTATGCCTTCTGCCCCTTCTTCTTTCTACCCCCTTCTGTCCCTTCTTTTTTCTGTCCATTTTTCTCTCTGTCTATTCTACTCTTTGTCCCTTTCTTTCCTTCTTCTTCTGTCTCTTCGAAAAATGAATACTTTTACAATTGACTGCAACTTCCAAATTATCATCCGAATGGTGCGGTTTGGTAGTAAATCCACACACTCATATATTAAAATCACAAAAAACAAAACAGACTTACATAATAATATTATAAAAAAAATCTACCTGAATCTCGATGCTAATCGGAATGTGTTATGGCGGTGATCGCACAAAAACAGAGTGCAGACTTCTTCGCGTGATTTCGAATTGGGAACCGTGACCGAGACCGGTTTGAGCCTGTCAATCACAGAGAACCTGCGGAATCAGACGTCCTTACAGTTCGCGATAAGAATCCAGTAAATTTCGACAAAAAAAAAATAATAATAAAAAAACACATAAATTTAGCAATTGAGTTTCATATCGAATATTTTACTTCCTTTTCGTTCCCTTTCATATTACATTTTATTGATCCTTTTTTTTTATTTTCCTTCTCTTTATGTTTGAAATGTTTCGAAATTTCTTTTAAAAACATCTTGAATGTGAAACTCCACTCGATATTCTCATATCTTATTATTACGAATCAATCCTTTTGCATCATAATCAACTCTTCACATATATAGATAGCATTTTCTAACATGCTTAGAGTTTGTGCCTTTAAAGACGCTCCAGAAGTCCCCAGGTGACCCAGAAGGCTGAAATTTTGCACATTTACAGTATCGACTATGGTTCAGAACATACGGTTCAGGAACTGAATTTTCGAATTATCTCCCTGGGGCTGGAGAAACAGGAGAGTTTTGAAAGGGTTCGAAAAAATTTTACCCTGGTGACCTAGAAGGTTAAACCTTTGCATGTTTATAGTATCAACCATCGGACGTAGCTGGATTACTTACTTAACGCTGGACTGGGATTACTTAAAGTAGCTAGGTTTTTATTTTCCACCCGGGCGGAAAAGAGGGAATTTTTTAGACACTGGATTCAGAATACGATTTATAGCCTTAGCGTAGTTCAAACTATACTTCTTTAGCATAAGCATATACTAAAATGGAAACTAAGTATGATTCGTCCTCATCGTTTCATATAAAAATTCTAGACTATGAAGTATGCGTGTTGCTTGATTAGAATTTATGGCTCGAGGACCACATAATATCAAAATTTTACGAAAGACGGAAAAAGAATGAAATTCATTCTGGGGATTATCCTATAATTCAGAATGTAATACATGAGGGTGATTCTCGGACGTGATGGGGATTTTATTGACCATTTTCTAATGAATCTCCCTCTGATTACGGTGATAATCTCCATATATATCACCAACATTTTCGTGGACTGCGTACCAAAACGGGTGATTTAATTTTTCTTCTGTTTTAGCTGAAAATCACGATAATATGGCCGAATGACGAATTTGTCAATGTGGCATTTTCGATAGAAGATGGTGGTTTTAAGGCATGATCAGAATGACGAATTGACAAATAAAAATCGTGGTGGAGGTGTTTCAATTGCCGCAAAATATACTTTTTATACTAAGCAAATTTCATTGTTAGATTATAATCTCACTGTAACACATTTTCAAGCACGTTACTGAATGTTTTAGTAGTATCAGCTGTCCGTAATATGGAGTAAGGTTCCTGATAGTTATGATAATATATATACATATATACATATATATATATATATATATTTATATATATATATATATATATATACATATATATATATATATGTATATATATATATATATATATATAATATATATATATACATGTATGTATATATATATATATATATATATATATATATACATATATATATATATATATATATATATGTATATATATATATGTATATATATATATATATATACATACATACATATATATATATATATGTATATATATATATATATACATACATACATATATATATATATATATATATATATATATATATATATATATATATATATATATATATATATAAATATGCATAAAAGAATGAAAGTTAATGCAAAAAGTTAATGCAGTTATATGCAAATTTTATGGTATAACCGTAACTGATAGCTATCACATATATTTGGATGCCGAACCTCCCGTGTGTTGATTACGTTAGGGAGTCTGGGCCATCTTTACACAGGTTATGAATGAGGGCCAACGGCCGTACCGTGCTGAAAACACCGGTTCTCGTTAGATCACCGAAGTGAAGCAGCATCGGGCGCGGTTAGTACTTGGTGGGTGACCACCTCGGAACGCCGCGTGCTGTTGGCCATCTCGTGTGCGGTATCCCCGTGGTTTGCGCGCTAGATTTGCACGCTGCCACAAAATGCCGCCGTGTTCATACGGAGTACGATCACGTTAAACATGTGGGTCCGTAAGTCCTTCCGAGAGGTTGGTGGTAGGGGAAGGAGGGTACGGTCCCTGTGGATGCCTCCCCCACTGGGTTCCGGTCTAAATTGGCTGGCACTTCCCGGCCGTCCATACAGTTACCTTACACCTTTCTGGTAGGTCGGACGATCTGGGTCTCAACAATCAACAACAACAACAGGTTATGAATGAGTATACTCTTATATACAATAGATAATAACACGCAGATGGATTGATGCTGGATTCGTCATGGTGAATGGTACATCTGAGTTATGGTACAGTATCTACTTTGGTGATAAAAATCTATATGTTTGTTTCTTATTGCCTTTATTTTTGTGAGAGTTAAAATAATAGTACAGTTTTAAAATACGAGTCTTCTGGGTACTCCACACTTTCATGTTTTGTAACCTCTCTTTTAAAATCCTTTTTTAAAATCCTTTTAAAAAATTTTTTGATACTTCGGTATTCATATTTGTGCAATATATCGGCTTCCGGGAGTGTTGTCTAGACGCAAAGCTGGCTTAACCGGGGAGTGGGGGGTCACAACCCCCCCAGCCATTCTTTGATATATTGCTTTCTTTCATTTTTATACTTTTCTGGTATGATATATATATATATATATATATATATATATATATATACAATATCCTTTTTCTTCTATGACTATTCCATCTTCATTCGGTACATCCAGCCAGTATTCTTTGTTCACTTCATATAACTTTCAATCGTACAGCCATGCATCACTAAATAACACACTTAAATTTAAATCTTGTAATTCTAATATATGTAAAACTTGTCCGTTTGCTAATAGTAATCAGATCAATTGTAGCAATAATCTTGTCTTCTGTAAAACATATAATTGCATCTACCAAATTAAATGTAAAAAATGTAATATGTCATATATAGGTCAAACCAGCAACCCTCTGCACCTCCGAATTAACGTACACAGGAATCACATAAAATTTTTTTTCAAATAATGCAACTACCCTTAATGAATCAAAATATGAATACGAACATTTTTCTAAACATGGGTTCGACAACATTGAAATTAGTACTCTGTGTATTCAAAAAAATTATTATGACAGATTGTTTCTTGAAAATGAATTCATTTGTGCACACAAAACTATTTTTCCATATGGACTCAATCAAATATTTAATCATCATAATATAGTTAAAAAGTCCTTTAATTATCTTAATGAAGACCATAATATTTATAATTCCTTCAACAATCATAAAAGTAAATCAAAAAGAACTAAAAGAGCAAGTAAATATAATAAAAAATTGCCCTCATTAACTAAAAAATGCCATCCTTCAGCAACATGCAAATTTTAAAACTACTTTTGATTGGAAACAATGTAAAAACTGGATTTTCGCAATTAAAAAACAGCAATTAAATATGGTATATAACCTTTTTCTAAGTACTGCATTTGATAACATTCATTTTAAACATTTATTCTATGATTTGCTCATTACCAGAAGTAAAAATCTTAATGTTTATTTATATGTCACAGACTTAAACTTTAATGACGAATCAAAACAATATACTAAAATAAACGAATATTGTACCTTGAATTTCACTAATTCTGTCTTAAATAATCTGAAGATAAATAATTTTTTAAAATCGGTTTCCAATTACTTTCCAGTCAAGCATGTAAATCCTAAAATTGCTTATAAATATGATAAACCGCTAGGACGTTATATTTTCAATTATAATCAAATTGCCAAATCAATAGATATTAATCAAAACTATGAATTGGATAAAGAGTCATATTGCCACTGTCATTTAGAAAAATACAAAGACTTCGTAGATAAACACCATGGGCATGTTATAAAGGGAAATCTAAATATTATTAATTATGATGCACTAAGATCACTGATGTTACTGGATACTAAGTACCGTATACCTACTAAATTTAAACATAAATTAATATGTAAAGGTTTATTTCTTGACTTAAATAAATTTATCTATAAAATCAGTTATAAATACCAAATCCCTGTAGAAGCCTTTAAACCCTGGAGAGTCTTAATAAAGCAATACTTAAATCATTATATATATAATCAGAAAATTAATAATTCATATAAACTTAATTCAATTAAAAATGATATTAAAGAAATACAAAATGATTTTGTCATTACATATGTCGATAAGGCAAGTGGTAACTACTCAATTATTTGTAAATATTATTATAAAAATACCCTTCAGTCACACTTACTTAATAATCAAATCTATAATTTACATAAAACTAACCTTAAAATCTTATACAATAGAATATCAGCCAAATATAAGCAAATCCATCTAAAAAATAGTTGTAATAACATTCCATATATTGTTTTAGTACCCAAGTTTCATAAATCCCCTGTTGCTTTTCGAACCATTACCAGTGGGCATAATTCTTACATTACTAATGCTGGAAAATTATTATTAAAGATATTACATGAAGTATCCTTGTCAGATGAAATCTCAAATAATTGTCATATTGTAAAAAACAGTTTTGAATTAGTTAAGAAATTGAAAACTCTTACTAATATTCATAGTATTTATACCTTTGATTTCAAAGATTTGTTTAATAATATTAATATAGATGATCTGTATAGAATTATTTTAGGAATTTTTGAAAAATATAATATCAACCTAAAATATTCAAATTTTCTTTTTAAAATATTACTTAACTTCACTCTTTATGAGAATTATATTCAACATGGTGGTACTTTTTTTAAACAACAGGTTGGTATCCCACAAGGGGTGTGTGCCTCATCATTGTTAGCTAATCTGTATTTATTCTTCTATGAAAAAAACATTAATCCAAGCTTGCATAATATGCACATGTTTGGATATTTAGATGACATTTTATGTGTATCCCCAAATAATATTCCTATAGTACTAAACTTTTATCCAAAAAATTTACAATTAAATGCAAGTAATAATGACTCAAATGTTGCAAACTTTTTAGATTTAAATTTAAATTTACAAAATTGTAATATGGTTATAAACTTGTACGATAAAAGACAGGATTTTAAATTTAATACATCAAAAATTCAACATTTTGACTCTTGTTTGCATATATCTGTATTTAGAAATATTATAATAAACCAGGCTCTTAGAATCAATAAAATTTGTGATGAATATTATAAATTAGCGCATTTTATGGAATTATTGAGTACAGCGACTAATAATGCATATCCCCCCAAGTTTGTTATTAAAATTATCAACTCAGTGTATCAACTTTCACTCGATAACATCCTAAAAAACATTCCCAATTATAGTGACTAACATACAAAAAAAAAAAAAAAAAAAAAAAAAAAAAAAAAAATTATATATAATTATTTATTAATTATATAAATGAATAAAAATGAAAAATAATAAACGAAGTCAAAAACATTAGAAAAATCAAAATATCGGAAATAAGATGCATTAACATTAATGTTTTGAATTTTATTTTCGCAAAAAAATGTAACTTTTGTCAGTATTGAAACTACGATTTGAGCGCCCTTATAATGGTGTATAGTGGCATTCTCGTTTATCCAGTTTTCCTATGAATTACTTGTTTAGTAAGAATTTTCATCTTTGATTCATATTCATATTCAGGATTGCATATTTGGGAAGTCAATATTCTGAATTGCTTGTTCGGTCTCCAGCTTAAACTCACTGGACGGGTCTGGGAGTATTACCGTGAACGTTCGTACTGCCTCCCTGGTAGAATTTCGACTTGTTCATTCCGGTGCTTCTAGATTAAGCTGCTGAGGTTGATCGTGTATACACGTGGTGGAAGAAGAAGGGTTCATGCCGCATGGTAATACAAATTTTCTTAATGTATCCTATTTTCATTTTTTCAATTTTTGTTGCCTGTAGTCTGAGTTTAAGCATTTATAGTGATGTGCTATTGCTTAATCTGAAACAGGCATTTGTTTGGGTTAATTAGAATTAAATACTCAGACCTGAAGATGAATTTAGTTTTGATTAATCATCGAATTTGGGACGGTGCTGTTCTTTTCTCTTATCGGCATTGTGGCCGTGAATTTGCTTCTATGGTGATGTTAATATTACTTGAATTGTTTATTTATTTATTTTTTTTATTTTACATAATTCTTATTATTACATATTTCAAATATATATATATATATATATATACAAAAATATCGCATCGGCAGACGATAATTAGCTGAATAGTTCAGAATTGAAACTGGAATTTTCATGAATGTCAGTAATTGTGGTTTTTCTGATAGTTTGCCGAAATTATCAACAAAGTAGCTGAAACAAAAATGAGCAAAGGTTGCAAAATGTTTTGCAGTGTATGCGGGAGAGGTTATTTGGGTAAATATATTTTTAACTAATCATGTTTCTATTTACATATGCTGTTCGTACTGACCGCTGATGTCGTTTGTATTTTATTGTATTTTTTAAAATTGTTGATGAAAATTTCTTAAATTCTGTAAATATTATTATACTTGGTGAATTGGTGATATAGATATCTGCCTGTTATTAAATGATCATTCTCATTTTGTTCATGAATTACTTTGTTTTATCTACCTGTATGAGTTGAAAACAAACAGTATGAACAGGATTTTGGATGATTCTGATTAAACTTGAATGTATTAATGCCAGTGTTACTCGCCCTATGTTATTATTGGTTACGGAGGATATATATCATCCGTCGTTACATATTGAACTTGTTAAAACTCGTGTAACACTCAGACTTAATGAGGATTCCAGAGAGAATTGTGATAACTGCAGTTACTTCCTCAAAAAAGCAAATTTAAGTTTACTTTTTACTCTTCTATCTCTTGTTGACTGGAACATTTTAAACAATTTTATGTGCATTAATGCTGCTGGTAAAAATTGTTATATTTTGCTTCATGACATTTTAGATAAATGTGTTCCAAAAGCAAGAAACTGCAAAAATCCGACTTGATTTACGAAAGAAATCATTGATATTATTAAATCAAAGAATAATTGTTTGAGAAAGTTTGAAATATTAAATATAGCACTGATGACTTAATATTATAATAGCACTGATGACTTAGTTGTTATAAATATTTTAGAAATAAATAAGTTGGATATTAATAATGCAGGCAAGAAGAGTAAGAAGACGTTTTGGTCTTACTTCTGTAAAAGAAATTTTGTGGAATATTCTCATAATTTAATGTATCTATGGAAGATATTGAACTAAACACTAGATATGAAATTTTTGAAATATTTAAAGTTTATTTTTCATCTAACCATATTAATTTTTCTAAACAATGTAACCTGAATAGGGAATGCAATTTTTTTAACAAATCCATTATTGACTTGGTCAGAGTTGGTAATATATCCTGTCAAGACTGCATTATTTGACTATCCTAGCTTACCAATTGAGATTAATATGTGTGTACCTTTGTACAATACTAGAAACAGACGGGTACTTATTGAAACTTTTCGCAGTAAAAACATTTTAAGAGATCAGTCTATATTGATGTTTGTCAAGGCACTTAAAATGGTATACCTTTCACTTTTGATATTTTTTATGATCCCTCTAAAGAAATTCTGATAATTGCATTATAATGTCAAATATATTTTTGAATTATTTATTTTAATTTTCCTGTTTTAGGTACTCATTTTATTGTATTTACGTGTTCTCTCTTGTGTATCTTTTAATATTGTCTGTAATTTATTTTTCCCTTCCCTATAACTGGGTGTGTGCCTGTTAAGACGTGTATTCCAAATAAATAAGTTATAAAACAATTCCTTGCGATTTCTTTACTAATGTTCTAGTGTAGAGCACACCCTCACATGGGACATATATAGAAATAATCAATTCTTTAATAAAAGTTTATCGAACAAATCCCTACACTAAATTTCAAGTTCAGACAGAAACGTGAAATTTAACTATTTGGGAGATTAAGAAAAGAACGACAGACAGACGAACATTTGGAAGTGAGAATAAATGGATCAATAACTTTTAATAACCACTGTAGAGTCGATGTAAATAAATAATTAATTAAGCAAAGTAAAATATTTTGCATGTCTCTGATAAACATTATATATACTTCACTGAATTTTTTGCATATTTATAAAATAAACCGGATAATAAATGCGATTTTTCATACATTTAACACACAAAATCTGTGTAAGCTTCTTAATAGGACCCACTGGAACAGTTTAATCATAATTCGTGAAAGCCCACTGGATTATGAACTTAACGATTAATGGAAAAATATCTTAAAAAATCTGATGTGGGCAGTACATGATTTTTCCTGCAGACTTAAATTCATATTTTCTATATTTCTTTAATAATTCATTAGACTGAGATTAATTGCACCAAATAACACTAAATTTGCATTTTTACTTCAATTTTTGTTTTTATTTGATAATTGGACATTTTCCCGATAGCGGCGTAACAAAAATGCAGGAAATCTCAAATATCTTAAGTACGGTTAGTCCTAAAGTATAATGGAATGTGTTATATTCTTTTCCTCGTCAAAAATTGCGTATGAAACAAGAATTTAATTGATACATTTCAACATACGTAGTCTTTTTTTTTCCTTTTAGATTTTGGCGATTTTTGCGGGCCATTTCGTAAAAAAGGCAGGTTGTTATTTACCGAATCATACCAAAATCGAATCAGCACCAGAGTGTCCCACAAGTAACTTATCGACCAAATATTGTGAAATTTGGACAATTAGCATTTTAGCTAGGGTGGATACATGGAATTTTTGGGGGCCATTTCATAAAAAAATGCGGGTTCTTTTTTTCCAAATCATACCAAATTCTAATCAGCACCAGAGTATCCAACAAGTAACTTATCTACCAAATTTTGTGAAATTTGGTAAATTACTGTTTTAGCTAGAGCGGATAAATGAAATTTTTATGGGCCATTTCGCAAAAAAAGGCGGGTTCTGTTTTTACGAATCGTACCAAAAACTAATCAGCATCCAAGCGACTTGCCTATCAAATTTTATGAAATTCGGTCCATTAGTTTTTGAGTTAGAGTGGATACATACATTGCAGAGACACACAGACAGACATACACACAGACAGAGAGACAGACAGACACACACACAGATGTCACGCTAAAAATAGGCTTTTCGTATTCTAGAGGTCTCGAAACGTGTAGCTTCGTCGAAAACTCGAGTTGCGATTTTCGACATGATTCCAATACTTTCCCTATACATTACCATGTATTGCAGGGAACGTAAAAATGATTGATAGTAGAAACGCTCTTAATTGAATTACAGCGACTCCACATAATAATATATATCAACAGAATCTAGATTTTTGTCCGCTATTTTGAAATTTTGTTTTATTAATTTCAACTGCAGAATATTTGATTATAGTCATAGTAGGAAAAAACTTCCAGTTATTTCATTGGTGGAACAAAAAGTCAAACACGATGATCAACTCTGCAATGACCTATTTAAAAGTTTATACAAAATTTATAGGTTATAAAATCTTTTATATCTAATTTTTTTTGCATATATGGGTTTAGCTGACTACGCCATTACCCTAGGCGCAAAGTGAAGCATTAGACCTATTTTTTACATTAAAAATATGTCCAGCGAAATTAATAATCATATCCGATTCTTTGAAATTACGCCTAGTTACGCTGACCGCTACATCACTCTGACCGTCTAGGAAATTTCTTTGAAATAAGCAACAAACATAAAGATGGAAGGCAAAACTGAAACACCTCGACATCGAGGAGTCATATAAACGTAGAAATAAGCAGAATTTAAGGGAAGAGGGGACGATAATCGAATGGGAGTTTACATTGCTAGATATTGTTCAGCCAATGTAGACCCAGTTAAAGGGCAAAGTAATTGTTTAGCCAATGAGAAAAAATCATTATTCCTAAACCCCTTATCTACGCTAATGCACGGGTGGTCAGAATTAAAACACCCCTACTCTGAGCTTTCTATAGATCGAACTACTCAGTGTAAAGGCTCCAAAATTGTTGAACATACTATTCAAGACATGGGGAAAGGGATTACGCGAAAACAAATTAGTTCCAGAAACACCGATAGGTGGCGCTGTACAGCAGAAAATATGCTGAAAAGACGCAAAATGCACATTTGTAACACATTTTATTCGAACGTACCAAACATTCATATCAGAAGGATCTTATCGATGCAGGGAATGGTGCTCAATATGGTTCCCTTCTTCAAAATGTAAAATCTGCAGTCTGTGGACAGCTTGTTCAACTGCGGATCGTAATTGGTCGATTGAGATGCTTCTCACATGCAGAGTGATACTGTCTTTCAAATCTGCCAAGGTTACCAGACGTCCTCGATTTAACAAGACTTTTTAAGTATATACACAGCCAAAAATCACAGAGATTAAGATCTGGAGAACGAGATGGCCAGGTTGTCGGAAACGCACGACAAATTACTCTACCATTAGTAAAATGTTGCCGAAAAAACTGCTGTACTGAGTCCAATGTGTGGAGGCGCTCCATCTTGCATAAAGCTAATTGAATCAAGACATTGGTGCAGTTGGGGTACAACAAAATTTTCGAGCATGTTTTGTACCTCCTGGTCGTCACGGTGCATGTCACAGGGCCATTGGGAGTAGCCTCTTCGAAAAAGAAAGGTCCAAGAATGAATGTGGCTGTGAATCCACACCAGACTGTAACTATCGGTGAGTGAAGTGGAATCTCTTGGAAGGTACGAGGGTTTTCCGTGTCCCAAATGCGACAGTTATAGGTGTTGACTATTCCACTTAAATGGAAATGCGCTTCATCCCTCCATAGAATCTGCCATGGTCACGATGCATCCACTTCAGCTCTAGCCAGAAATGTCAATACAATGGTCAATCGCTTCTCCCTGTCGATGGTTACCAAGTGATGATTGTGACTAATTTTGTACGGAAAAAAATGCACTATGTTTCTCAGTACGTTCCGCACTGTGCTGTAGGGAACACCCAAGTGTCGTGATACTTCACGTGCACTACTACAGCCTATAACGTTATCCATTGATTATTCAACAATAGCGGTGGCAACATCGTCAATGACACCTGAACGAGTTGATTTGCGTCCTCGACCCGGCTGAACTCCAAGATGTCCAGTTTTCTCGAATCGAGCGATCATTCTCCTGAGAGCTTGTGGAAGTAATGGTCCTTTGCGCGAATTCTTAAGTCGACGAAACTCTCGAAGTGCAGCTGCAGCATGTCCTTTGTTTTCATAAAACAGCTTCACAAACAAAGCGCGTTCTGGCAGTGTGACAGCCATCGCTTATAAGAATGAAAATTTCCCAGTTTTATCTCCTTTTATGCCCAGAACATAGTAGCTGCAAACCAAGGGTTTATGCAAATTTTTGTGCTTACAGTGCGAAATTGCAGTTACAATGACAGTTTAAGTTTCCTCACTTTTTTATCTTCTTTTTCTTCATATCAGCAAAAGAAATTAAAAATGAAAAATTCCATATCGCATGTGTTTTTTTTTTTTTGTGATTATTTTGTGTCTTTTCAGCATATTTTCTGTTGTACAGCGCCACCTATCGGTGTTTCTGGAACTAATTGTTTTTTTCGCGTAATCCCTTTCCCCATGTCTTGAATAGTAGGTTCAACAATTTTGGAGCCTTTACACTGAGTAGTTCCATGTATAGAGAGCTCAGAGTAGGGGTGTTTTAATTCTGACAACCCTGTATTAGAGTGAAAGTTGTATTATCTATAGCCACCCTCAAATCTATAACCTGCAGAGTCAACTTTGGCAATAAAAGCTTGCAATTGCATCTCAGCAGTTCAACATTAGAGCGTTGGTTGGTCAGTTCGAAGATTTAGGGTTCGATTCTCGGTTTGGACAGCAGGATTCCTTACAATCCGCACGCCCGAACCCTGTAGGTTAGTGCAAATATATCGGAGCTCTGAAAGTGACTTTTGTACCACTATCATGGATTTGTTGTTGTTGTTATTGCTTATCCTCCAAGAATATAATTCCAGAACGCAGTCAGACGAAGACCTTCCTGCCCTCATTAAAAGAGAGCCAATTGATGTGACCGCTAGCCAATCTAGAAAGTACAGTCTGGGAGCCTCTGTCACACGTGAGGTCTAGAGTCCATCTCGGCTTTTTACCCATATACCAATGATGGGTGGGGGGCTCTCTCCAGTCCACCAAAATTTTTGACTTTTTCCAAGAATATAATTCCAGAAAAGTCAAGGCGGAAGAGGAAGGGGTGGAGAGACTGCAGCCCTCCTTAGCAAGTTTATCCGCTACCTTATTACCACGAATGTCCACATGAGAGGGAATCCACTGAAAGTGGACATCATGATTTAACGAGATCAGTTTTAGCTTAAGCAGGATAGAGATATCTATCATGGATTGCTTATCATGGATACCTTTCATGGATTTAATGGACTCTGGTATACAGAGCGCCGATTTTAAGTTAAGAGGTCAACGACCACGCAGGATACTAAACTGAGTAAAAATAGTAGTATCAGAAGGCTAAACAGAGGCAAAAATAGCAGAAGGGTGTCAGTCAGATTATCAATTGCACGCTAATCTCACATTAGAGTATTGAGAATGCAAAGCCCACTTTGATAATAAGAACTTGCAATTCAGTCCGAATAGTTCAACGGTAGAGCGTTGGTCGGTCAGTTCGAAGATCCCGGGTTCGATTCCCAATTGGGACAGCAAGGTGTTTTACAAAGCATTTAAATATTCATCCAGAGCTGCAGTTTATAATTCCGATCTAGTTCAATTTAAAGTGGCTGGGAAAATAACTCGCGATGTAAAAAAGAAAATAATTTTAAACAAAAGATTAAAGCTAATTTAATCAAAACAACTTCGTGCACTAGCAAAGGTAAACACCAAATTTATTCACATTTTTCTAAGAAGATCATCGAATTTTTGTAAACAGTACCATCAATTTTCTTTCCTCCTACATTTGAAACAGAAATATCGTTTCTTTGGAACAATCTTTTTTCACCAACTTCTAATTTGCACTTCGTTATTTGTACAGCATCTTTTGTCTAAGCTAGACTAATCAAGTATCTCAGAGAATTTAAAATTTTCGCATGTTTTCCAACATCTCCCGAACTTTTTTCTTCAGTTCCACACTTCAGAAGAAACTGTTTTTTGACTGTTTGACAGTGATAATTAAATTCTGTTGCGTAGAATGCTCCTTTTTAAAACTATTTTCATTGTTGCAGTGAAGAATTCTGAAGTGAGTTTGTGACACTATTGCTGCATCGATTTCATTGTGACACCTTCAATGCACACCCTGCTGTTACAGCATAAAATATCCATTTTCACTTAGAGGGGTATTTCAAGTTAATTAGTTTCATTAAGTGTTGCATTTAAGTTCTCAGAACTGATAGATTAATGTTATTTAATTTTTTCGCAAACATCTTATCAATAAAAGCTGGTATTTCTTTAAGAATTTATTTAAATTTATACTTAATTTCATTCAACTTAAAACTCCTTTAAATTTTACATTTCTAGGTTTCTTTTAAGATCATTTTTTAAACTAAAGTTTCTATTAACAAAGCCATGATAGCTTTGTTTGAGGAAATAAAGTAAATAATTGCAGGTTTTCAAAATATTTTTAGTTTATCTTCTACGAAATACGTGGATTAGTTTATCGCTTTATAATCAATCATAAAATCAAAATGCATCAGAAATCTGCTTTTGCTCTGTTCTTCAAAATTAAGGAAAATTCCTATAATTTCCTTATAAAATAGAATATATAGTAAAAACATTTAATATGGGCTGCATATTACTTCCCCTGCATAATGGAAGACAAATTATGTGTACAAAATCCACGGCACAGTGTTATTGCCATTGACGTCACGTAAATTGAAAATATGAGTCCAAACGGAGTGATTTATTCATATGACAAAATCCTCATCGAAATACAATTAACTGTAAATGACCATATCCTGAAATAAATAACTATTGGTGAATTCTTTTACGTCAAATTACAAAACTATTGCACACAGTATATTCTCCCTTTCTGGTAGGTCGGACGGTCTGGGTCTCAACAACAACACTATATTCTCGCGCCAACGGCCCTACCGTGCTAAAAACACCGGTTCTCGTTAGATCACCGAAGTCAAGCGGCATCGGGCGCGGTTAGTACTTGGGTGGGTGACCACCTAGGAACACCGCATGCTGTTGGCACATTTCGGGCGCGGTAGCCCTGTGGTTTACGCGCTGGATTTGCACGCTGCCACAACTGCCTCCGTGTTCATGCGGAATACGATAACGTTAAACATGTGGGTCCGTAAGTCCTTCCGAGAGGTTGGTGGTAGGGGAAGGAGGGTACGGTTCCTGTGGATGCCTTCCCCACTGGGTTCCGGTCTAAATTGGGTGGCACTTCCCGGCCGTCCAAACGGTTACCTTACACCTTTCTGGTAGGTCAGACGGTCTGAGTCTCAACAACACAGTATATTCTCTTCCCGACCGTCCAAACTGATAAAAATATAGGAGCTCGGTTGTGCATAGGTAATGGCACTCTGACTCGCCAATGAGAATAAATGTTATAATATCATTTTACTTTATCCACAGCATAATTATAATAGGTAAAATGCTTACCTTTCTGTTTGAAGGGCGTAGGGCAATTTTACTTCTTTCCTCCTAAAGTCTTAAAAAATATCAGTTTTAGTGTGTTTGTTTACCATATTGATATCAGGAATGATTTCGCTTGATTGGAAGAAAAAACATATTATTTAATTAGATTCTGCATTTAAAAATTACATAGGAAAACAAAGAAACAAGCATTTTGCTGCGACATCAAACGAAGCATCGACAACACAGAACAGAACTTCAGTTCGTAAGTGTACCGGTATAGTCTCTTTGATGCGCGCGCAGATTTCTCGAAGTAAACACATTCCTCTTCTGGCGGAAAGGCGAGAGTCAGTGTTTTTGCGTTTGTCAGTCTTTCGTAGCGATGAGAGATCATTTATTTCTAACACAAACAGCTACCTTACACCATTCTGGTAGGTCGGACGGTCTGGGTCTCAACAACAATAACACAGTATATTATCTTCTTAGCCGTTCAAACAGTTATCTTACATCTTTCTGGTAGATCGGACGGCCTGGGTCTCAACAACAATAACACAGTATATTCTCTTCCCGGCCGTCCAAACAGTCACCTTACACCTTTCTAGTAGGTCAGACGGCCTGGATTTCAACAACAACACAGCATATTCTCATCCTGGCCGTCCAAACAGTTACCTTACACCTTTCTGGTAGGTTGGACGGTCTGGGTCTCAACAACAATAACACAGTATATTATCTTCTTAGCCGTCTAAACAGTTACCTTACATCTTTCTGGTAGATCGGACGGCCTGGGTCTCAACAACAATAACACAGTATATTCTCTTGCCGGCCGTCCAAACAGTCACCTTACACCTTTCTAGTAGGTCAGACGGCCTGGATCTCAACAACAACACAGCATATTCTCATCCTGGCCGTCCAAACAGTTACCTTACACCTTTCTGGTAGGTTGGACTGTCTGGGTCTCAACAACAACAACACAGAATATTCTCTCGTGAAAAGAATGAACTACATCCACGAGAATAATGTTAACATATTTGTTGCATAATATTGCATATAGAAAGGGAACTTATTTAATGATACTGACTACTTTCTAACACTTTACAACGTAGTTGAAAAGTGTTTATGGCTTTGTTCATTCTGTCTGTCTGTCCGTTCGCACGATATTGTGTCTTTTAATATTGTGTAATCCGTTTATCTCGAGATGTGCAATGACTCGAGAGTGACCCATGCCAGAGATCTAAAATTAGTGTCATTCGTTTTCTAATAAAAAAAATTCCGTCTAAAATGATTATTTATTTAACAGTGAGTTAGTTCTTTTTTCTTCACTGATGTTTTAAAAAATTGCTTTTAAAATCGTGGAATATATCGATAACGGTTCATGCTAGCGTTTTAAAGTTTGTATCATTCTTTTTTTTAAAGAAAAGTCAAGTCAGAAATCGTTATTTATTTGAGGTACTGATATCTTTATCAGTGTTTTTCAAAAATGTATTCGAAAATTGGGAGGTATTCCGAACATTCAGTTAAGTTTAAAATCACTGGGGTTCCAGTATTCACTGATTGTAATAATCGTACAGTTATTTTCGAAACGTTTGATTCGTTCCTGAGATATTGTATCCACAGACTCAACTCTCTCCCCCATTATCTCTCCCCACTCGCTCTTCCTCACTCTCTTTCACTTTCACCCTCTCTCTCTCTCACTTTCATCCTCCCTCTCTCTCACTTTCACACTCCCTCTCCCTCGGGCGCGGTAGCCCATTGGTTAGCGCGCTGGAGTTGCACTCGGTAGGCCCGGGTTCGATTCCAGCCACTGCCAAAACTGCCTCCGTGTCCATGCGGAGTACGATCATGTTAAAGATGTGGGTCCGAAAGTCCTTCCGAGAGGTTGGTGGTAGGGGAAGGAGGGTACGGTCCCTGTGGATGCCTTCCCCACTGGGTTCCGGTCTAAATTGGGTGGCACTTCCCGACCGTCCAAACAGTTACCTTACACCTTTCTGGTAGGTCGGACGGTCTGGGTTTCAACAACAACAACTCCCTCTCCCTCACACACACATTAGCATATCCACAGACTCAACTCTCTCCCACTCTCTCTCACTCTCTCTCGCACTCTCTCTCCCACTCTCTCTACCCACTCTCTGAATCCCCCACTCTCTCTCCCTCCCTCTCTCTCTCACTTTCACCCTCCCTCTCTCTCACACACACACATTAACATATCCACAGACTCAACTCTCTCTCCCACTTTCTCTTTCCCTCACTCTCCCTCCCTCACCCTCTCTCTCTCACTCTCTCTCTCACTTTCACTCTCTCTCACTTTCACCCTCTCTCTCACTCTCACACTCTCTCTCTCACTTTCACCCTCTCTCTCTCTCACACACATTAACATATATACATACATACACATATGCACGCACACACTAATATACATATACAGACATACACACTTAAAAACATACATATACACACATACATAGGCATACATATACACATACATACACACACAGACACCACCTCAAAAACGTTCGATTCGACGACGCATAAAACGTGCTCTTCTATTGAAAACTCGAATTCGAATTCTCGACGCCATCATAATACTTTCCCTATATATTATAACATGTGACTAGGAAAGTAAAATGAAAAAATCACACTGCATTATTAACAGATGGTAGAACGCACAGTTTTGAAATTTTACATCTGGATTAATATGAACCGCAGATGTGGAATACGGGGTTGGGATTTTGATTTAGGTCTTACTTAATCAAATATTAATTAATTAAATTTTGAATTGTCAGTATGGGCAAAGATTTAATAAGTTTAGCTGATTTCCAGCTTCTCTATGATTGTTTACTGGCAGAAACGTCACAAAGACGCAGAGGGCAATGATGCGAATTATAGTTTTTTCTAAACAAAGCGTCTCAAAACTGTTGTTGCCATGAACAATTACGATTAAAATGCAATTATTATTGCAGTTATCGATTATACATCTTATTGTTGATAATTATAAAATATTAAACACGTTAATTATGAAAACTGTTTTCTTATTCATGTTCACGATTGTAAGAACTTTTGGAGTGCTAACTGTCTGTTTAATTGAAATCATTTAATTTTACATTTTAAACCTCCGTGCGTTATACAATAAGTTAAATCTCGAATAAAATATTTACCTGCTTATTAGCATAGCTCAGATTTAGTGTTGTACATTATTATAACATTTCATCAAAGAGAGAACGATTTTATAGCACTAGGAATGAGAACCAAAAACGCTCTAAAGCTGCTGTTAAACCGTCCGGTTTCGGGATGGACTCACGCGTGTGCATCCGCAAAGTGGCAAATATAGGACACCCGTCCGCTACGCGGTCGAGGTGAAAGAGCTCGCAATGAGAGCTCTAGGAGTTGGTGAGCATCAGGGAACAAAGGACGGATTCCCAAACTGACGTATTACGCCTGGATAGCAGACGGGTTGGAAGAGCTCGGAAAGCGTGTTCCGGGGGTTGAAGAACGTCAGCAAGCAAAAGGTGAATCCCTCTAGTTTTATGAAACAACGTTCAGATTAATTAAATTCACCAAAAATAAAAATAAAGTATGATAATTTATACAATTAGATGTTTGTTTAAACTCTCTAGAAATCGAGCGAGGAATGTATGTCTAAAAGGCAAATGATAGGTGTTTTAGTTGTAACTCGGCAGGAGGAAGCTATTATTGTGGTTTAAAATGCTCTAATTTTTTTTCCTTCTGTCCCACGAACACATTTAGACTACAATTACATGTAACACTATGAACATTAAAAGTTAAAAGCGATTTTCAGCTTACACAGATTTTTCGAAACTTTGTAGAGAACCTCCCGGCAAGTTGGGGCCGATTGGAGAGATTAGACTACGCGTTGAAACTAGCCACGCGCGGAAAGAATCGTAAAGATTTATATATTTACAATGTCGATAAAGCATGAAAATATCAAAGACATCGGTGTTATTCAATGATTTCAATAAAATAATTGTACTGATTTTGGAAGTAAATGCAATATAAATTGCTAAATGAGGTATAATAAAGCTGACATTAAAAAAGGTCGTAGTTAGATTGGTTTTCTTGATAACACAAACGGTTTTGTATTTGACAGTGCTGTATTAAAAATGTTGTTTGTCTTTTATGTAAATCTGACGATGGTAATGAGGCGAAAACAAATTTTTGTTATTACTTTCCTTATATACAATTATGTATAAGGAAAGTATTGTGACGGGGTCGAAAATTGGAATTCGAGTTTTCGACGGGAGAGCACGTTTCAAGCATCCCTGATCACGAATCGAACATTTTTGAAGTGATGTCTGTGTGTGTGAAAGTGTGTGTGTGTGTGTGTGTGTGGAGACGATAACTGACGAACGAATGGACCGATTCGAACAAAATTTGGTACAAAAATTACAATCTATAAACACTGGAAGCCTATTGTTTCTTTACGCATCATTCTCGTGGACCTAGCTCGTTC
The DNA here is from genome assembly GCA_951213105.1 of Amaurobius ferox. Classification (NCBI taxonomy): domain Eukaryota; kingdom Metazoa; phylum Arthropoda; class Arachnida; order Araneae; family Amaurobiidae; genus Amaurobius; species Amaurobius ferox. The sequence continues at coordinate 69,791,515 of OX578144.1, read as the reverse complement.
CATTCATGAAAAAAATACTTCGAGTAATACTTTTGTATTTGAACGCCAAGCCAATTTATCTGCTGTAAAAATAACTTATTTCTCCGTCCATAACGCTTATCGAGATTTTGGCGACGAATTTGGTTGAATGTCGCCAACTTGGCGACTTTTTAAAATGTTGCTAAATTGACGAAAAACTCACCAAATGGATAAAAATGACGCTAAATCAATGAAAATGACGACTCATTGATGAAAATTCAACATCTTGAAAAGAATATAAATATCTACTATAAAAATAATGCATTTTTTTTACTGCAAAAGTAGTAAATTCATTGCATTATATAAGAAAAGCATGTGCTGTCCATATCAGGTTTATTATTATTTATATTCCGAATATTCTTCTAATCACGTGGGATACGTATTTGAGATATTCTGGAAATTTCACATCTGCTTATAATTTTGTTCAATATTTAATAGTTTTATTTTCATAAATAAAAATTGAAATATTGTAATGTGTATATTCCTTAGTCTATTTAGCAGAATGAGAAGATGAAACAACTAAAACATTTTTACCAAGATTTTCCATAAATAAACATATCTATAAAAAACAGCAACTAATAAGCAACTTTATAATTTCTCACATTATAGAGCCGCACAGTATGAATACCCTGTATAATCATGTATAAACGTAAAGATTGGTGTAAAAACGTTCAATACAAATAATAAGGTCCCACAAATGATATTTACCCGCGTTTCTTAAGTCCACCATTGGTCCCCAGTCGATTGCTGCATTATTGTCAACTGGAGCATTATTGTCAACTGTTATGGGGAGGTATAAATCCCCTGGTTTATGTTTTGTAGCAAAAATCTGAAAGTTAAAATTATTATGTCACCTAAGAGTTGATGAACATTTAAGAAAACTTATGATGCTCGGGGAAAATACCAAATACGACTGATAATATTTTTCTTCTTTTTAAGAAAACCTAGAACAAAATCTAGTAAAACACGCCGTTCTTCATGACGTAACTGAACGAATCTTCGTACAGGAAGACAGTAGTGGTAGGAAGAAGGACATCACCCAAAGAAATTCAGTATTTTGAAGATAAATGTTTAATATAGTGAAACAAATCAAAGTGTGGCATCATATTCTTAGTACATTGCATCAGATAAAGAGGTTAGAGGTGGCGTAATTTTAGGCAGTGATTACGCTATGCCTGTTTTTGGTATAAAAGCGACAGCATGCCAATTGAGCGTTTTTTGATACAGTGAGTGTTGTCAGTAAAACAGCGCATTATGGCAAAGTTTATTCAAATAACACCCCAAAAGAAAAGTTGTACAATTGCTTTACGTAAGAAAAGTTTTTTGCCTCGCGAAATTCTCAAAAGAATAATATGCAACCAGTCAAGTAAAAGTCTCTAATTCATAGTCTTCAAGTCATTAACTCTAAAAGTAATTAAGTCTACAGTCTATGAATCTGCAAAGCCAAGTTAGACATTTTAAATATCCCTTTTAATGTATACTCTCTCCATCATTTTCTCCATTATAGCCATGGAAATATGTGGGTGATGCAACTTTTTTTTAGCACCACTGTATGTCTCAAATATCTTGTTTTTAAATGTAAATATTTAGTACATCTAAATCATTTGGCATGTTGACATGTAGCGCAAATACACACATGCACAGAAAAGCTGAGAGAAAAGAAGAGACAGAATCAATCCAGACGTTAAGACGTGTTAAGGCGGTTTCTAAAGAATGTTATAGTAAAAATCTTGATTTTAAATATGCTTAGGGAGATAATTTTACGTGGCAGAACTCTCCGTAATGTGTTTAGGATATCTCAAAAAATTATATTTTAAGAAAAATCTTGAATTCCAGAATTTTTGTAAAACGACTTTTACTGAAAAAATAATAACTCATTAAAATTCTACCAATGTATTTTCTTTTAACATTCTAGCTGCACCATCTCTACTACCAATATTAGCTTTACTTTAAAACAATACGTATCCTTAAGCAAACAGTTGTGAAAATTCAATTACTGTTATTATTCGACTCTGCAAACCCCACAGTCCTCCAGTAGGGCTCAGATTTCCGATCTCATAAAAACGCATTTCCCTAATTATTTCACATGATACCCATACAAATCACCTACAATTCCTTAGGGGATTTCCCGCCAAAATAGCGCAAATAGAAACTCTACGTCCTAAAAATATTCATGGCTCTAGTCGCCTGGGCCATTATGGAAATGGCTCGGGGGATCGGACACACTCTCGGGGGTGGAACAGAGTCATCTCGACCGTGGAACAGATGTCAGGGGCACGACATTCGATCTTTGAGGGGTAGTGGAGAGGAGTTGGGATTGACTCCCGATCTCTGTAATGGGGTTTTGTCCCTCATTTGGCACGAGGCCATTTGGCTAACCTCTGTAACATAAACGACGTTTAAACTTCATCGGCAGTACATCGGCGCTTTATCGCTGGAAATAGGCTAGATCATTAATTTGATCGGAGTTGTTGATGGTATCGTGGAGAAAAGTGATGGAGCAGAAGTTTGTCTCTATATAAAAATCCCGATTAATACTTTGAGAAATTTTTAGGCAAAGGACAGATATAACCATAATACCAGATAACCATAAACCATAATACATTAGTTGAAATCTTTCTAAGAGAAAGAAGATAAGTTGGCTAATCTCCGTATAATTGAGGTTCAAATTTCATCAGCATTTAACTGACATAAAATGAGATTTTATGCGAGAATCATAATGTAACGGATAATCTTTTGTGGAGAACTTTCAAAGTCAAAATTAAAAATGTTAACAAACTAAAAATCCCATAAATCCAGCCTATCAATACCGTCCTAGCTTAGCATCACCATATCAATTTATTCCTTTTGCTTTAGTTGTCAACATAAAAACTACTGGCCAGCAGGTCTATTGCTTTGAAACAATGGAGTAACCTAGAGGAGGTACTTGAGGGTTATAATTTCCATTTGCACAACAAGCCCATTGTCCCATTGGTGAAACAAAATATCTGACCAGTCTCTTGAATAAAGGTTGTTGTTGTTATTGAGACCCAGACCTTCCGACCTACCAGAAAGGTGTAAGGCAACTGTTTGGACCGCCGGGAAGTGCCACCCAATTTAGACCGGAACCCAGTGGGGGAGGCATTCACAGGGACCGCACCCTCCTTCCCTACTATCAACCTCTCGGTAGGATTTACGGACCCACATGTTTAACGTGATCGTACTCCGCGTGAACACGACGGCAGTTTTGGCAGTGGCGGGAATCGAATCCGGGCCTACCGAGTGCAATTCCCGCGCGCTAACCACTGGGCTAGCGTGACCTTCGAGAATAAGGGTGTAAAGGTGTTATAACCCCATCATTGACTACAAAAGCACTTGCTTTCCATCGGTAAGTAGTATATCTCTGTAAATACCAATTCGGCCCTCTATCCCTCACCTGGATAAGCCATTATTTTAACTGCTTGAGTACGTACTTTAATATCGAGCTGGCTTTGTGACGACAAAAGTGGACATTTATAAACAAGGGTGAGATTTTACCATACTGTCAAGAGTAGATGTTTTTATGGGGGCAGAAGGTGCATTGTGTCATATTTATATTACTGTAAAATACAAAATCCTAGCACACGCTTCATGTCACGAGGGGAGCATTGAACCCTATTTGCATGAATTGAAACCCTGTCTTATGATGATCAGTGTCTTAGCTACGGCTCTATATACCGTACGGAACAGATGTAGAAAAAGTCTTATGATCCAGCATTTTATGATTTGTGATGGATTTAGCGCATTGTAATGGAAAAGCCATTTTTCTGAGAATGAAATATTTGTAGTTAACTGAAATAATGCATCAAAATATGATACAGATATTTTAAAATTATGTGATTTTTTTTAGGGAATTGGAGAGATGCATTTGTAAACAGGAGATACGCTTAAGATATAATGCCTTTACTGGGGTGGCAACGGGGGCCATAAAGAACACAAATCCTGACTGGCATCGTGCTGAAACGTTCTATAAAAAATATCGGATCATCTTTGCGAGTTGCCAGAAGTTCAGAAATTGTATCGTCGCCCTCCTGGCGGAGAATTAAAATGAGGGTAAAATATAAAATAGTTCAGTTACTAAATCTACGATCAAAGTTAGACCAAATTACTAAAAATAAAAATTAAATCTAATATATTTCAATCGCGGAATTTTTTTTTCTTTGCATTTAAAAGTAATCCTTGTCAGACACGCATAAAATGTTGAACAAATAAATTCAAATAAATAAGTTACAAGACATTTTAAGAAATTGGAAATAATATCCTACATTAAAAGGGTTTTTTCAGCAGGAAGTTCTATGCCAGTAACATTATAAAATCTAACTCGCGTGCGTACCCCAATGATAAATATAGATGTGGGATTTTTTGTTTTTATTTTTCGGTACTAAACGGGCTTTGGTTCTAATATGGAGGATCCGTATTAGAAGAGAACCAAGATGTTTTTGTTCTAAATTAGTAAAGTAATATTCATATAATCATAATATTATCGTGTTCATAATCATGTAATTTAAACACACAAGTTCATATTTGTTATTTTTAAACTAATTTTCCCTTTTTTTTTGTCAATATAAAACGTGTCTTAAGAAAAAAATACAAAAATAAATTATTAAATGTTCTTGGCGTACACCACCTCCTTCGTATCGACTCACGTACCCTCTGCCCTGGTGTACGAGCACCTCACTTTGGAGACCACTGATCTATAGTACTAGCAGCGATAGGTTCTTTGCTGGTATTTTTAAAAATATTTTCGACGAGTGCAATTTTTCGGGGTCAAAATTTTGATTGCGTTATCCTCGACGATTTTTCTCAAAAGTTTAGAAGTAAACAAAAAAAAAAGGAAAGCAAAATGAAAATACCCCGAAATTACTACTTGAAAAAAAAAGGTTTAAAGTCTTTACTCCAGTCTTTCATTGCACCTCCCTCATCGAGACATACAGCACAAGGAAAGGGTGGAGGCGCAGAATGCTGAGTTCCGGTTCATTGATTGCAAAATTAATTCGCTCAACTTCTCTTTCTCGGTGCGTTCGTTTCTCCAACAAAGTTTTCTGGGTTGCTGGTTTTGTTTCGGACAAAATATTTGGGCTGACTTTAATTCCAGCATTACCCTTCTCAAACAAATAAAAATAAACAAGAAGTCCGTTGAACTTGGGGAAATAACACAAATCCTTTTTCAGGCCGCTTTTTACCACCCTCCCCCCACCCTCTCAAAGCTAAAGGATCCAGCGTGAGAGAGGCGTTGCCACCGCTGGAGTCAAAACTAAGAGCGCCTGGAAGGTGAGAATAAATAGTAATCAGGGGGCCATGATTCCGAGTGTCGTGACACCTTTTTATATCTGGGATCCTGAAATAAAATAAAATTTTGAGAAATTAATTTTTTTTTATGGGAGAGATCTGGCAGAGTGTTTTCTTCCGGGGCCAGTTTTGATAGAATTGAGGTAAACACGGCAATTAGATTTTATAATGCTGATTATTTTTTTAAATAAGAAAATTTTTTCGTGGGTGGACCCAGGTTGTAAATAACAGGATCTAGTCGCCGACTGAGGGAAGAAGTAGTATGATTTAAATTACGAGTTTCTAGAAAATAAGAAATGGAGGTGTTGAAGGATATTTCACCATCAAAAGGAACTTCTTGCCAAGGAAGTTTTGGTAATTATTGCATATATATATATATATATATATATATATATATATATATATATATATATATATATATATATATATATATAATATATATATATAAATATAAAATTGTAAATCCAATGTTAGAATGTAAGTAGTAACTCATAATACACTATTCCAAAATTTTTCTACAAAATACAAAGAAATAAAAGAAATTCAAACATAAAGAGTAAATTATAAAGCGTAATGCAGGTCATAAAGACAAAGACAATCAACAAATTTCAAAGGTGAAGAATGAAAATAGGAAAACAAAAAAATCAAGCAAAAAAGCTTGCACGTGGAAGAGCTTTAGGCTTAAGATAAGTTTATTTCGAAAAAATTCTTGTCAAGTCCATATATCCCTTCGAAATGAACACAAAAATGCTTGTTTCTGAAGCACAAGATATATTTTATCTATAAATTTGTGTTATATGGACGACAAGCATATAGATTGGAAAAATAAAGGAAACATAAAAACCTTAAAATACACTTCATTAGTACAACCATGACGAGCAAGATATGACTAAACCAATGTTACCATATGCAGAAATGAAAAGACGTGATTTGCTGTTGCCAAAGAGAGTAATAAAAACCGTACTGCGTAAAAGCAATAAATGAGATATCCTACAGTTAAAGCTGCAAGATAAAAAGATGAAAATATAATAAATTCAGGAGAATGTAGATGTACGGCTAAAATAAGATACTAAGGAGAGATTATGAGAATTTTAGGCTAATCGAAACTTATTAACTATACCATTTACTAAATATGCTGGATATTTATAAAATTTACTGGTAATTTTGAGGTTATTAATGTGCAAAGCATGAAATTTTTTATCTGGTAATCTATAAATTCTAAAAAGTTGATTAAGTATAATATTTCTAAACAATTGAATCGAGTTGCAGGAATTAAAAGGTAATAATTTATTAATATTAAATTAAAAAAAATCTTTTTTATCATATAAATTAGTAACTATCCCATTAGTAGGTTCTATAGTTAGATTTAAATCCAAATAATAAATATTACTACTAATAGTAGTTTCATTAGGTATTAATTCCAAATTATTCGGATAGAAATCTATATCTATGACATAGTTATCAGTAACTACAGGACAAATCAGATCATCTACATATCTGTAAATTTTATATTCTGTTGAAGTAAAAAATTTTTCATATTGATATAGGTATAAATTAGCTAACATACTGTTACTACAGCCACCGTGTGGAACACCTGAGATCTGTAAGTATAATTTATTACCTTGAAAGATATAATTATTGAAAAGAACAAAATGGAGAAGCTTAGGAAAATTGGCAAATTTAGTAAGATGAGATTGATTAGTAATATAAGCATTTTGTAAAGCTAAAATGACATCATATAGATTAGTGATCTTAATATTATTAAATAGATCTTTAAAATCAAATATATATATATATATATATATATATATATATAAATAAAAATTGGAAGATTTTGATTGAAACTATGCAGAATATTGAAACTAGCATATCTGTTACAAAGGAGTAACTATAGACCAAGACTAAGGATAAAAATAGACGGTAACATATCACTACAATGGAAAGGGGGATGAGAAGAATATTAGGATACAAAAATCACAATTAAAAAGTATATATAAATATAAATAAAAATGAAAATGAAAGCTTGGCAAAAATGAGAAAAGGCAATAATAATTAGCTCAATATAAAAGTTTAAGACATAGAGAACAATCAATTGAAACTACACAAAAAATTGCGGTTAGTTCAAAATTGCATTCTTATCAGGATAGCCATGCAATTCGAATTAAAACCGATAGAATAGCCAGTTTCTGACAATGGCGATAGTATTTAACTATAGACACCATTGGATCTGTCTACTGGCTAGCGGAAGGAGAAAAAAATAAAGAAATTGAATTACAAATCAGAAAAATAAAAAAAAATCCTCCTCGAACAGAAATATTAACGCACAAGCACTGCTACCACGAGTAGGTTGAACAAGTGACTGAGTATTTCACCTCACTTCGTCAATGCAAGTGGGCACCGGAATGAATACATATGAACGAAACATAATATGTGTGCAGACTTTCAAAAATAGTAATCTGTATATAGGGCTCAGGACAAGTGGAAAATAGTCTTTCGAAAATAGTAAACAGTATTAGACTCAAGCCAAGTGGTAAGTTAGGTAATAAGAATGGGTGAATTCTCAAAATTGAGTTATCCAATCAAAGACAAATAATGCATGTGTAATATTATTACGTGGTATATTTGAAATTATTAATAATATTATTTACAAATACTTCCGGATATTGGTAATTTTGACAAATGCGTTTAAGTTTATTGATGTGAAGAAAGTGAAACTGAGGATCAGAAAGTCGATGTATTAGAAATAGCTGGTTTAAAATGATGTTTCTAAACAATTGAAAAGAATTACAAGATTGATATGATAGCAGTTTTATGATAGTGAAGTTGTAAGAATCTGGATGTGCATCTGGATGTGCATCAATCAGATAGATCCAGATGGCTCTATAAGTTAGACGCGACTTTTTTATGTATGCTTTCCTATTCGAAGTTTATACGCTTTATGCAACTCTTCCATGATTCTCATCTTGCTGGTTAGTAAAATTTCCAATTTTTTTTATTTTGATCATTTTTATGTTGTCTGGGATTCGGCCATTTTTTCCCCACGGTCATGATCGATTGTTGTTTCGGGCGTGCAGAGTCTCTGGGAGCGTTTTCATGAAGTCAAAGCTAGCTTCTAACCAGGAAATAGGGGTTGCAATCCCCCTTGACCTTTCTGCAACCCTGTAAACACAATCATTCCACCTATATATTTTCTTTTTTCATTTTAAATCTTATATTTCAAGACTCTGATAGTGCGGCAATTTGCGCCTTTCTCTTTCTTGAATTTCATACTTTTTGTGATTGTATTTCTCTCTCTCTCTCTCTCTCTCTCTCTCTCTCTATATATATATATATATATATATATATATATATATATATATATATATATTATATATATATATATATATATATATATATATATTATATATATATTTATACATGCATATACATATATAATTTATATATATGTGTATGTGTGTGTAAAAGTGGAATAATAACTAATAAAAATCGATCACTGAAAAAGCACTAAAAACAAATATTTTTCCTAAAATGAGTTATCCGATCAGACCTAAAAAAGATGGATAGGGTCAGGCTTAAGTTGGAGATTAATTCAGAATAAATTCATTATCAAGACTGAGTACTTATCCCAAATTAACCAAAACAAATGTTTGTTTCTGAATGGGGGTGATAGTTAGTTACTAGGAACACCATATGCTCAACCGACAAACATAATTAGATAATTAAGATTAAAAAACGGTTAAAAATTTTCTTAGGTAATTGCCAGGATATCCAATTCGAGGGGGAGATAAAACTCTTCACGAGCTTCAGATCACAATGAAATGCAAATCATTAACCGTTGCCAATTATAATATATAAATCAGTTCTGTGAATAATGAGTAAAAGATTGAAAAGCAATTTGGAATTCAATTAGTTTGATGTTAAGAAATGTAGATTTAATAAATGAAAGTAACGCTGATATATTAAAGTCTAACAAGAAGTAATTTCTAACGATATAATCATAAAATATTAGTGAAAGAAAATGATTATACTAGACAAATATTAGATAATGATAATTCTAATAAAAATAATGTATTTAACAATGTTTATTTTAATGTAAACCATTTTTACAATACTATTTACTAGATATACTGGATGTTTATATTGTTTAGTAGTATTTGTAAGGTGATTAATATGCAAGTTATGATATTTTTAACACTTTACAACAAAGTTGAAAAGTGTTTATGACTTTGTTCATTCTGTCTGTCTGTCTGTCTGGCCGTTAGCACGATAACTGCCGTAAAATGACTTAATAAAAATGAAATTTTGGTATGTTGTTCAGACGGTCTGTAGAACCTATGGGAATATAAATGAATAATATCACCCAATTAGTTTTGGATTGAACCCGGGTTGAAAAAATGAAATACATTGAGGAATATGGGACCTAATTTTTCAACCATTTTTTAAGCGGATTTAAAATTCACAAATTGCTTCGAAAATTTTAAGTAATATTCAAATTGTTCCATAAAATATATAAAAAAAAAATTCAGCGAAATATATTCAGTAGTTTTTTAAATAAAAATTAAATAATAATTACATCACTTATATGAAGCGATCAGGTGACCATGATATGAAAAGATCACATGACCCACTTCAAAATGATATATGGCATCCATCTTGTCTCAAAATCGTGATATTTTAAGTTCTTTTTAATTCATATTGAGTGTTGTATCCGTCCCAAAACCACTTTATTTTTGCTTAAATTCTGTGCATCTACATACTGAAACAACGCAATTACAATATATTTGAGTTTAAATGATCATCCAAATTTGATTATTTCTACAACGAAGCCTATTTTTCAATTATGTAAAATGTAAACAGCAAAATATGTAGAATGAGTTGTATTAGAATTGCTGTATTTCTTTAACACAAAATTATTTAGTCCATGGAGTCTGCATAGCTGATATGAATGAAATATTCATTGATTTTACAAAGAGAAGGACGATTTTTTTCGATGAAGTTTTAAGCATAGAGTTTAATTACTTGTAGCTCCATGGTCTTAATTTTTAACACTTTACAACAAAGTTGAAAAGTGTTTATGACTTTGTTCATTCTGTTTGTCTGTCTGTCTGTCTGTCCGTTAGCACGATAACTGCCGTAAAAATGACATAATCAAAATGAAATTTTAGTATGTTGTTCAGACGGTCTGTAGGACCTATGGGAATATAAATGAATAATATCACCCAATTAGTTTTGGATTGAACCCGGGTTGAAAAAATGAAATACATTGAGCCAGCCCTATGGGACCTAATTTTTCAAACATTTTTTAAATGGATTTAAAATTCACAAATTGCTTCGAAAATTTTAGGTAATAGTCAAATTGTTCCATAAAATATATAAAAAAAATTCAGCGAAATATATTCAGTAGTTTTTTAAATAAAAATTAAAATAATAATTACACATCTTATATGAAACGATCACGTGACCATGATACGAAACGATCACATGACCCCCTTCAAAATGATATATGGCATCCATCTTGTTTCAAAATCGTGATTTTTTAAAGTTCTTTTTAATTCATATTGAGTGTTGTATCCGTCCTAAAACTACTTTATTTTTGCTTAAATTCTGTGCATCTACATACTAAAACAACACAATGACAATATATTTGAGTTTAAATTCTCATTCAAATTTGATTATTTCTACAACTAAGCCTATTTTTCACCTATGTAAAATGTAAACAGCAAAATATGTAGAATGAGTTGTATTAGAATTACTGTATTTCTTTAACACAAAATAACTCAGTCCATGGAGTCTGCATGGCTGATATGAATGAAATATTAATTGATTTTATAAACAGAAGGACGATTTTTTTCGGTGAAATTTTAAGTATAGAGTTTATGAATTGTAGCTCCATGGTCTTAATTTTTAAATAAAATAAATTATTATAGTATTGTGATGAATGAAATGAATGAAATCCTGCTTTTATAGAGAGATCCAAGCGTGTTATTTTTTCTATGACGTCATTTGAATTTATTTCAGTTGTTTTCGATGAAGTTTTCAAATATAATAAATTAACGTAGTATTATGATAGTTTTAAAAATATTACCGTGGAATGTATTGCATTTTAGAGATATTTAAACCAGGCAATTTATATTTCAATACCGTCATTTGAATGAAGTTCATTTTTTTCAATGAAGGTTTAAGTTTTCAAATATAATAAATCAATGTAGTATTGTGATAAGTTTTAAAATATTACCGAGGAATATATTGCATTTTCGACTTTTTTAAATAAAATTGCATTGAAGTTGGAAAGTGTTTCATAATCAATGCTTTAAGCATGATTGATCTTTCTTGTTAAATAAATTATTATAGCATTGTGATGAATGAAATGAATGGGAAAATATTTTGAATGAAATGCTGTTTTTATAGAGATCCAGGCGTGTTATTTTTTCTATGACGTCATTTGAATGAATTTCAGTTGTTCAGGTGTTTTCAAATATTATAAATTACCGTAGTATTATGAAAATTTTAAAAATATTACCGAGGATTATATCGCATTTTAGAAATGTTTGAACCAGGCAATTTATATTTCAATGCCGTCATTTGAATGAAGTTCATTTTTTTCGATGAAGGTTTAAGTTTTCGAATATAATAAATTAATGTAGTATTATGATAAGTTTTAAAATATTACCGAGGAATGTATTGCATTTTAGACTTGTTTAAATAAAATTGCATTGAAGTTGGAAAGTGTTTCACAATCAATGCTTTAAGCATGATTGATCTTTCTTGTTATTATTAAATCTAAATATTCAAATTAGTTGATAATTAATAATATTGCGACATAATTGTACAGAATTATATGAATTAAATGTAATAATTTATTAATTATCATAAGTTATTAATGTAATAATTTATTTTATAAAACTTTCTTTTTTATCATATGAGTTTGTTTGTTGGTTTAATTCCAGTTTATCTGGATAGAAATCTAATTTTATATCATTATTATCTATTATAGATAAACAAATCAAATCATCAACATATGTATATATTTGGTAGTCAATAGATGTAAAAGTATGTTCATAATGATAAGGATGCACATATAATCCTACCCCTTGGCCAATATACTCCTACTACAACCATCTTAAGGGGATCCTTACTTGAAAGTTTATATTATTATTACCCTGAAATATGTAATTATTAAATAATAAAATGTAGAGAAGTTTGGAAAAATTTTGAATTTTTATATGTATCTTTAGTAAAAATTATTACTAATAAAAACATTATATAGTGCTAAATTTACATCATACATATCTTGTATATTATAAATAATTCCTTAAAATAACAAATTTGGAAACCATAAATAATATCTATTATATCTAATTTATTAATTAATTCTTTGCTATCATTTAGAAAAAAAAAATCATTCCTAGAGTAACGTAGACTATTTTAATTCTTTTAAATAGTTTAGTAATAATTTACTAGCAGTAGTAGAATAAATATCGTGCCACAAGTGACAGTTATAAATAAATGTAATACAGTTTTATGAAATTTTGGTACTAAAACAATATATGGGAATTTTATGTGAGAGTGTAAATCGATTTTAATGTATTCTTCTTTAAATGATCTATCAAATAATGTATATAAAAATGATTACAAATAACAGCATATTTATTAGAGGCTTTATCCATATATGTAATTACAAAACATTTTTGTAAATTAATGATTGAGTTTTTAAATTACTTACAGTGATAGTAATTTAGATAATTTATTACTACTAATGGTATTTTTATTTATTTTTAATAAAGTATGTTTCCGTATATTGAATGCTTCTAAAGGCTGTACATATTTATACGCTAATTTTTTAATATATTTGTCTAGGTCTATGTTAATTGATTTTAATTTAATAGACTGTTTAATATAGTTAAGTAGCCTAAATTTAGTACCAAATGATATTAACTGTTTTAGGAATCATCATTCACAAGGTTTAAGCTACCCATTGCAATGTGTCACAGCATTGAATTGTACTTTACATAATTTGAATTTTTACATGCATAATTATCTACGTTAGCAACTGAATCATTATCTAAAACGGGAGATTGAAAAATATCATTATAATTAAATTTGATATTGTATTTAAATATATTTCAAATTTTTAAATCGTTGACTGGCTATAAATGATTATAATCATTAAATAACTCATTAATACGTATATAATAACTATAAATGAAATTTTGAAATAAGGTAACACGATGAGTATTTTTATCATGATATTAAGATGTGTTAATGATAAGCTCTTGTGTAGGCGTGTGTGTAATAAGCAAATCATAAAAATATGACTAAAATGCTCATTAGGTAAGTTTAATTTTAAAAAGTATTATAAAAATGATAAATATTTCTTTTTGAACTTCAAAAACCCAGGATTTTATGAATTTCTAATCGAAAGTCCTATTAAAGTTATAATGCAAAGCTTTAATTTCGGATTTAACATCTAGATAATTATTTTTAGTTTACCTTTACAGTGTTTCTTAGTTTTACCTTTAGCGTGATCTTTGTTATTGAATATTGAGAATATATTTTTTAATATGAACTCGATAAGCATTCATTCCTGGGTGTATCAAATTGGTGTACAAATTTTAAACTGGAAATTCTAAGAATAGATAAACAAGAAAAAAAAATGAAACACTCAAAGATGTCAACTATTTTGTATTAGGTAATCACGAGACTCTAAGCAAGCATTGCTATTGTTTCTGTGACATTCCTTGTTGGAATACATGTTAGAGGGCCTGGAACTAACAGGTAGAATAGAATATACAAGAGAAAAAAAAATGACATACTGCATTTCAAGCAACTGCATTTCAAGCTGAACAGACTGACCGAAAACGTGTGGGTTTTTTGTTTATCTATTTTTAGTATACTCATTTGAACGTTTGTTGTATACATATTATTATTATTATTATTATTATTATTATTATTATTATTATTTGCATTTATAACGTTTACTATAATTTATTTTAGCATTCTAGCATTCTCCGGACCTCATTGGAGGTCGAAATGTACCGGGAAATAAACCAGACAAATTTTGTTCGGAGACGTGGGTATTTCGGGATTGCGTTAGTGGGTATGCGTGAGAGGGGAGTTTTCCTCCCAAAGAAAATAATATATATCGTACACTAGGTGTACCCTAAAAAGTGTTCATTTTGAAAAAATTCGTTTTCAAGCCCAAGAATCTATTCAAAATGAACAAAAAATGCTTGTTTCTGAAGAAAGAGAAATAAATATCTATAAATTCTTTCTACTTGGACAACAAGCTAAAAGATTGAAAAATAAAATACGATTATAAAGATACCTGAGAAAATACTGCAAATGTTTTATCCAAACGAGCAACGAGTAATAAATGACGAGACCACTATTGCCAATTGCAAGAGATAAAAGTGGAGATCTGCTGTTGCCAATCGTGAGATATAAATAACAGTATTGCAAAGGCAATGAAATGTGATAAATTCTCCAGTAAAAGCTACCCGATAAAAGGGCGTGTAAAATAATAGAAACTTGGAGGCAAAGTTTAAGAGGATGTATGATAAAAATATAGTAGCTCAGTTGTGCAGAGGTAATGGCGCTCTGACTCACTAATGAAAAATATGTTATATCATTTTTCTTTTTAAACAGCATAATTATAAATAGGTAAAAATGCTTACCTTTCTCAGCGATAGGCGTAGGGCAAATTGTCGTCTTTTCCCCTAAAGTCTTAAACGAAATATAATTTTATTGTGTTTCGTTACCATCTTGATGTCGGGAATAATTACTCTTAATTGAAAGAAAAAAAACATATTATTTAATTAGATTCTGCATTTAAAAATTACATAGGAAAATTAAGAAACAAGCATTTGCTGCGGCATCAAACCGAATCATTCACAACACAGAACAGAACTTCAGTTCGTAAGTGTACCGGTATAGTCTCTTTGATGCGCGCGCAGATTTCTCGAAGTAAACACATTCCTCTTCTGCGGAAAGGCGAGAGTCAGTGTTTATGGGTATGTCTGTCTTTCGCAGCGAGGAGATCATTTATTTCTAACAGTCCCCCTTGATCTCTGGAGCTGCATATCACGGCTGTAGCAGTTTGGATCTGTGCTTCAGAAATTCAGGCTTTGGCAGTGGTTTAGTCATCATGTCCGCTGTCATTAGCTTAGTTGGAAGATAACTCAACTGGATTACACCCGATTCCTGAAAGTCTCTTATGGCGTGGAATCTGATGTCAATATGTTTGGTTCTTGACATGTACTTCGGTGATTCAATCATTTTTATACATGACTGGTTATCTTCGAAAATAGTAATCGGGAGCTGTTGAAACATATCGAGATCTTTGAGTAGGTTGATTAACCACAGTACTTCTTGAACTGCGTTAGCAGCGGATATATATTCCGCCTCTGCTGAGGAAAGTGCAACACATGATTGTTTTTTGCTTAACCAGTGTATAGGAGAATCATCAATTAAGAAAAGATTACCACTCGTGGATTTCCGATCCGTTTTATCGCTTGCCCAGTCGGCAACAGCGTATGTTGTGAGAATTGGTTTTGTCGTTGATTTTATTACCAAATTTAGATCCTTTGTATGATTTAGATAACTTATTAGACGCTTTACTGCGTTCCAATCCATTTGACGTGGTTTCTCATTTCTCCGACTTAAAATGTTTATTGCGGCTGTGATGTCTGGTCTTGTGACCGTGGCAATATATAGAAGAGCTCCAATAGCTTGGCGATATTTAGTGTTATTAGGAAGCAGGTTTTCTTCTGTTTCATTTCTCAAATATCCAGTTTCCATTGGTGTACTATAGGGTTTTGAATCTTGCAAATTAAATGTATTTACAATTTCTTCAATCTTATTTTTTTGATTTAATAGATAATCTCCATCATGGTTTTTCCTTATGCTAATTCCAAGGTAATAATTAACTTCACCCAAATTTTTTAATTCATATTGTCTGCCCAATTCTTTCGTTGTTTTGTCAATTTGATCTTCTGATCCTGATATTAGAATATCATCCACATATACGATTATATAGATAGTTTCTCTTCCTTTTCCCTTTTTGAATAAACATGGATCAGTAGTACTCTGCACGAATTTTAGTTGTTTTAGAGAGTCACCTATTTTTAGATGCCAGGCTCTTGCGGCCTGTTTCAACCCATATATAGCTTTATTTAATTTCCATACTTTGTTTTCGTTACCCGGGGAGATGTAGCCATCTGGCTGTTGTATGTAAACTGTTTCGTCTAAATCCCCGTGTAAGAAAGCGGTTTTGATATCAATGTGTTGTACGTTGTATTTTCTATATGCTGCTCCTGCCAGGAATGCTCTAATTGTGCTGTGTGAGACCACTGGTGCGAAGGTTTCGTAATAATCTTCACCGTATTTTTGTGAAAATCCTTTTGCTACCAGTCTAGCTTTGTATTTAGCTATTTTTCCCTGAGAGTCGTGTTTAATTTTATATGTCCATTTTGAACCTACTATTTTTCTTCCATGCGGGGGGTCCATTAATGTGAATGTGTTATTTTCTTGCAAAGATTGCATTTCTTCTTCCATAGCGTCTAGCCAATTTTGTTTCTCTCGTGGGCTCTTAATTTTTAGTACCTCATTATAGTCTCTGGGTTCGACGGTGTTAGCTTGTTGCGCTAAGTAGATGAGTCGATCGGGCGGTACTCCCTTGTTCGATCTCTCGGATCTGCGAGGTTGATTGGCGGTTATGTTATCAGAGTTTATTTGTTCATCATCTGACGGTGCCTCAAACTCGATCTCGCTCTCTTCGGGTTTTTCATCTGTTTGAGCATTAGTTTTTTCGACTTCACTATCTGTTCCTTCGAATAATTCCTTTGAGCTTAATTCTGAAATTTGCATTGATTTTTCGAGGAATTTAACCGTTCTAGCAAGTGTAATGTTTTTTCCTTCTGTATATATTCTGTAAGCTTTTGATCTGTCGTCGTATCCGACAAAAATCCCTTCTTGGGCTTTTTCATCTAATTTTCCTCGTTTGCTTTTATGGATGTAGGAATATGCTTTACAGCCAAAGACTCTTAAATGACGAAGATTTGGTTTCATACCAGTCCACATTTCGTACGGTGTTTTTGTATTGGCCTTTGTGGGAAGTCTATTTTGTAAGTAATTGGCAGTGTTTATAGCCTCTCCCCAGAATTTTTTGCCTAAATTTGCTTCTGACAACATAGCTCGTGTCATCTCGATTAGTGACCTGTTTTTTCTTTCCGCTACGCCATTTTGGGATGGACAGTGTGGCACGGTCAACTGGTGATGTATGCCGTTGTCACTTAGATATTCCTCGTATTCTTTACTGACGTATTCGCCGCCATTATCGCTTCTCAGTATTTCTGGTTTTTTTCCGAATTTGTTTGTCGTAAAAGCGATGTATTCCTTCAGTTTACACAAAACTTCACTCTTTTTTGATAAGAGATAGGTCATTGTGTACCTGGAGAAATCATCAATAAATGTCAGCACGTATGATTTTCCTCCTATGGTGGGAGTTTGCATTGGTCCGCATACGTCGCTGTGCACAAGTTGTAGAATATGAGTCCCCCTGTTTTGAGTAGATTTGGGGTATGGCATGTCGGTGAGTTTTGATTTTATGCAAGTTTCGCAATTTATTTCATGTTTACATTCATTGATGTTTATGCCTTCGGCTAACTGTTTCGATTTAATTTCCTTTATAGAGCCGAAGTTCTTGTGACCCATTCTTCTGTGCCATAATGTAACACAATTGGGGTTGTTACAGTTATTTACCATATATGTAACATTTTTGTTTTGTGGTGTGAGCAGGTCTAGCTCATATAGGTTATTTTTTATTTTTCCTTCTAAGAATATTTCATCATTGTAAGTTAACTGACAGTTGTCTTTAGTAAAAGTTACTTTGCATCCATGCTGTGTTGCTTTTCGTACGGAAAATAAATTAGCTTTCAGTTCTGGCACAAATAGTACTTCCTGTAGCGTTACTTGTCTTATCTCTCCATCCGAGGCTCGACTTTTTATTTTTACTTCGCCTGACCCATAGGCGGTTAAGGCTTTACCGTTAGCAACGATAACTTCCGATTTGTTTTCATTATTTATTTTAGTGAATAAATTCTCATTATTTGTTATGTGGGATGAGGAACCACTATCAACGATCCAACTGTTTTCTTCAGTTTGATTCGTTATGAGCGCTAAGTCTCTAAATTTCGATCCTACTTTATCTACAGTGTCTGAATATCTTTCTTGTGTTTGTGATTTCGCGGCAGGTCTGTCGTTTCCCTCATACACTAACTGTGATGAGTTGTGTCTGAATTTATTTTTATAATCTTTATATCTGCCGGGCTCATTGGTCTTATTCTTTAGACGCCAACATTCAGATTTGTTGTGGTTCTTCATTTTGCAATGTGAGCAGTATTTGTTATCCATTTTGTAGCTGTAGGTGTTAGAGAATTTTTTATTTGCGTGAAAAGCCTTTGCCATATTTTGCGGCATTTCTTGGTGATCCCTACGTCTATTATATTCATCAATCAGTTTGCTGCTAATGAATTCCGGTGTCAGTTCATCCTCTGGTCGCGCTTCCAACGCCGTTATCAGCGTTTCGTAACTGGGGGGTAGCGAACACAGAAATAGTGCTGATATATGCGAATTATTTATTTCCTCCCCGATTGCTTTAAGTTTATCCACTGTTTCCAGAATTTTGGTTATATGTTGTTGCATGTTTCCCCTTTCATCTAACTTTATACTGTACAACTTTCGTAAAAGGTATAGTTTGCTGGATAAATTAGCTCTTTCATGTATCGCGCGAAGCGCATTCCATGTATCGCGCGCCGAGGTGAGATGCTTGACGTGAACGATTTGGGAGTCCTCAATACATAAGTTTATGAGCGCTCTGGCTTTTCTATCTTTTTTCTGCCATTCGTCGGTAATTGGGTCCGGAGCCGCTTCTGTTATCGTTTCTGATAATTCTTTATTCAATAGTGTCATTTCCATTTTAAACTTCCAATTGGAATAGTTACCTTGGTTTAATTTTTCAATCAAGTGACTTTCCTTGATAGATGCCATTATTTTATTTTTAATTTCCTTGAGAAATATTTTCCTTTTTTTTTGTTTATTTGCAGTGCGATATTTCCTTTTATCTTATTCCGTAAAAAAAATCACTTTCGGTTTGGAAGTTTTTTTACGAAGTCAATGGGGAACGAAAAAATAATTGTGATATATTTGTATATCAATTTTCTTTTCAGTTACTTATTTTTATGCCCTTTTTCAAATAATTTTATTGTTCATGAAAATGCTGCTATTTTATTTTGTTAGTACCAATTTTTCTAGCGAGACAGGCAACAACTTCAGTCTCATAATCTGATAAAAATATAGTAGCTCAGTTGTGCAGAGGTAATGGCGCTCTGACTCACTAATGAAAAATATGTTATATCATTTTTCTTTTTAAACAGCATAATTATAAATAGGTAAAAATGCTTACCTTTCTCAGCGATAGGCGTAGGGCAAATTGTCGTCTTTTCCCCTAAAGTCTTAAACGAAATATAATTTTATTGTGTTTCGTTACCATCTTGATGTCGGGAATAATTACTCTTAATTGAAAGAAAAAAAACATATTATTTAATTAGATTCTGCATTTAAAAATTACATAGGAAAATTAAGAAACAAGCATTTGCTGCGGCATCAAACCGAATCATTCACAACACAGAACAGAACTTCAGTTCGTAAGTGTACCGGTATAGTCTCTTTGATGCGCGCGCAGATTTCTCGAAGTAAACACATTCCTCTTCTGCGGAAAGGCGAGAGTCAGTGTTTATGGGTATGTCTGTCTTTCGCAGCGAGGAGATCATTTATTTCTAACAGTATATACGTATAATGTAATGCTAATTCAAGAGTATGTTGGCAGTTAGCTAATATAAGATACTAAGATATATGATGGAAAAACTATTTTCATTTTAATATTAATACATCATTATCATTTAATTCCTGTAACTCGATTCAATTGTTTAGAAGTATTATACTTAACCAACTTTTTAGAATTTATAGATTATCAAATATGTATATATATATATATATACATATAAATATATATATATATATATATATATATATATATATATATATATATATATATATATATATATATATATATATATATATATATATATATATATATATATATATATATATATATATATATAAATTGAAAGATTTTAATCGAAAATTTTGCATAAACTACTGTATGTATAATAAAACCCATCTCTAGCATATCTGTTACAAATGAGTAACTATAGACCAAGACTAAGGATAAAGACAGAAGGTAACATATCACTACAATGGAAAGGGGGATGAGAAGAATATTAGGATACAAAATTCACAGTTAAAAGTTTATAAATATAAATAAAATTAAAAAAGAAAACACGGCAAAAATGAGAAAACGCAATAATAATAAGCTCAAGATAAAAGATTAAGACAGAGTGAACAATCAATTGAAACTACGCAAAAAATGGCGGTAAGTTTGAAATTGCATTCTCATCAGGACAGCCATACAATTCGAATTAAAACCGATAGAATAATATATATATATACATATATATATATATATATATATATATATATATATATATATATATATATATATATATATATATATATATATATATAAGGATATAAACAAGAAGAAAAAATAAGCGAGAACAGGAGTGACCATATGATTTGCATAGAATGGCAGGGGTGGATTGCGACACCCCTTTCCCGCTTAAAGCAGCTTTTACGACCCGGGCAACGCTCACGGCACCAATGTAACTCAATGGTCAATCTCCCACATGTGCAAAGACAGAAGCACCCGAACGGACACAAAAGCAAAGATGGAACCAAGCATGGAAGAGATACACCCTACAATCCAGCTTGAAAACACAACATTTTATAAGGGAAAGTCGCACATGCGCGATAAGACTTCATGATGATAGGATCGCAGATATGAAGATATATATGATTAAGAATACTCATTTAGAATCAAACAATGCACAATTTCTTTCTTTGAAAAAGGAATAGTAATAATGTTGTAAAAAATATCTAGGGTAATTTCTTTTTAATGCATCATTTATTATTTTATTACATTCATAAATGCAGTCTTTTTTAAAAGTACTGTAGTTTCTGTTTCTTCTGAAGTACCCGACAATAATATTTCTGAATATATTTTTAGTGAGGTTTGAATTCCAATCAATAATATTATTAATTTTGATATTGTATGAATTTCTCTTGTCGTGTATGGTTGTATAAATTCCATACTGTTGGTGTTTTCTTATTGACAAGTCCAGGAAGCCTGTCGATCCATCCTCATTGATCGGGTTTTCAATTAAGTCTAATTCCCTTGGGTAGAATGCAAAATCTATGTCAGGGGTGTTTGCATAACCCCCTAATATCACATCGTCAACATAACGGAAATAAGGTATTTCCGATAATATATGGGTTCCTCTTTCATATTTGGATAGATAAATATCCGCCAATATTGATGAGCATGCACCACCCATGGGTATGCCTTTGACCTGTTTGTAGTAATGCGTACCGTCATATAGTATGTTTTCATTCAATACTAACTCAATCAAATCCAAATATCTTCTGAGAGTTATATATGGTTTTAAATTATATTCCTCATGTAATTCTTTCAAGATCATTTGTAGGTTTGTTAAATCGATGTTATTAAACAGATCCCGGAAATCGTAGCTTCTGAAGTTCAAATCTTTATGGCAAAATTTCAGTCGGTCTATCAATTCCTGTCCGTTTTTTAACATTATGGAGTTTTGCTTCTTAATATCAGTTATAACATATTGGAGTAATTTCAGAAGTTTTTTATTTGCTTGTTCCAGGTACGATCCGCATCCCACTGTTACAGTACGGAACTTGACTGGTTTTTTGTGTAACTTGGGAATAAGGATCAAGTATGGAAATTTTACTGATTTAATATCCATACCAATTCTTTTATACAGTGCTTTTATTCTATTAGTGATGATTGATTCGTTGCTAGGAATTAAGGTATACATGGCACTATCCTTATAGCATTGTGTTAAAGTATCGACATAGAATTTTTTACACGTGAATGCAAAATTCGATACGATTTTGTCGGTGTATGTCATTACGAATTCTTCATTAAAATGTTTGATTGAAGACGGAAATCGAGAACCTCCTGAATCCTTGTTTCTTCTCGGGTAGAATTGGCAAAAAGCACTGTAAAAGGCATATTTCCATGCGTTAAAAGTTTGTACAGGTATACTGTGTTTGACTGCCATCTTGTATATGAAGGTTTCCAGATCGTAATTAAATTCATTATAAATATTATTAAATTCTTGTATTCGGTACTTAGTACCAAGTTGTAATAAGTTTTTGAGTTTATTATCTTTTATAAAATCTAAGTTTCCAGTAATTATATGCTTGTGGTAGGGATCACAATGTATATTTTTATGACATTGACAGGATTCAATATTAAATGAAGACACAGTTTTACATAATTTATTGTAGTTGAATAATCTTCTTCCGTTGGTTCTTACAAAGCGATAGGATATCTTAATATTTAGATTAGGCAAAGGAAGACGTTCTTCTATATTATGTAATATATGGTTGAATGGAATATTTTCGAACATTTTATTCTTAAATGTTGTGATAAAAAATTCTTTTGATTTGTTAATTTGATATTTTGGTTCAAGTGCTACGTTATATTTTGCGGCTCTGAGTTTAATTAAATCCAGAATGATGTCTATATTAGTGTTTTTATCTTCTGTATTGCAGTTATTTTCACTTAAATTGATAATAAAATTCCATATACGTTGTAAGTATTTGATCTTTATACTGTTGGCTATATTCTTGATCCATCCGAATTTCACCGTTATTTCTGTTTTTATGAAGTCTGAGATTTTTTCTTCTGTTTTGATGTAATTAAATTGTTGCTTTTTATTTCCTCTTTGTTGTCTATAAGTTTTCTTAGGTATTGAATTTTCAAAGAGAGGGTATGTTTGACTATTCCTGCATCTTTCTTTATTGCAATTTTCCTTGAATAATAAAGTATTCAGACCATATGGATATGCAGAATTATATTGCTTTATATGGGTGTTTTCCCACCACAAGCGTTCAGAAAGTTCTGGTACTATATCAATAATAGTTACCATAATATTGCTG